>OX104068.1:65411568-65630844 GCA_944474145.2 Dicrocoelium dendriticum
GTATGATGATGAGGATGATTATTGTGATGAATACTGAACACTGGTTTGAGGCAGCTATAAAGCTTCTGTGTGTAGCTACATCCGAGGTCACTCATGGACAAATACCTGTTCTATTGGGTTCTGCTCTCTATATTTTACATCTGCAAAATGTTTGTCAAGGGACTTCTTAAAGTCCGACGCTGAGTTTGCCTCTACTACGTGCTGTGGCAGGTCGTTCCATACATTCACCACTCTGCGTTCTAAACAGAGTTGGTGAGCGACCCGCGTCAAATCCGGCACGACAAGCTTATACCGGTGTCCTCCTGTGCTGCTTGTTTTGCGCAGATGAAGCAGTGGTCTCAACATCGGGTAATCACCCAGATGTAATATCCGGTGTGTCATGATGAGGTCAACCCTCATTCGACGATAAGCTAGGGTGTACAACCCTAGTTTCTTACACCGGTCTTCGTACGGCACACCACGTAAGTTAAGAATCAGCCTGGTGGCTACATGTTGCACTTGCTCAAACTTTTCTACCGCACCCCGGGTGTTAGGACAATCCGCGGAAGAGCCATACTCTAGCATTGGTCGTATTATTGAGACGAAGAGGCGAGTGGCAATCTCTTCGGACCAAGTGCTGAAGCTGCGCCTGAGCGCCCAAAGCATACGAAGGCTGTTTTGGTAAATCCTATTCGTATTGTCCATGGACTTTAGGTCGCAGCGTGAGAGTACACCGAGGTCGCGCACAAAAGGCGCGGGATGCAACGGTTGACCAGCCACCGTGTATGTTCGACTGTGCTCACACTTACCCAGCCTCATGAATTGCGACTTGACCGGGTTGATCGGAAGGTTGACCACTGCAGACCACGTGGAGAGGCGGTCGAGGTCCTGCTGAAGCAAATCACAATCATTGGGTGTTCGGATTACTCTCCACACCTTCAAGTCATCTGCGAACAACGCACAAGGTGATTGGAGTAGCTGAGGCACATCGTTTACATGGATCAGAAACAATATCGGCCCCAGTACAGTGCCTTGGGGCACGCCGCTGCTCGATGGATACCAGTCGGTTAAATGGTTGTCAACCTGGACCCTCCACTTTCGATCAACAAGGAAATTCCTGATCCATTGGTGTAGTGAACCACCAACACCGCACATCCTCAGCCTGTCGAGGAGTACTGCATGATTTACCTTGTCAAAAGCCTTACTGAAGTCAATGTAAATGACGTCGACTGATTTGCCTTGGTTCAGCGCTTGTAACCATTCGTGCCTCGTCAACAGTAGGTTGGTGATGCACGAGCGACCTTTCACGAAACCATGCTGTGCGGGCGTCAAGAGGCTTTTCGACTCGAGAAGCTGCAGAAGGCTCTTCTTCACGATCTTCTCGAGCGTCTTTGCCAAAACAGCGGTCAGGCAGATCGGCCGGTAGTTATCCACTTTGCTTGGGTTACCACCTTTCGGTATTGGCTTTACAACTGAGCATTTCCAGTCGCCCGGTACTAGTCCAGTGGATAGTGACCTGTTGAACAGCTCAGTTACCGAAGGCGCAATGATGGCCGATAGGGACTTGAGGATCAGTGGGTGGATTCCATCTGGCCCAGCAGGCTTCGTCCCATCAAGATTTGCTAGAAGCTTGCGTACATCTTCAATACTGCAGTCTAGGCTGTCAAGTTCAGCGGGAGCGGTACTCGTCGAACTCGTTACAGACACCTGGTCACTTGCAAATACAGAGGCGAAGTGCGCCGCCAATGCGGACGCACGATCTGTACTCGAGGTCAGGGGCTGTCCATCGGAGCCTTCTAACACTGGGACATTGGCTGCAGGCCTCAGGCGCCGCTTCACGTATGCGAAGATTCTCTTGGGAGCAGTTTTTGCGGCGGCTGCAAGCTCCTCTTCGAAGCTTCTGCGTTTTCTTGTTTTCGCGTTGTTGCAGCGATTTCGTTGTACCTTGTACGCCTTGTAGTCCTCATCAGAGCCAGATAACACGAATTTGTTCCATAGTCTGCGTCGTCGTCGGGCCAGTTTGCTGTACTCTTTGTCGAACCAATGTGGTTTGACTGGCCCAACTTTCCGATATTTGAGGGGTACAAATCGGGCGCACAACGATTTCACTCCCTCTTTAATGATAGTCCAACAGGTTTCAATAGACGAATCCTGTGGTAAAGACCAGTCTATCTGGCTCGCTGCTCGAATGAGGCCATTAAAGTCCGCCTTCCAATAGTTGAAGGCTGGCTCCAGTGGGGGAGAATACGGCAGCTGTAGTTCCAAGCTGGCTATGATCATCGAGTGGTCACTCGCTCCCAGAGGCTCTAAGACTTGAATGTCATGCACACGTTGCTCACAACTAGTCAAAAGCAGATCTAAGCACGATGGAGTCGCGCGCGCAGTTATGCGTGTCGGTTGGTTGATGTGCTGTGTGGCCCCGGTTTCAAATATCAACTCCGTAAACTTCCTCTCGACTTCACAGTGGCCGGGGAGAAGTTCAGCCTCAGACCACTGTATCGGGGGTAAGTTGAAATCGCCCATGAGTAGGAACAATTGGCGACACATGTGGTTGCGGACCTGCGGCAACCAGTCCAAACAGCGGCTCAGTGGATTGCGATATACCACACCCACAAGTAACTCGCAGCGTCTGAGGTGAATGGAACACCATAACTGCTCACATAGACCATCAGCGCTTTGGTAGGCGCTTACTAGTCTCCCACACAAGGAGGTTTATGTAAAGTAGAACGCCACCGCGATCTTTTGATGGTCTATCACAGCGGAAGCATGAGTAGCCATTGATTTCCACTTCTTGGGCGGTTATGTCGGAGTTTAACCATGTCTCAAAAAGGCCTAATACGTCTGGTCGCTGAGAGCTTACAAAGTAGTACAGCACATCACGCTTGTTCATCAAACTACAGAAGTTAGTAAAGGCTACGCGCAGACCGCGGTAGGAACCGTTGAGCGCGCCTGAAGCATCAGAAACCTGTTGATCCGGATTCGCGGAGGAATCCGGGTAACTACCCGAAAATTTACAATACGGAGATTTGTTTCTCCATCGTCCTTGCGTCGCTTTAGTTCAATCATCGCAGACTTGAGTTTCTCTCTGTCTGCTGGGTCTAAGTCAGTGCGCACGTGGATTTTTAGACCTTTAAGTCTGTGAAGACGGGAGAATAGAAGCTTAGGACTGGCATCCTCGACAAAAGTCACCCTCATAGGTCGACTTTTGCTCACGATTCTCTTTCCTAGAAGGGCGATCTGTTTCACTTTGAGCCCGCCCTCATCTCCGTCGAGCAGCCTATCAATCAGTGATTGCAAAAACTCGACGTCATGTTCATAGCGCACCTGAGGACTGGAATCACATGATTCAAGTGCGTGAAAGATCACGAGGCTGCGGCACCTCAGGTCGATAGACATGGCTCTTGGTTACTTTGGTGTTCGCATTTTCCATTCGTTACAATCAATGTGCTTATTGCAAATTGCAGCTTTACTGTCAACAGAAGAAATCGTAGGCCTTGAGCGCGAGGCCGCCGAAGCGCTAGTACTTTGCTTCAAGGATGGATAAGATGTTGTACTAAGCGTTGGCTGTTTCTCTGACTGCGGTGCCCTACAAATCCAGCTGGGCAGTTAAGAGCGCTTCACTTTACTGATCCGCTTGTTAGACTCTTCCGTTCTATTCTGCCAAAGTTTAGACTGGCATTGTTTACAAATGGGCATCACAAAATCGTGTTGAATCCCTTGCATTACACGAAATCGGTCTACAGACCGACCAATGATGATGATGATGCTTAATGATGCTGATGCTGATGAGGATGAGGATGACGATGCTGCTGCTGATGATGATGACGAAGATTGATGATGATTGATGACGATGGTGATGATGACGATGATGATGATGATGATGGTGGTGATGATGATGATGATGATGATGATGATGATGATGATGATGATGATGATGATGATGATGATGATGATGATGATGATGATGATGATGATGATGATGATGATGATGATGATGATGATGATGATGATGCTGCTGCTGCTGCTGCTGCTGCTGCTGCTGCTGATGATGATGATGATGATGATGATGATGATGATGATGATGATGATGATGATGATGATGATGATGATGATGATGATGATGATGATGATGATGATGATGATGATGATGATGATGATGATGATGATGATGATGATGATGATGATGATGCTGCTGCTGCTGCTGCTGATGATGATGATGATGATGATGATGATGATGATGATGATGATGATGATGATGATGATGATGATGATGATGATGATGATGATGATGATGATGATGATGATGATGATGAATGTGATGCTGCTGCTGCTGCTGCTGATGATGATGATGATGATGATGCTGATTGAAGGTGATGATGATGATGATGATGTGATGACGATGATGATGATGATGATGATGTTAATGAGGATGATGCTGATGATGATTGAATGTGATGATGATGATGATGATGATGATGATGATGATCGATGATCGATGAGGATGACGATTGACGATGATGATGATGATGATGATGATGACGACGATGTTTAAGATGATGAGGATGAGGACGATGATGATGATGGTTATGACGATGCTGTTGCTGATGGTGATGATGGTGAGGATGATGGGGATGATGATGATGATAATGATGAGGATGAGGATGATGCTGATGAGGATGATGATGATGATGCTTGATGCTGACGATGATGATGATGGTGTTGATGATGCTGAGTATGATGATGCTGCTGTTGCTGCTGATGATGATGATGACGACGATGATGATGGAGCACATTGTGCTCAGGCCCTTATGAGGTTGGGGACGACTATCGACTTACTTCAAGTTGACGGAACTTCATTTATTGACCAGACTTATAAGAACAAGGCAGTGAGTACTCGTACCAGCGAATACCTTCCAAGTTTCATTAAGGCAAGAAGTGGACCAAGATGGCCGGGTACTTTATGAAGCCTCATTAGGCGGTTTTGGCCAGGTCTGCTGATGAGAGAGAGGATCAAAGGGAGTGGACCACGCAGCACCAGTGCGCGCTCCAGAGGAAGCAGATGTGGCTGGTGGCCAGCAAAACTGTGAGCAAAACTATTCAGCTTATCGTTTCAACCGTCTTTAACGACTAGCGATCAGTGAGCCATCCTTTTCGCAGATTGTTTTGCTTACATCAGATCGCACACCTTCGGTGACTCGGATGCGATGGAAATGTTGTTTAGTGGTACATGAGAGACCAGAAAGTTCCCTTTTTCTAGCACGTTCCCACCACCACGCTCTATGGTCCGTTTGTAAACTTCTGCGCAATTCTCGATTCAGCGCTCAGCATTCTACACTACAGTAGGCGTCGACCAGAACCGAGCGGCGTCTGTTAATCAGTGACGAAGAGACAGCGGTGCTCCAGGTTTTTGGCGGGTGACAGGCAACTACACAACTGTCACTTCTGGCGGTAACTAAGGTATCTTTGAACCGTACCCAGTGTGAAATCAGATTGTTGCGAGAAGCTGATATAAGCTGTGTGGATATAGAGGCCTGGTAATTGGCTAATATAGTTGGGTCTCGTATATTTTCAACGTTCGGTTGGTAGTGCTTACGCCTAGGCGGTTCTCCGAAATGCATGCAAACCTTAGTGCGAACCAACGACTGATTGGGGTCCAGACAAGTGGATCAGTACGATCAGCAGACTGCTAGATTTCCGCACCATCTGTACGTTATAGTTATGTGGTCAAGAGGGAGCCAGGTAGCAGTCTGTCTCTTCGAGGCTTGAAAACTGGAGCTCGAAAGAAACAAGCGGTAATCGGAACAAATAGTCAGTAGTCTGTCTTCATTATCTACTGGACTGCTACCTAGGCCAAAATTACTCCTAAGATGGTGTTCGCTTCTTAACAGACGGTCCACTCAGAGTTAAAATCCTCGGCAAAAATGATGATGTGGGACTTTTTGGAGGAACACAGATCACGTAGCTGTTGGTAAAAGCAAGGCTTGACTGCATTCGGGCCAAAGCCTGTAGCAGCGTTGGCGGAGACGACAGATAAAACAGGCTTAACATCTATACACTTCCTTAACTTACATATATCTCGAAGTTTGACCGCACACAGCCGATTGCTGACTGGGATCTAGTCAAGCACAACTGTCTCGACCATGTCACTCAAGGAAATCCCAACACCAGCGTGGCAAGAAGCGGCTGCCACTGGGTCCCTGGAGAGGCGCAAATAGAAGTTGACGTCAGGGTTTGCCAGAGAGGTCATTCTGATGACAGGACTGCAGTCTCGCAATCTGTTTTTCGAGAGAGCAGATACCTACCATGAGCGTCTCATAGGTGCGGGCCAGGCAAACTCATTGTCCGGTCGCAATGAGGCTGGAGCTTACCGTGGTGCGATGGTTTATGTGCCTCAGTGATCCATTGAGCTATGCTGGGTGGTGTCTTTTTCCACCTTCAGAGTGACTCAAACCAGATTGCTTAATGGTTAGAGGCCAGAAAAACTCAGCTTCCTGGTCCTCCAGGTAGGGGGTTGGAATGTGGGTGGCACCTTATTATTTAAAACGGACTCCTTATAGCCCAACGCCAAACCCGATGCCTTGCGGTCAGGTTTTTGAACCAAAGGCTTTGGTTGGGAACACTAATCGTTATCCTGTCTAGGCCTGGGCAACTTGACAGTATTCTGCCTACGTAATACAATGAATCACTCTTCAAACAAATTTCTGATGCCCTGGCCACCACAGAGGATAATCAACTGTGCCCTATCTGCTGCATCGAGCAGAGTGGATAGGGGTTTGGATGCTACTGCTCAAGCCTTCCCGTCTTCTTATTCCCCTTTCACGTTTTTTCACCCTCATCGTCCCGTTCCAACTTCACTTTTATCCCCCATGTTTTCAATATCCCGATTCTTGGCCTTGTCCAAACATGCTTCGAAAGGCGTTTATATACTAATTTCAACTTACATACTAACGCGGAGCGTCACTCCTCACCTGTCGACAAGCCCATGTTCAACCAAGTGGTCCAGTCCAATTCATCGGCTTCCATTAGGAGCCCTTGATCCTCGTTCCCATTGGTATGCCTCAATGTACGCACATTGTTTCAGATCGGTCGACAGGCAGCACTTGCCCGAACATTAGAGACCCTCTCAATCAATATCTGCTGCTTAGCGGAGACCCGCCTGCAAGACTCGAGCTCTGTACTCACTCTGCGATCCCCTTCAGGTGACGCAAACAGTATTTTCTCATTGCGCCTATCCAGTGACGATGCAGCTTCGAGCACTGGCCAAGCTGGTGTTGGCATTGCCCTGAGTTCCCGGGTTGAAGCTACTCCGGTTGACTGAATCCAATCAGTAGCCGGATGTGTGCGGTCCGATTGGCTGGCTCGTTCAATGCTTCGAAGGAGTGCGGGATTAATAGGTGTCTATTCATCATCGCTGCCTACGCACCCACAAACTGTAGCGATGATTCGGTAAAGAACGACTTCTACCGCCAACTAACCCAGCTCCTTCGCCACAGAAGAAGCACGGACACTGTTGTGCTGGCTGGGGATCTGAATGCGCAAGTTGGAAAGTTGTCCACTGATGAAATGCATTTGGGCGGTCAGCACGGTGTAGGCTCCAATAATGATAACGGTGAGCGGTTACTTCATTTGTGTGAAGATGCTCGCTTATTTCTTGCGATCACTAATTTCCGACACAGCACCCGCCGGAGGGTGACTTGGCGCCCACCAGCCTGGAATCAGCCTTGGACGCAAATCGATCATATTGCGATAAGTTACCGATGGAGAGGATGCGTCCAGAATTGTCGCTCGATTTGGAGCACATGTGTGGACACCGATCATGCACTTGTATGTGCTGACATGCGGATGCGATTTGGCGGACGCCCACGACGACGCTGCGAGCGCATTGACACCAGCCAATTGACAAACCAAGCTGTTCTGAATGCGTATCGAAGTACGCTGACATGCGAGTTGAATAGGCGCTCGCTGGAGACAATGGAAGGTCATTGGTCACATGTTCACCAGATATTAGTAGCAGCAGGCAAATCCTCATGTGGTATGTCTAATAGCCAACATGGACATTGGGTCTCTTCGCGTTCTCTGAAACTTATCGATGCTCGCCGGCATATCCCGACTGGAAGCGAACACTATGAAACTCGCAAAGAGCTCCGGGCAAGACTCCGTGCTAGCCTGAAGAGAGACCGTGAATATTGATGGTCTCTTCTTGCGTCAGAGATGGAAGTGGCCGCTGAACTTCATTAACCATTCCGTCGGATACGGGAAACGGGCAGCAGAAGACCTGGTGTTAGTGAAACAATACGTGACGAGAGTGGACAGTCTATTCACAATTTGTCAAAACGCTTGAAGCGTTGGGCTGAGCATTTTGAAAAGCAATTTAATCGGTTAGAATTGTTCGATTCGCCGGTCAGTGATCGCCCTGCTCCGTTGGCTGTCCATTTGGATCCACCCTCTTGCTCAGAAGTCGAACGTGAGATCGGATTGTTGAAGTTGAACAAAGCCGCGGGACCAGATGATCTTCCTCCAGCCCTCTTCAAATTCGGAGGCTCTGCTGTTGTTGATGATGTACATGAATAACTAGTAAAACTGTGGGAGCAGGAGACTGTCCCAACTGACTGGAGCCGCTCCGTTATTGTTCCCATCTTCATAGGAGGCTCGCGTTCGGAATGCGGCAGCCATAGAGGAATCAGTCTGATCTCCATCGCCTCCAAATTACTCGCCTCCATAATTCTTCACAGACTGACTGGCGCTCGTGAAAGCCAGATTCTTGAGGAGCAAGCTGGGTTTCGTCGTGCTCGTGGCTGTATCGACCACATCTTCACCTTGCGTCAGTTGTTGAAGCACCGTCACACATATTGGCGGCCCACTCTAGTCATGTTCCTTGACATCAAAGGTGCCTTCGATTCGGTTGATCGATGTGCCCTTTGGAATTGTTTACTCAGGAAAGGTGTGCCCTAGAAATATGTAAATATTGTCCGAGCATCATACGCGCCTAGCATGGGCACAGTAAGGGCTTACGGCAAGCTGTCATCACCCTTCAATATCTCCAGCGGTGTGAGACAAGGATGCCCGTTGTCACCTTTCCTCTTCAACTTCGCTACTGATGAAGTCATGGAGATTGCATTTACAGCACGTGACTTGGGAGGTATGGAGCTACTCCCAGGAGAACGACTTCTTGACTTGGAGTATGCATACGACATTGCTCTCATTTCTGACAACACCCAGACCTGCCAAGCCACGCTGGACAGATTAGCACTGGCTGTCAGCGGCTTCGGGCTTTGCTTCACACGCTCGAAGGGCAAAGCGTTCCTCCAAGACTGGCCTGGACCGCCTCCTACGTTGACCCTTGGTGGGGATCTGCTAGAAGTCGTTCAAACATTCAACTACCTGGGAAGTTGTATCAGCACCTTTGGGATCGAAGACGAGATCACGAACCGTTTATCAAAAGCTCGAAGTGCTTTTGCTAAACTTCGCCACCTATGGCGCCAGCGCGATGTCACTCTCGCCCTAAAGGGTCGAGTGTACAATGCAGCGGTACGTTCGACCCTACTGTACGATTATGAAACCTGGCCCCTAACATCGGCGGACATAAAGATGTCAGTTATGTTCGACCATCGGTGCCTTCGCAATTTAGCTCACATCTGGTAGAAACACCAAGTAAACAACGAGCGTGTTCGACGCCTTGTTTACGGCACAGGAAAAGGAACTGAACCGCTCAGCACCGTTATTTCACGCACCAGGCTCCGATGGCTCTGCCACGTGTTGCGCATGCCAGCCCACCGACTTCCGCGACGTGTGTTATTTGCTCACCGAGTGTGTGGATGGAAGAAGAGGAGACGTGGCCATGCGATGACTTGGTCGTGAGAAATGAAGGCCCTCACTTCGGAGCTGGCCTCGGTTGGAGCGTCACCGCTCCCTGGTTCGGGTCCAAAAGACAATGAACACGTTTGGCTAGATACACTCGCTGTTATGGTTAGGAGCCAACCTCAGTTGCTTTCCTGCTGTGCGTTTCTTTGTCCCTTCCCATCGATTTTAGACTCCCCCTACAACCATGATCTCATTTCGTAGCGTAATATATTTTTACAAAATAATTTTTCTTTTTGCCTAGTAGCCGGCCGGTGGCTTACCGGAACAATGCATATCCGTTGCTGGTAGCTCAGCTGGCATGCAACTGTTGAATTTATTTTCCTTTTTCTTTTATGTATTGCGGCACAGTAGCTGAGGTGTTTCCCACCTCTACCTAAGGTGTATAATGATGATTGATGATGATCGTCATTAGAGTGCGAACATTGAATGCGGTGATGCGGAATGGAGAACCAGGTCGAAGAATCTTTGGGACGTCGGTGGAGTGTGAGAAGGCTGTGTTAGCCTGCCACTGAACACTAAGAGTTTGACATTTACATTTATAAGGCGCAACCACTGGACTGCTGTTGGCGGTAACCGAAAAGGGCGTAAGTGTAGTTGAAGAACGGGACGTGGGACGATCTGTGATTGGAGGTTAAGCAATGGAGACAGTAGGGCCAGTAGTTATAGCAAGAGCGAAAGCAGTAGTAGAATCCATCCATGACTCGTCAGTGGTGTGATACTACCCGGTTGCTTAGACCGAATTAGATGGCTATCAAAGGGTGTTACTCCGAGGCTATGATCGAGGATGTAACCTGCAAGGTAGGAGGAAGATTTGAGTATTTCGCAACCCGTTGGGAGAAGGTGATCAAACAAGTGGCTCATAAGTATTCAGGTCCTGCAAAGAAAAAGGGGCCCAAACAAATTCACGTATTACAGTGCCACTCGGAGAGAGGCAAGGCTGGGCCGTGGCCTAAACGATCACAAGCCTGCCTTCTAATCTTGAGGTCGTGGGTTCGAGCCTGTATAGGGAACAATGTGATTCTCTCACTATACTTATAAAATGAATAATAAATAATGTGTCAGCTGTACGCCGTAACAGCGCTTCGCTGCCGCTCGACCACCACCAGTAGCGGGCGGGCTGAATATACCGCGAGGACGCTCACCCCTACGCGGACTCGAACCGGTGACCTTATGGTTGCGAACCAAACGCGCAGACCACTCGGCCACCGGCCGACTCTCACTATACTTAGGCCACGCGCGAATGATGGTGACTGCGCAGCAGTGAAGCCTCGATACTGCTGATGTCCGTTTTAAGGGACAGGGGATTTATTTAGTAGCAAGTCACATCCACCACGTCAGCGTGTTGTTAAACGGACATATGGGGCTTTTTACGGGAAGAACACTTTCTAGGCGAAAACCAAGTACATCCCGGAACATCGCCGCCGAACCACTTGCGGGCACCACGAGGAGGATGTTTGGCAAGCCGGCTCATCTGAATAGTATACCTGACTAAATATGCAGGATTAGTTACACGCAGGTTTAAATAAACATCACTTCTTTATGTAAACAAGCACGATAATTTCATTGCATCCATTTTATGATAACCGTGCATGAAGATTAAAGCTTACAGTGAGTACTCATTTAACAATGAACAACTGTATAGTTTAAGGTTAGATGGAAAATAGACGTCCGAGCAAGTACCGTTGTAGATCATTAGATTTTGACCACAGCATTTTTAAAATTGAACCTTCATAAGTTGCTTGGATTTGGAGTAAAAACGATTAGAATCAAACCAAACGAAATGGCAGTTACTGCTAATGGATGCTAAGACAGCTCACCCATTTAAAATGTATCCAAAATTGTCACACAACTTGGATCTAGCTGTTGTGATTTAATCGGCTGTTAGACACCATGCTCTGATTCTGTTAGCGAAATTGGCACCGGAAAAAATTAAGATAAGCGATCAGTGCAGAGAAAAATCACTAAGGGCGATTAATCAATTGATATTTTGCTTAGCATAGCCTCCACATACCTGTTAGATGAAATGAACTTAAATACGCGAAAAGTGTATTGCCGTGCTGAGAACTTTCGGTTGCCTTTATCAATTGTGTCAGTATGTAAAAATCCTCCATTATCCTAGAAAAGGAATGGTTAACTACAAACAGTTCTCAACAAAAACATTCCGGATAACAATTACAACAAAACTGGTAAGTCGTTTACAATGCGGCCGTTTACTAGGACAGGTACTTTTACGAAACGGGTACGTATATAGACTAAATAACTAAAGCCACAAACCGGTCATGGTTCCGAAACAAGAGATAAAACAGTCTAGTCAAATCAAATCGAAAAGTTGAAAGACAAACGAAGCTATTAATCTAAAGCAAAATTACAGACAATCCGGACACAAAGTTAGTATGTGTTATCACTTTTCTCACTTGGTTATAAACCAAGGTTTCATCCAGAAGCATTGGTCTGAGCAAAGTTTTCTTTTTGTTATCACACACTATACGCACTAGGTTGCTGGTGTCAGCCATCCGATAAATAAGTTGTCACTTCGCCTAACATGTGTGTCGAATTAAACGTATTCTTAAGTGTCATTCTGATGGCGCTAACTACATTGTGGGTTGAAGTGCAAACTGCTTCGTATGCAGTCATTTCTCATAATAACGGCCTAGAACCTTGACCAACAAGGCAATTTTAAATATATATATATATATATATATATATATATATATAATAGGTATTCGAGAGCTATTACAAAGATTACAAGGATATACAACCAAAAAAATAAAGTGATAGTATTAAAATGGTCCAAGCAAGAAGTTGCCCAGTAGCTTAAAATATCGCCCTTCTTGATACAACACATGCAAAGCACATCGCAAGACCACGATGCTGATGCAAACTGGGGGTTTCTTTTGTAAGTACTTGACGGAGTGCAAATGCTCCCGGATTGCTCTACGACCGATAAGTCTGAGCAAATAGGGAACTTAGCTAATTGGCAAGTAACGAACATGTAGTGGACGTGGCGAAATTGCTGACGGGTAACCGCGCTGCCCACTGACAGTATGAAAAACACTAATCAAAAAGCTGGCTGTAATGTGTTTAAAATGATGGGATATCAAAAATTGGTATACGCCAATTAACAGGTTCCAGCCCACCAACCTGTCCAACATACCTAGAAATATGTACGAAAATGCATACCATCTGAGGAATGAAAACCGTCACTTTAAACTTGGTGTCGGTTGGTGTCTCCTGACTGCCTGGCTGTGGCTCCAAGGACAATGGCTAGAGACACTTGTTGACAAGGCGAGGAGCCGACCTCAATAGCACTATTGTTGTGAGTTCTTTTGCCTCCCTCTCGCTTGGCTTTACCCTCCAGTCGTATTCACACACTGGATTCATAAGATGCTACAAAGCATTGTATTACTTTTCGGTTTCGAAACCGTATACGGTAATGTTTCGTACCTTGTATTTTATGTGCCTTATATTTTCGTGTCGTGGTAAAAGAGGTAAAGCGATTTTTACGTTTAACCAAGGTGTAATGATAATAATGCTGATCGCCAAATACTCCACTGTTTTGAATGCAATTACGTAACGCATTGTAACCGATAATTTCATTAGGTCAGCAACATGCCGCAACTTTCTGATCCTGAACCATTTTACATCAGGTAGCCAGCAAAATTTCCCGTTTTTATTTGGAGTTAATTAGTCTAAAAATGGCAGAATGGGCAGTAGAGGAAATTTCATTATTACAGCTGGTACGCAGTCACAACAATTCATTGCAATCGTCCATAGATCTTGGACCCAGTCAGTACCTCATAAAACGACGAGAGCGCGTTTGATTCCAGTAGGAATCTGAGTGGATGTGTTCCACGAGCTAAACGAAATACAATGAAGTCGTACTCAGACAATCTGGTTATACCCATCTTTGCAAACGTTGTTCACGAGTACAAAAGCTGCCGCGGGCTACAACAAAAAAGCTAAGTGTGCATGGAATATCCTAACTGAAAAAGGACACAATTTTGTAAGACTTAACTTGATCAAAACTGGAGAACATCGTCAGAGAATACAGTACAAAACATTGCTGCCCTTGCAGCCTAGCTCGTGTATGGTGGGAACACCGCGTGAGCAATCAGCGGATTCCGCGTCGCGTATTTGCTACAGGAAGAGCAACTGAACCGCTCAGCATCCTTACATCACGCAATAAG
Organism: Dicrocoelium dendriticum; assembly: GCA_944474145.2. NCBI lineage: Eukaryota > Metazoa > Platyhelminthes > Trematoda > Plagiorchiida > Dicrocoeliidae > Dicrocoelium > Dicrocoelium dendriticum. The sequence goes on from OX104068.1 coordinate 65,425,596, forward strand.
CTTTGATGGCCGGGCCACGTATCGAGCGTGCATTGTTTGCGAGACCTCGGTCTGGATAAAAGAAGCTGATGGGAGGCTAAACGATGATTTGGGTAAGACGAATGAAAACCTTCAATTCGAATTTGCCGTACAGTTGCGGATTCGCCCGGTACTGCGGTCAGCCACAGAACACCCGCGCCTACCGAGAGACCACGGCTGGCTTGCGCTGCACCAGCCAAAGAATATGGTGCGCTGGGGCTGGTGGTGGCAAGAATTTGATAGTTGGTCTACCCAATGCTACTACTGTTGTGTCAAGGACTCATGTCCTGGACGCCTTCTCGCGGCGACCGCTGGGTGGGAGTTGCGTTATGTCCTTCTCCCTGCTAAAATCCAGGACACCAATCCACATGAGTCAGTGAACTGACCATGTGCTAGACCCGCTGCCTTTCGAGTGTACATTTTATCGAACGCATTGGCTGAGGACCCGAATCGTTCTTCTTTCAGTGGTGGACGTCCTGCCAGTATCCTAGTCCAGGACGTGGTGGGTTTCCGCCTGGCAAGCGTTCTCCCTATAAAAAAGCCACATATGTCCGTTTAACAACCCTGTGACGTGGCGGATGTGACTCGCCACTAAATAAAGTCACTGCCTCTTGCTTCATCCTGGCGAAGCATTGTATTCCAGCAACGTTATGCTGTAGTTCTGGAGAGCATTGGGCCCCTGTTTGACAAAGGAACATACGAAAGGCGTATGAACTGAGCAATCAGTCACCGGCTCCCAATGGGCGCGATTCGGTGAATTTGCTCCGCTGCCTTGCAGACAGGCTGTTCAGCCAATGGCCCGAGGTGGTCTCCTCTAAGTTAACCCCCTACTTCGTCTTGGGCAACCGGGTAATATCTCGCCCTCTGACAAAACCATGGACATTGTTTTGTTGTGTTTTCTTTTACTATTTCTGTACCTGCGTTTGAATCCCATGGTTTCTGATGGCATTATGTCTATTCGTAGACCTTGGAAATATATATATATATATATATATATATATATATATTGTAACGCTTCTTCTTCACTGTTGTAACGCTTCTTCTTACCTCTACTCTCTGCCACTGATGACTGTTGTACTGTTGCTAGCTGCCCTATGAGACTGCGACTGTCTGACTTCTCAGTCACGCGCCCAACCAACCAACGGAATACAGAAGATCAAGGCTCGGTAAACAGGGAGTCTATCTACAACATAAGTTAAGTGTATTTATAGGTAGCCGAAACATGCTAATTTAGGAGGTCAAGGTCGCTCATTTTTGTGCGTCCGGTTTTCAGCCAGTGTGAGTGAGTTCCACTATACGGGTTTATCATATTGACGGTATAGTTCGATTCGTTTTACGCGGACTGGTAATTGCTGGCCGATCAATTCTCAATCGATACCCAACTTTAGCTCCGCTTACGTCTCTGTTAATATATATATATATATATATATATATATATATATATATATATATATATATCCTAGTCTATCCTCTTCGGAGGTTAGGAAAAGGTCGATAACCCACTTCTCCTAAAACCTAGCCATGGAAGACAGCAGGTCTACGAATTATGAGCTTACAGCACGAGCGCCACGCATTGTCTCTAATGGTGAGAGGGCACCTCCGGGTGCTCAGTGGTTTGCTACTGCTCGCCTCAATCCAGGCAGCTCCTTGTCAGATTGCTGCAAACCCGCCAAAACCCTCCTGCGTCTGGCCGTGGTCGCAGGTGCATATCCTAATACGGTCACGAAACATATATGAATCGTTCAAGTACCTCAAAGGCTGCATGTGACGGCCGTCAAGCAGATCCCAATCGGTCCTGCTATTACACTCCTTATCAGGATCCGCTCCTCGCTGCCCTGTTGACAGGCTATTACGTCAAAGGCTCCGGTTGGAGTCCCTCAAGCAGACCTCCGACGCACAACCGCCACCTCACATGCGATCTCCCACCAATGCAATCGCATGCCTGCGCGCAAAGCACTCAGCATCGGGTGCTGGAACTTGCGCATGCTACTGGACCGGAACTCGAGTGAGCGCCCCGAGAGACGCACTACACTGGTCGCGATGGAACTGGCGCGCTACGACATCGATATGGAAATCGCGTTCAAAAGAACACGATTTAGTAGGTGTGGATCTGTTCCCAGGAAAACGACTTCTTGACTTAGACTATATTGAACACAGTGCCCTTCTCGGGACATAATGGTACTGGCTGTCCCTCACTTCGGGCTTTGCTTCGCACGCTCGAAGGGCAAAGCGTTCCTCCAAGACTGGCCTGGACCGCCTCCTACGTTGACCCTTGGTGGGGATCTGCTAGAAGTCGTTCAAACATTCAACTACCTGGGAAGTTGCATCAGCACCTTCGGGATCGAAGACGAGATCACGAACCGTATAGCAAAACGTCGAGGCGCCTTTGCTAACCATCGCCACATATGGCGACAGCGCGAAATCACTCTAGCCCTAAAGGATCGAGTGTACAATGCAGCGGTACGTTCGACCCTACTGTACGATTATGAAACCTGGCCCCTAACATCGGCGGACATAAAGATGTCAGTTATGTTCGACCATCGGTGCCTTCGCAATTTAGCTCACATCTGGTAGAAACACCAAGTAAACAACGAGCGTGTTCGACGCCTTGTTTACGGCACAGGAAAAGGAACTGAACCGCTCAGCACCGTTATTTCACGCACCAGGCTCCGATGGCTCTGCCACGTGTTGCGCATGCCAGCCCACCGACTTCTGCGACGTGTGTTACTTGCTCACCGAGTGTGTGGATGGAAGAAGAGGAGACGTGGCCATGCGATGACTTGGTCGTGAGAAATGAAGGCCCTCACTTCGGAGCTGGCCTCGGTTGGAGCTTCTCGGCCCCCTGGTTAGGGTCCGAAAAACGATGAACATATTTAGCTGGATACATTTGCTTGTATGGCTAGGAGCCGACCTCAGTGGCGTTCGTGCTGTGAGTTTCTTTGTTCCAGCCTATCCTTCTTAGCCTCCCCCTCCAACCACGAGCACATTATTTAGCCTTATGTAATTTTGCATAGTAAATTCGTTTGCTGCATTATAGCCGGCTGCTGGCTTACTGGAACGATGTCCATCCGTTACCGGTAACTCAGCTGGTATGCACCTGTTGCATATTTTTCCTTTTTATGTATTGCGGCACAGTAGCTGAAGTGTTTCCCTCCTCTAGCTAACGTGTATAACGATGATGGTATGTCACCGTATCTGTTTGCATTATTCGATTTATGTTATTTGATCTCGTTGTTGCAAGGGACTGGCTGTTGTTTGACATCCCCGTGTCACTGCGCTTGATGTGCATGTTGACAAGGTGCCTGCCTCTCAATTACCCACTACCTCATCTATACTGGTTGCAGGAGACAGTTGGTCGTTGATGGATGGGACGGGGTGCACAGTCCTCGTGGCCGTGCTAAGCTCGTAGGTTGTTTACATGCACTCAGTTAGGAGCGGACTACGGTCCAGCCACCGCCTTGTGTGTGATTGATTCCCAAATACAGCGTACTTGTGTTTGCCTGTGGAGGAGTATGAGCCGGCTCCGTGGATGTAACGTGGCTGTCATCCACATGCCACCCGGTCTTATTCCTTCGGGTTTACACTGCATATGGGGTGTAAGGTTAGAGATGTGGGTGGTACAGCGCAAGCTACCTATGGTCCCTCTGTAAGCGCAGGCGTCCTGTGGATGGTCACATTGACAGACAAATCCGACACCGGATGCCGCCAACCATTATATATACATAAATATACATATGTATATATAAGGTTTAGAGACACTTAGAAGTGAAATTAAAATAAATACTGTCATTTAAGTTTTTTACTGTGTTTAGTAATCAAATCTGAAACCTTAGAGGTGATGTACTACGAAACAGAAGATAAAATAACTGAGACTCGGAATAGTGAAAAATCGACGATTTTGACTGTCTGCATAGTCTTATCCAAAAAACTGTGCTAACGAGATAGCGTGCAGGAGTACAAACCGTCCCAGTCTATTGTTCTTTACTCATTCCAACTGTTAGTCTGTGTAAACGCTTTCTGTGGTTCGGATGGGTTTCAAAGACAAATCGTCTTTAGGTAGGTACAAAATGATTGGTTGACCGCTGTACCCAACTGAACGTAATTTTTCAGTAGCAGATGCTTTTGTTTGTGATCTACCACGGAATAGAAATCATACTGAAATTTTATGCACAAAACGCTGTTCTCTTCAGGATAGCCAATCTCAAACCTTACGCAGCCCCGGTTGAAATATTCACTTTTCGTCAATTGTTTCGAGTCTTTTGACGCTTATGAAAACCTATCTCCGGTGTCATAATGGTGTACGCCGCCCTTCGAGCCGGCAGTTTAACTATGCCTGTGCCGTGATTACGGGGTTTATTGTTCTCAGTGTTTTGCGAGGATAGAGATGTATCCCCTCTCCATAGAGCATTCATTTCATCGGCCACAGGAATCCTGGCGCTTGTGATGCCATTTGCAAAATGGATGGGTCACAGATCAATAATCAGTGGACAAATGGATTGATAAGTCAAGCAATTCTACTGTTTGTTTAGGTACCCCATACTATTCGCTTGTGTATTATGCAACTCCACTAGACTCACCTAATAAGACCAAAATCGGTCTCAAGTTTCTACGCTTAATGCAACCCAAGGCTGCCTGCCTAGACAAAGCACTTTTAAATCATCCCTGTTTGGTCTTGGTCGGTGGTGAAGTGCAGAGTTGGGAGACAGTAGCTCCGAAACTCTTCACCTCAAGATTTGTTAATGCGTGAGGGTTTAGGACTCATCAATCGGCTGAACTCATTGTTTATCACAAAGTTGTGTAAATAAGGCATGTCCTCCATCGGGAGTGAGTCATCCATTGTTGGACTTTTTATCTGGCTCGCCGAATAACCGTACTGTGGTATCAGCTGCGTAGATTAGTTTTACAATTTCCAGCAAACAGTTCGGCGACAGTGTTACAGGATATGGTGGGTTTTCGACTGCAGACATCATCTCCATGAAAAGCCACAAAAGTCCGTTGAACAACATTGCGACGTAGCGGATGCGACTCCTCACTAAATAAAGTCACTTCCCATTGATGTGCCTTGATGAAACATTGCATCACGAAAGCCGGATGCCATTGTTGTGATAAAGATCGGGACCATGTTTAGCGACCTAACAAAGATTGTGTAAGCCAAAAGTTCGGCTACCGGCTCTAAATGGGTGCGCTTCGCTGAATTCGTCCTACCGTTTTACGGGTGGGCCGTAGAACTTACGACTTTGGGCGGCGTCCCTTAACTTAACCACCTACTGCGGTTTAGGCAAACGAGCAGTACTGTGCCCTCGAAAACGCCATGGATTACATTACCACTTCGTTGTACTCTCTCGTTCCTGTCACATCTACATCTCTCAACCTCCATCGCCCGCCAGTCATTTTTATTTTATTATCCCATGTCACTCTTAAAGTTAATCTGGATGCGGGTTTCGCTGCTACTCATAAAAGTATTTCCGGGGCTCTTTTTAGACCCACATCCTGGTTTCCGCCTGCCCACAAGCCGACCTTGACTGCGAATCGATCATACATTATTTGTACAATGAACTTCAACAGGTGCTGCGCAAATCCGCTGAATCAGATGTGGTTGTCCCAGTCAGCAAATTCAACGCAACAGTTGGTCGCCTGTTACCAGATGAATACCACCTGGATGGTCATTATGCACTGAGCAAGAATCGTTTATAAAACCGAACCAGACTTTTCAGTTTGCCTGAAGACAACGGTCTACTATTGCAAGTACAAACTTCAGGCACTCCTGAAAGTATTCTGCCATCCAGTTCGTTCCTTCTATAACGCAGCCTTGATCTCGAATATAACACAGTGCAAGTACTTTCAGGTTGTTGTGTATCACATAAGACTATAGAGCATTCTAATTTACTTGTTTTGAAAGATGAACAATGAACAATGAATTTATACGGGTTAAGAAGCGTTGCTTTACAAGTCCCGTTGGATAGTTGGTGGGGATAACATAACAATAATGATGATAAGGATAGTAAAATAGTTAATAATTTAAATATGAAAATAAGTACTTATTGTTTGCTCCGCTGTAGTCCCGCGATATTCTTAGATTCACAGCACCCATTCAAAGCACGCATTGTGCTGTCTGGGTGTCTACAAGCACTTCGGAGGGCTTCCGAAACTGAAGCATTACAGACACAATATGAATGGGCTGACTGAGCAGTCGGCTAAGCCGAAGTATCAAATTTCATTGGCAAACATATTAGCCTGCGTCCTACTCACTGGCGTTGAATATCAATGGAATTTTTTCAACATGAACCACTAAACTCGGGTCAATCAGGCTGTGGGTCCGCACATCTTCTGAGGAAATGGATACCTGCGCCCTCCCCATGGCACTGTTCCACCGTAGCCGAACTGGCCAAATAATGTCAGACCAAGATGAACTGCACCACACAGTCAGCGGTTAGCTCAAACGAAGCGTTTTCATGGATTGGGTAGTCTAATGGTTCCAAGGATGGATACCGGTGCCTTCACTGGAAATACTTGCAAGGTATTTCAGTCCATTAAAAGAACTGGACACAAGTTCTGGTATAAGCGAGGTCATGTGCCAGCCTGGCAGATCACAAATTACTAACATGAACAGACGTATGAACAGATGGGTTGAGCATCACCAATCACAGTTCATTCGCTTCTTTGCACCCACCAGTTTACTACGTGCAACTGGTCGCATTTGATTCACATGGTCACTAGAATCACTCAATGATTTAGTGGTTATCTTGAATTCTGACACCCAAAACGCTTCAGGTCTGCCGGCTCTAACAAACTTCCTACAAAACTGTTCAAATGTGGGGGCAGAAGTGTTGCTAATCAGTTAATTGCCCTAATTTTTGAAAAGCTGGTAAGAATGGGGAGTCAGTTCCTCTTGTGCAGACTAAGTTCTTTTCCCCAGCTCAAAGTAAAGCTGTCGTACTCCTCGCACTAACCACAGCGGCACCAGTTTTACGCAGTTTTCTTCCAAGCCGCCACTATTCATCATGCTCCGCAGGCTATTCCTAACTTGCAGTACATGATACCGGAAGCAGCATGCTGGTTTGTACTTCAGTTTACAATGTGTGGATCAAATAATTACGCTCCAACAGTTCCTCTAACAGCGCTGAATCTACTATTTTCTCCTTCCTGAACATTTTGGCTGCATTTGTGCACGTAAATCGACCTACATTAGTGCATTGTTTGCCAGAGAATAGAGCTCTAGAAAAGCACATAGCTACTCTTCAGGCCCTGTACCTTCATAGTTCAGGCTGAATGACAGACTACGAAAAGCCTTCTGCATCCTTCCATGCCACCAGTGACGACCGACAAGGATGATCTATGTCACCGGTTCCTTTTAAATTTGCGATCGAAGAAGTTCTGTTGGGAGTTTAAAAGGCTTGCAAAATTTTAACATCGGGCTCCTTCCATATAATTACGCAACTAACCCAGATTATATTAACAACAATGTCATTCTCGGTGACGATTTCCGTGGTATGCAGTTGATTCTTGACCGAAGGGCAGTGTAATCATCTAAGTATGGCGTGTGCTCTGCTCCGTACAAGTGCAAACTTTTATTGCGTGATTGGCAGACATTTCTTTCTCACCTAACTGCCAAGGGTGCAGAGCTCGAACACGCGGAAAGTATCGCCTATCAAGGATTAGGTGCTTCTACCTGCGGTACTATTTCGGAAGAGGAAGCTGTTTGTGTCGATTAGCACCGGTCGTAGTTCACCAAATCGATACCTTTGTCTCAGCATTTCGCATCGTCAAAGGTTAGAGTTTATAACACGCGTCCGCGCAATACTGTTGAATAAACGCGAATCTCAAACGATCTGTGATGTCATGCGTTTGGCTTTTGACAATGTCTTTTTAAGAGAATTTCCCGGATATAGTGGCAACACTGAGGTCAGACACGAACTCGTGAGCGAAATGAATCGTAACCTCCGTTATCTTGTTATAGTTCACTAAAAGATATTGGTTGGTTTCATACGACTCTCGTCTAGTAAGTGCTTGTCCACGCAAAACTGCGTCTGAAAAGGCCGTGTGGAGGTAAATGAAACACTTGGCGACGAAACATGAAATCGCTGCTGTCTTGTTTAGCTGTCGGTGACCCCATGCGTCTTCCAAGCCAGGGATGCAATGGGGAAAAATACCATTCCTTTTTTAGCCATTTTCACCCACAGAGCTCTGAAATTAGGCGTTAAGTAAATCATTTTCTTCCAAAGATCTCTCAAGATGGTCCTTAAGTTTATCCAATGGCATCCAGCATGCTCCTAAGAATTGCGTTCTGTTCGTTGAGTGAGCGATCCTAAATCTGCTGATAGTATAACACAAGAGTACATAGAGCTGGTTGCTTCTAGCTGATGTAAGATTGGTCCCACAGTAAACACTAGTATTTAGGGGAGTCCGCTACCGTTGGCTGCAATCTGAAAGCGTTAAGAAGCATCTAAAATGGTCTGTAATTGGACATGGTTCTCATAAGGATGAAGTGGAAAGTCTTTTGGATGCACTTGACTGAGCAATGGTGCAGTCGCTTATAACAATGAACAACGATTTATCACAGGACAAAAGCAAGTGCTCGACACGCCCCGTAGGATGGTTGGGGTGAATACGGTGAAATCAAAATATATGTGGGTCATCTACCAAACGTCTGCCGAGATAAATACATTGATAAATAACATCAGTGTAAAAGTAAAAATGTCGAGCGTAAACCTTCAGAAAAACACTGGAGTGCAGTGATCGTTGATATAAGGCATGAGAAAAGTAAAATATGGTCGCTCACTTGGGTCCATTTGATACATAAATCCTGTAGAAAAGCATGCTTGGCGTAATCCAGAATAGAGGAGTTTAGGTAACAAAGTGCTAGGAGCTAAGAGCAACCTCAAATGGTTTTTTGAAAACGTCCAAGGTAGCGGAGAATACAACTGGATCTGGGAGTGCGTTCTAGCGTTGGCAAACCCAAAAGGAAAAGTAATTACGTCGACAATCTAGCCGGAGATATTGCTCCTACAATGTTAAGAAGTTACCTCTGAGCTGCGTGTTGTGGCTAATTTTCAGCAAGTTGCGGCATACGTGGTTGGGGTCACTCAGTATCTGATAGGCTAATATGAGATCGCCGCGCAGCCTTCGATAGCGTCCGTTGAAAATTCCCAGCAACTTCAGCCTTCGGTGGTAATAATGAAAGCGCAGGCCCATTACAATCTTCGTCGATCTTCGTTGTAGTGCCTCTAACACTTCTAGGTCGCGCTTCAACTAAGGCTACCAAGTATGGATAGCGCATTCAAGACGCGGGCGCACGTAGGAATGGTGCATCATTGGGAAGATTGATGGGTCGAATCTCCCAAATGCCCTTCGTAGCATGTCGACGTGCTGCTTGCCTCTTTTCGCAGCTACCTCAGCATGTTTTGAACAGTTGAGGTCGTTCTGTACGACCACCCCAAGGTCACATTTCCAGGAGCTGGTCTGCAATCCGTTTGTTCCAAGCAAATAGGTGTAGTTATGTCTATGGCGTAATTGCACAACGCGACATTTGTCTACGTTGAATGGTAGGGCGTTTTGTACTGACCAGTTCGACACCATGTTAAGATCGCACTGGAGCCGTTCGTGGTCGTCCGGTCCACTGATCCTTCGCCATATCTTGATATCATCAGGGAAAATAGAAAATCGGAAGCAATTGATCTCGCCAAGTCGTTAATGAACACCAAGTATAGACGAGGTCCAAGCACCGAGCCTTGTGGTACACCACACACCACATCGATTGCATCGGACAATGATTCTCGGACTCTCACCTCTAGCCGTCGTTCGTGTAGAAAATTGCTAACCCAACTCAAGATTGGGTCGCCAATGCCGTAGTTCCGAAGCTTCTGAAGAAGAATTCGATGGTCTAAGCGATCAAACGCTTTTGAGAAGTCCAGGTAGATGACTTCGACTCCTGCTCCATCATCAACAGCTTCAGTCCAGCTATTACGTGCAATTAATAGGTTAGTATTACATGAAGGCTTTTGACGAAAGCTATGTTGCTGTGGAGCTATTAAGTTGTGGCTTTCCAGGTACTGCATCAGCGCATCTGCGAGGATTGATTCCATAACGTTGGATAGTACAGGAAGTAGTGTTATTGGACGGTAGTTGGTAGGGTCACTGTGGCTACCTCCTTTATGGATAGTAGTGATGACCCCAGGCTTCCATACTGATGAAATATGGTTCTCTTCTAAACATCGCTGATAGACAACAGCCAGTGGTTCTGCTAGATCAATAGCTACCGCATGCAGAGCCTTTGGTCGGATGTTGTCGACTCCAGGAGAACTGTGGATACGCAAGGATAACAACTTCAACATAGCTTCCGCAGTGAAGGTGATATTGTCTAAACCCGACGGTGGAGAAGTAGAAATGAGGAGAATTTGGGGCTCGTTACCTGCTGGAAAGTTTGAGAGTAATGAAGCCGTAGGTGATCAGCTGCTTCCATTGCTGATCGCGTGCATCCATCAGCCGTGACTAGTGCTGGAATCCCCCGCTTCACCTTTCGAAGGCCGTTAACGGGGCTGTTCAGAAGTTTGTGGTTCGTGCAGCATCGCTTCATTAACTCCTGCTGATGAGTGACCTTGTCTTCGCGGATCAGTTTCACACAAAACTTACGATGTGTCACATATGCAGTCTACGTTTCGGCATTCGAGCAGTCCTTGTGAGCACGCCATGCCAAATCCCTCCGGGACATACATTTACGTGTTCTGCTCCTCAGAAATGACTTATACTTGTTTTGGGTTGGAAGGACTTCTGTTCCGATGAGTGCGCTACCAGTGTGCTAAACGTCCTTGTAAAGGTTTCTCAGGCAAAATCAGGGGGGGGGCATTCGGTTAAGAAAGTCGGAGATATACCCTTAACAAGCGCAGATAACACATTATAATGAGTAACAGTATGCACTTTATCATCCTCCTTTTCAGGATACTCCGAATAGCCTATATAATCAAAGAGTAGAGTAACATGATCACTACGACCCAGTGGTGTGCTTGTAACTATCCCGTCAACCATGAGTTCTTCGTTAGTTAGCACAAGATCCAGTATCGACGGCTTGTTAGCAGTTCGAAATCTGGTGGGAGAGGTTACGTGGCTGTACGGAGGGTGGCTAGCAATTAGCTCTTGCAAGCAGGCTTTAAACTGTGGACCGTCGGTTGCTGGCGTTTCCCAGTTGGCAACCTGATTCGAAATTAACCAGTTATCCAACAGAACTTGCGTCATTCCCTCGGAGAGTAATATTACTTTGATTAATCTTGGATCTCAGCCCTTGTAGTTAGGTGATGATGGGACTCTTGTCAAGAATTCGGCAATAACATTGCCAACAGAGAGTGCTTCGCGGATGTAGCACCACTGCTCTCGGTCATGAGTTTGTGCATCGTGATTAGAAGAATGCAGAAGCTCGGGAACACCATGAGCAAATCTTGTTTTCTTGCTATTGCTATTAGGAATGCCGCGTTGGTCACCTGCTTCTGTTGGGCGATCTTTCCAAGGTAGATCGGGTAATATGCGCACTCCGCTCGGTGAGTTGCAAAGACGAACTGCTGAGTGCAGGACAGCCTCTGTCGCATCTGCTGAGTCTAGTGTTACTCGAAGAATTCGAGGTTCACCAGAGTGCACTGAGGTGGGGTGACGCGCTACACGTTGCAGCACAACAGGCTCAACCCGAATATCAATGGCATCGCAAATAGAACTCCACTGGTTGCGATCGTCATGCAACTTGCCTTTTATTGTGCCAGATTTGGACTCGGGAACATTGGTGCACATGAGAGTTAACGCAGCGTGGTTTTCTCTTGCGAGTGTCGGTTTTATAGATTTTGCCGACAATTTGGGCTGTTTAGAAGGCACCACTGGAGTTGACGGTGAAAGCTGCGTTGCTCCACGTGTGCTCGGTATAGAAGATGGACCTACGTGTTGCTCCCGGTGTGTTTGTCGAGGCAATCGACATGTACGTTACCTGCTTGTTATCTGCACCGGATTGCCTTCGGCTCTGAGTTGTCGGTGTCATGGCTGAATCTCCAGGTGAAGCGTCCATGATTGGAGAAGTGTTAGCAGGCATGTTTGAAGCTTGTCCACTTATGGGAGTGAGAGGACCCAGTGGATTTAGAGACACAGACGCTGCATGGCGGTTGGAGCGTCTAGTTTTTTTCTTCGGCTTAGACTCAGAGCTTACTTTGGCTGGTTGAGGTATTAGCGTGGCCATATTGACCTACGTGGGATCGATCTTAGTATTTACAAAATGCGAGATTGTCTCAGTAATCCTATCGCATGAGCAAACACAAACAGTTGACAACTGTAATGACTTGACATGTTGGACAAAACCAAATTGTGTCAGCAACTTTGTTTGTCTGTCTCACTTGTTAAACGGATTTGCCTACACATTGCGGACAGTTTGATCTAATGCAGCTAGAACAGGTTATTCCGATCGTAAAGACTTTACTACAATCGTCTGAGCAACTTAGGCGACGTTGAACCATTGGAATAATTCTATTGATACATGTGGTCACGGTCAGTGATGGGGAAGTGAACTAGGAATGACCGCAGATGGTGGTGATATGACGCGGTCAGCAGGGACCACCGACCAACACTGGTCAAAGATAGCATCAGTGTCATTAACTGGTCGAAGCAATGGGACTTGCCCATGAATGCCAACACATGTCCACTAGTGACCACTAGTGGCAGCGGAATTACCATGCAGACTTCCTCGAAGCTTTCATGCTTGCATCCTCCGTTCCGTTAGCTAGAGCGTCAACTGTGTCAAATTTTTATAGCGAGGTAACTGTCGTGTAGCCCTCTGGGAAGTAAGAAGACTGGGCCGCGATAACGAAGTCATTTATTAAGCTTATGCTCGAATATTTATAGAGTATATACACTATTTACAACCGTCCGTCTCAATGGCTCATCCCTGTTATTCGGATTGTGTCGCTGACTCCCTTTCCATTGGTTTATGTTTGCTCGTCACGTTCACTCTGTCTGAAATCACTTTAAGTTTCTTCGTGGATGTACGATTTGCGGGATTGGGCCGGCGCGTTTCTTTTCTCCGTCCAATGCCACAAGCCTTGGCTCAAGGGTGCATGAGTATGCGCTCCTTCGCCTGCTGACGCCTGATTGCTCACTTGCACGTTCAGTGGATATTCGCAAGGTGGAGGCGATTACGGACCAACTATTTCCGGATTGGCTGGCCAATCTGCTTCCGGCAACATGCTCACACCTTATCGGTCTGGCCTGTGACGCTGGATCGGCATCACAGCATTTGCAACCACCATTGTTTCCAGCCCCATCACATCCTTTCCTTTTTGTTTTTTAGGATGGCGTTACAATATGTTCTGTATTGCCTACCATTGCGTGTGCGATGTCCTGGGCTTGGGTAGGAGCAATCCTCTCCGGTTGTTGTTGCGGACCCTCTCTCCGCTGCGTCCACTGCTGACACACTCTTCTCAGTTGCACCCGATTCTGTTGAATGACATTGCCCCCAACTTTCACTTCATAGCTCCTCTCTCCCTGCCGGTCTTCGATCACTCGTTTGCGCTAACATCCACCTGATTCCGATAATGGCTGCACCCATACTTCTTCTCCTGTACCTAGTGGTGGGAGGTTTTTCGATCCGCGATCATAATACCTTTTTCGCCTTAGCATTTTGTTCCGTAGTCGGTCGTGTAGGACATCGGACGGCGCAATCTCTGGCTGCAATAGAGTTGTAGCGGTCGGTATTAGCGTTCATGATCGGCGACGGAATAGACGCTGTGCATGACTCGCTCCGGTATCAATGGATGGTGTATTCCTTCGGTACAGTAGCAATATGTAAGGATCTTGCCGGGTCTCTGTGGCTTTTGTAAGCACTTTCTTTGCCTCCTTCACTGCGGACTCTGCCTTACCGTTTGATCAGCTATGATATGGGCTGGTTAGCCGGTGACGAAAACGTCACTTCTTGCTGAATGCACGAAACTCTACACTATTAAATTGCGGCCCGTTGTCTGAAATCACCACCTCGGGTATTCCATGCCGAGCGAAATGGCACGGTAAATCGTTCGCCACGGATTGCGTACTAGTCGTCGTAAGCGCATCGATTTCGAAGTAGCCACTAAAATAATCCAACACAATCAACTAGTTCCTTCCATTGTGAGGGAAAATGTCTATACCATCCATCGGCCAAGTTGTCCCCTTGCGCAACAGAATTAGTCTGAACGGCAAAGGAGTTGCGTTGAGGGGACATACAAGATGAGCCTTTACTCAATTACTTTGAGCCATGCGTGTGCCACTTACTTGTGCAGGTGTGTAGGTGTGCATGTATAGCCCGGCGCCTTCAGCTAATTGGACCTCAGACGTACTAAGTCATAGGGGTGCAGGTGGGACGCTTCAGCTCCTACCAGGGACAGTGTCGGTGGCCGATTCATCATGCTCATTGAGATCTGGCCTGCATATTTCAGTGGTCAGGCCAGGTGTTGTTGTGTCTGCACGTACACTAGTCCCCTACACGCAGGGTCTTGAACAAACACGACCAAAGCCCCGAACGAGGAAGCAGAACTCTACAGGTACGCAACAGAAACTTCTGTTCACGCCAACCGTACATGCACTCAGTATATTCAAAACAACCCTTGTATTGATCGCGAACGGACAGGCATCCAATCACAGGCTACGAAGTGCGGTCGTGGTAAGGCCCGCGCGTACGGGCTACCACAGGTGTCAACGCGTCCTACCGCTCTATCATCGCCTCATGCTAAGTACGTCCATTCGGCCGTGCAGGTGCATCCTGGTCGCCATAGCAAATTCGCATGCGTTAATGTGACATAACTGTCCACGACCAACTGGACGAGGCAAGTTACGGACTTTGGTATCCGATGGCAACAACCTGCTTTATGCACTGGAGGAACTGATAAGTGTCGCGAGTTGCTGTGTTATAATACAGGAGTAGTGTGTGACTGACGTAACCCGGAAACAAAATTCCTCATCCTTGCTACTTGGGGATCGTGCTATTGTGCCATCTCGTTGTAACGAGATGACGCATCCAAAAACGCAGACATCTCCAAGTAGCAAGGATGAGGAATTTGTTTCCGGGTTACGTCAGTCACACACTACCCTTGTAACCTAGCACAGGATTTCGTGACACTTATCAGTGTCTCCTATGCATAACGCAGGTTGTTGCTATCGGATTCCAAAGTCCGTAACTTGCCTCGTCCAGTTGGTCGTGGACAGTTATGTCGCACGAACGCATGCGAGTTCGCTATGGCGACCGGGGAGCATATGCACATCCGAATGGACGTACTTAGCATGAGGCGATGATAGAGCGGTAGGACGCGTTGTCCCCTGGCCTGACCACTAAAATATGCAGGCCTGGTCGCAATGAGCATGGGGTGATTGTTGGCCAGGCAACGGGACGCGGCCGATTGTGCATTGTTTTACAAAGATCGCTTTTGATGAACGTGGAATGTCAGATACGATCAATAAAGTACGGGAACTGTTTCCCATCATATGAATGAAAACATTGCGCAAGAGATACTTGTAATTCCCTACCTGCATGAGAACAAAGCACAGGATTGCGGTGCCCATAGTCAGTGTGAAGTGAACCCATATCAGCACGAGGTGCGATAAAGTGATAAAAGGCCAGAATGAAACATGAGGTAGTCAAGAGATGCAGTTGAAACACTGCTTTAAAACATTTGGTGGTTAGTATCGATTATCAGCGGGAAATCGAGGTGAGGAACAGTTGAGGAACACAGAAGCCTGACAAGGTTAAAAATGCTGGAGCCATTAACAGGCAATGTTGCAAACCCAGGGGGGAAAGACAAGGTCTCCCTTTAAAAGGCCTATACTAACCGCAGGACATGTAAGTGCTTGACCCAGATCCAACATGAGTGTTGAAATAACATGATATTGTGTAAAGTAACTGTACATTACATTGTGCTCCCCGTTATAGGTGTCCGCGTACATGACTGCGATCACGCAGTATTTGAGGTCTCCCCGTGGCGTCCACTGAGCAATCAGAGTCTCTGCAGTCGTTCAGATACGGGAGGTGCCGCAAGAGGAATCTACACTGTCGAGTACCCTTCGCAAGTGACCAACACACTGGTTGCCTCTTGTTATATCAAAGACTAACTGTCTGGAACAACAGCGAATAGTTAAAATGAGATAATAGGTTTCTTATTCTCGGAATATCTAATCAATTAGACATAACATGGATTTCTACAGGCCTGGTTAGATGCGAGTTTCCAAATGAACGTTCTTACACCCACAACAATGGCTGCTGATGCTGACAATTGCGTTGTAAATATATATCTCGATATGCGTAAACCATTTCACCAAGTTCCAAACGTTAGATTATGGAACGTGTTACAAGTGGTTGGCATCCTGTAATCGATTATATCTACCGACCTTCCCGAGCAACCCACCCTGAAACCTTGCAGCCAATGCATGCTATCTACACAGTTTCAAGAACTACTTACAAGTCCAAACTTATGTGTGAATATTTTAAAGCGCCACAAGTTAAATGGTTACTGCCTGGACCTACGGTCTAAAAGCGACTAGATGAAATGGTGTGCTCTGTCCACTTCAATGGCTGCATCACATATGTCAGAGGGCCCACCGGAAATGCCAATACCGTAGAGTCGGTATTCACCATGAGGATCCATTTTACTTGTTTCTCATTGACATTCCACTACCGGGCTGCGATCACAACACGGCGTTTTGTGTCGTGAACATTTAACATACTACGCCACTCCAGTATAAAGTTGCAACCCACCCATAAGATTCACCGAATTGACTGGAATGCACTTAAGGAACTTATATGCACCATGAATTGGGAGCCAGCGTTCTGAACCAGTAACCCGACTATGGCTGCCGGTGAATTTGTCAACAACATTTCTGCATGTACTGACGTACTGGCACCTGTGGTAAGGAGCCGCACCTATAGGCACTGCGACAAACATACACAACTGAAAAAGGCCGAAGACAAACTAAAGAAATCCAGGGCATCTTATCACAGGAGCAAC
Organism: Dicrocoelium dendriticum; assembly: GCA_944474145.2. Lineage (NCBI taxonomy): Eukaryota > Metazoa > Platyhelminthes > Trematoda > Plagiorchiida > Dicrocoeliidae > Dicrocoelium > Dicrocoelium dendriticum. Next base: position 65,442,605 of record OX104068.1, read on the forward strand.
ATTTTTGGTACGCCCCCATATATACATTAAGCCAAATTAAGGTATGGGACCTGTTTCCCAGCTTATGAATGAAAACACTGCGTAAGAGATAGCTGTGATTCGCTACCTGCATTAGAACAATGTGCGCAATCACGGCTGATGCCAACGCCACGAAGTTGATAGGGTAACAAACGATTTCGCTTCGTGATCAAACGAATTTAATTTAACAATTCAAGCACGTAGGTGGGAAATGGTATGAAGACTTGTTAGGAAGGAATACACGATGCGAACAAGCCAGAACCCCATCGCCGCGGTAGGCCATGCAAATTCATCCACCCTGATTGAAACGAACAGAGATCCAAAAGGGAGAAGCGGCCAATTAACGCCAGGGCGGCGTTCCTTTATTGGTTGTAAGTTGACCTTTCTAGAGCTTTCCACGTTCGCTTTAAATACCATTCACGAACCTTCCATTTCACCTTTATAATAAACGGTGTAATTTGTGATTGCATCCCTGTTGCTCTGTTCGTCAGATCCGTCCGCATTGGTAAACGCCATCACTAACAGAATTACCGAATTTTCGTACGAGCCTGATGTCAGCCTCACTTTGAATCTTGGTTCAAGCGTTATGAAGATGTGTTCCGCGTTGAACATGGAGACCGTGATGACGCTTGGAAGGTCCGATTGCTGTTAAAGAAACTTGGAACAGCAGAGCACTCCAGGTATGTCAACTTTATTTTGCCTAAGAACGCTCGAGGCTGCACTTTTGAGGAGACTGACAAATGCTGGGGCCAAATATTTGGAGAGCAGTCATCCATCTTCAACACGCCGTATCAATGCCTGAAGATCACCAAGAGGGACGCTGATGACTACGTCACTTAGCTAGCACCGTCAATCGCGAGTGCGAAAAACTCGACATCCAATCCATCAAGGTAGATCAGTTCAAATGCCTGATTTTCAGCTTGGTCTACATTCCCCACGGGATGCAGACTTTCACAACAGGCTGCTGAGTAAACTTGAACAAGACACGCAAATGACTCTACAAAGCATAACTACTGAATGCCAACGATTGTTGAACCTCAAGCATGACACGCTTATGCTGGAGAAGCAACAATCAACCCCAAGTCTTAGTGTATTAAAAGTCATCTCAAAGAAACCGCTGCCCAGTGAAACAGGCCATGAAAAGCCCAGAGAGAATTCCAAGCCCCCGACTGCCTGTTGGAGATGTGGTGAGTGGCATTTTGTTCGATTGTGTCCATTCCTGAAACATGTTTGCCACAAGTGTCATAAACGGGGCCATAAGGAAACGCACTGCCGATCCAGACTGCAGTTCAAGCGTGCAAGACATACGCGACCGAATTCAAATGTTCCCAAAAGATTCAGCAGCTATAGTACGGTTCAAGCGACCTATTCTGATGAACATGTGGCTCGCAGAAAGTACATCAGAGTTCACCTGAACGGGCAACAAGTGCGTCTCCAGCTAGATACAGCCTCGAACATCACAAATATCTCCAGCAAAACTTGGAAGTATATTGGTGCTCCGTCAATCAGCCGAACGACACATGTTGCACTTAACGCTTCAGGAGGTCAACTTAATCTCCTTGATGAGCTGCAGTGTGAAATGGTTTGTGGCGCTGCTCGGGCAAATGGTGTCGTGTATATTATGGGCCTGTCACATTTGAATCTTCTTGAACTCGACTGGATCCAGAAGCTCCACCTGTTCGACATTCCCCTGAGTCAAGTCTGTAATAAGCTCCTGCTCGGATATACGAGGCCCTTTTCGGAAGGTGACGAACCAAACAACAACCTGATCGAGCAGCTACGAAGGAAATTCCCGTCTGTGTTTTGCAACGACTTGGGAAGATTTACGAAGACCAAAGCAAGCCTTACTCTCAAAGACTGAGCCAAAGCAGTATTCCGACCCAAAAGACCGGTACCATACGATGCGCTTTCGATTGTTGATACGGAACTTGGTCGTTTGGAGCGGGTCGGCGTCATCCAACTTGTGAACTATTCAGCGTGGGCAGCACCTATTGTTGTCGTCAAGAAGACCAATGGAACCGTTCGTATCTGTGCTGACTATTCTACGGGATTGAATGCCGCTTTGAAAATGCACCAGTATCCTTTGCCAGCCCCAGAAGATTTATTTGCTAAGCTCAGTAGTGGCGCTTAATTTGCAAAGCTAGCTTTATCAGATGCTTATCTTCAAATTGAAGTCGAAGTTGCTTCAAAAGAGTTGCTGGCAATCAATACGCACCAAGGTCTTTACCAGTTCAACCGTTTGCCGTTTGGTATCAAAGCAGCTCCCGCGATTTTTCAACAAATTATGGATACAATGTTAGCTGGGTTATCAGGAGTCGCAGCTTACTTGAACGACATCGTAAGCAAAGGGTCTACCTTTCGAGAGCTGACGGAAAGAATGGAAGCAGTTCTCCACCGCGTTAGTGACTACGGATTTCACTTGAAAGCAGAAAAGTGCAATACCGGCATGAAGTGTGTAAAGTATCTTGGCTTCGTCATCGACAAGGATGGCCGCCATCCGGGTCCTTCCAACATAAGTGCCATAAAACAGATGCCTCCCCCTGCCAATGTCGCGAAGCTCAGATCATTCTTGGGGTTGATCAGCCATTACAGCTCATTTGTACCCGAAATGTAACGGCTCCGAGGACCGCTCAATGAACTTCTGGTAAAGGATCGCAAATTTGTGTGGTCTCTTGAATGTCAAGCCGCCTTTGATAATGTCAAGTCTATATTGTGTTCTGACCTATTGCTAACGCACTTCAATTCGGAGTTGAAGATCATAGTTGCTGCTGACGCGTCAGACTACGGAATTGGAGCAGTCATATCCCACCTTTTCCCCAATGGTTCGGAGAAAGCTGTGGCACATGCAGCAAGATCGCTCACCCCAGCGGAACGCAACTATGGACAAATCGAGAAAGAAGCTTTGGCTATAGTGCTTGCAGTCAAGCGATTTCACAAAATGCTCTATGGACAAAAATTCACGCTGTTCACTGACCACAAACCCTTGGTCACAATCTTTGGATCAAAGAAAGGCATTCCAGTCTGCACGGTCAGTCGTCTCCAACGCTGGGCAACGGTTCTACTTGGATACGATTTCGTCCTCAAATATCAATCTACACACAACATTGGTCAAGCGGATGCGTTATCTCGTTTAATTGGTACACAGCATCAAGAACCAGAGGATTTGGTAGTTGCTCAAAGCTCCGTAGAACCTTAAGTACATCAAGTTGTATCTGACGTTTTCGGTGCCTTACCAGTAAGCTTCGAAATGGTGCAGGAAGTGACCCATCATGAGTCTACCCTACAACAAGTGATCCATTTTCACCACAATGGCTGGCCTAAGAGAGTTACAACGCTGGAGCTTCAACAATTCCACCAACAAAAGGAAGCACTATCAGTCGTCAGCAATTGTCTGCTGTTCTCAGCTCGCGTCGTCATTCCTCTAGCCCTTCAAGAGAGAGTCCTCCGACAATTTCATACTGGCCACCCAGGAATGAATCGCATGAAATCGCTGGTATGAAGCTATGTGTATTGGCCCTACATGAATTCCCAGATCGAGCATTTAACAAAGAATTGTCCCCGATGTGCCAGTGTATGTAAACAGCCAAGGAAGACGGAATTGCAATCCTGGCTAATACCAACCGAACCATGGTCAAGGGTACACGTCGATTTTGCAGGTCCAATTGACGGTCATCATTTTCTCCTCGTTGTCGATGCCCACAGTAAATGGCCGGAGGTGATTCCAGTGGTGAGAATCAGCGCAGCAGCCACTGTATCCGCTCTCCGACAGATATTTTCTCGCTTCGGTGTTCCCCACACGTTGGTTTCGGATAATGGTACACAATTCACCTCATCTGAATTTGTTGTCTTCTGTCACAGAAACGCGATCGTCCACTTAAGGTCTCCACGTTTCCACTCACAATCAAACGGGCAAGCGGAACGCTTTGTGGATACACTCAAAAGAGCCTTGCAAAATTGAAAGGGGAAGGTACCTTGCAGGAGATACTTGACAGCTTTCTCCTGACGTATAGCACAACTCCGAACCCGTAGAAAAAGAATGCACTATCTCCGGTTGAAACTTTGTTTCAAAGGAAAATCCGTGTGCCGCATGATGCCCTCAGACCCAGGAAGGATCAGTTACTGTCCCGCAACTCTCAGATGGAGTGTCAATTCAACATCCGACACGGTGCTCGGAAGCGAACCTTTAATGTTGGTCAACAAGTATCAGCAGCGCAGTTACCCCTGGATATACTGGCAGACGCGGGTGCAGCGAAGACTCCCCAACGTGCCCCAACACAGGAACCACAACATTCGCCCCCGAAACCTAGTAGCACAGAGGCCAAAGCGGCGACGCGAATTCGTGTCACCCATGCAAGTCAACCCCAGGCTGAAATCCTACCACACAACTCAAAGGGAGAAAGCGTTAGGAAGGAATACGCGATGCGAACAAGCCAGGACCCCATCGCCGCGGTAGGCCATGCAAATTCATCCACCCTGATTGAAACGAACAGAGATCCAAAAGGGAGAAGCGGCCAATTAACGCCAGGGCGGCGTTCCTTTATTGGTTGTAAGTTGACCTTTCTAGAGCTTTCCACGTTTGCTTTAAATACCATTCACGAACTTTCTATTTCACCCTTATAACGAACGGTGTGATTTTCTAATACATCCCTGTTGCTCTGCTCGTCCGATCCGGTCTTCTCTCTGTCCTGTGAGAGCCAGCGACTTTGGGTTTGATTGGAAATCAAGCGTCCATTCAGGCGAGGGACGAACACTTCAAGTCTCTTCGTTAGCTAATTACGCTGAACGATCCACCGTTTTGGCACGCGGAGAAATCGAGTATGTGGCGCGCAACGGAACTGGTAGGTAACTTGGGACCCTTTGCAATCATGTTAGGGATGTGTTGTGCGATTCTCGCTGACAGCTTATTGTCAGTACGGTCACTGTACTTGCGGTAGCATGTATTCTATCCACAAAACTGTCTTTAAAGCTGTAGTCGGCTAGTTCCCTTAGGATACGCTGGATTATATTGGTCAGGGATTCGGCGAACTTCTGATACGGTGCGTCTACTATTGAAACAATTGGTGGTAAGGGGATGCCTTCCTTGGGGATTTTCGGCTTCCTTACAAATAAGGAAGCCGAGATGCTCGAGTGACCGGCAGTGTCAAAGTTTTTGCGTGATTCCAACCCACCGTCTTTAGGGTCTTGAGTTCACGAACGTTTGATTTCATAACCTGTTCGGTTTTATCGTTGTCTGTCACATCAAGAACGAATCAAATAGAGTCTTCGAGAAATTTTTGCATTTTCTGGATGCAGCCCTGTTTCTGCATTATGACGACATCTAATCTCATACCTTGTCTCAGTATTACAACCTTTTCATTACATAGCTATTACGTTAAGGACACGCAATGATCCTTCGTCATGGTACTTCACTTCTCGGTGTCACTAGCGCATGACTATTTGGTAAGTTCTACCCACGTAGTTGTAAAGCAACCCGTTGTCTCCTCATTGGTCGGTGTTCAACTGGGTAGATGTTCGTTCAAATGTGCAAACTGAGCCTCGACTGCTATTCTACCACATGGATTTGATGGAATAGATAAACTGAACCGTAGGGACAAGTTTCAACTTGGGGGCAACTTACGGGTGAACAAATATGTCGAGCTATTTATTACACGACTCGCGCACACAAAATGCCCGTCAACTGACCTTCTTAAGAGAAAGAGAACATTATCCAGCGCACGAATTCAGTCGATAAAGTATTGCTTGATATATATATTTACAGATTATCAGTGTAATGCCCAGATTTGTCCACGAAGTTTATGTTCGAAGTGCTCGCCGGCGTTTTGCGTACAGCGCAGCATGCTCCTGATGGTGTTTGCTAGCAAATGTGGTGTCGGTTGAAAGGTGTGACTCATGGTTATATACCTGGGGAATTTCATTTCATTTAGTTCCTTCATCCTCGACAACTAATTTTGCCATAGTTCTACGTCGTCAGGAGCAACTTCTTCGTCCCAAGCACGCCTGTCCCGACAAAGTTTTCATAACAGTAGCTTGGCAGGCCCGACCACAGGCGCGATGAATACCAGTGGGTCATAGAGAGAAGACACGATAGACAAAAAGGCTCTCCTTGTCTTTGGCCCATCGTTCACATCAAAGCGGAACAGGAAACAATCGTCAATAGAATTCCATTCCAAACCTAGCGTTCGTAACACAGACTTGCCTGACAACTCAATCTCTTCGATCACATCATCAATCTCTGAAGGAGGAATCGCTTTATACACCTAAAGGCAGGTGGAAACCCACTTTCGCAATCCGAACCCATCTACGACTGAGCATTTCTCGAAATTGTGCAACAAAATGTAGTGCTTCTTGAGGGGTTGGAAGCGAAATCAAACAAGCAACTACGTAACAATTCGCGTGAACAGCCTCTCTGACAATCTGACTGTACTGTACCCCCCACTCATCAGCGCTACGACGCAATGCGAAATTTGCACAAAAAAGGGATGAGGTTGCACCAAAGGGATGTGCGGTAATTTGGTAATCCAGAACATCCGCGGAAGGGGTGAAGGGTCATACATGGGCGTCGCACACAGAAGAAGATGCCACATATTACAAACCGAAATGTCAGAGGCCAACGGTGTGAGCGATGTGACTGGCCGGGCTAAGTTGAGTTCAAATGTTGCAACTGAAATGATGATGTTGATTGAAGTAACGTTCCAGGTAAGAGTTTTGTAGTTTAATTCTCTCACGTTGAGCCAGTCCAGCCTAACACTCAGTCCACTTGTCCACCGCTGGCCGGGCTAAACTACGGCCAAAGGTTGCAACTGAAATAATGACAAAACTGCACACGTCGCTAATGGAGACACTGTCCCGTGTGAGGTGTAGACAATTGTCGGTACTCGTGTAAATGCAACAACATATTCACAGTGAACCCAAGGATCAAGGGTGTGAGCTAAGGAATGCACCACATAGTGAATGTGAACGGCAGTAGTATTATTTACGTATCCTTGTGCGTCGAAGATCTCTTCAGTGTGGGCAGTTTATAGCGTTCCGATGTTTGCACGGCTGTACTTTGAAAACAACAATTATGAGAAATTTGCGGTTTCGCAAGCTACATTTCCTGAGCTCAGATAGATGGTAGTAATGACTACAAAATTCTGCTTGTCTGTATCTGATGTTCTGTCAGTACCACGTTTTATAACGTAGAAAAATTTCGGCCAACGTTATAAAAGTTGAAGTAACAGATTCTTGCGCATCCAAGTGGTGTTGATATATGTGCCGTACATAATCCGACTGTTTGGCAGTATTTACCACTTGCACGACAAGCAATGACATTTGTCACAAATGGCACCAGGATTCAAGCGATGATCAGTTATCGTGACACTTGATCATCCTGTCCACGGTAGTGACTCAGTGTAACACTTAGTCAACGGGATAGTCAAATTTTTCGACGGACTGGGCTTTCAAACACTGGGTGACATCCAGGCCAGGAAAATAGATCCGAACCGGTGACCTTATGATTGCAAGACAGGCGTGCAGATCACTCGGCCACCAGACTTCCCGGTCTCTTTTCAAGTTAGCGAGCAGTTTCACCCTGAAATCTTTGCGAGTCTCCTAGTGTTCGCTATCAGCCGGAACACATTGGCAAGCATCTATAAGTTCCTGAGACTGCGTAGTGACCCAATGTTCAGGTTGGCGATTTGAATTGCCACATTAAGACATACCCGCTGTTAACAAAGTCTGTCGGATTTTCGACCAGTGATGCTCACTTGCGTTCGATGAGCGTTTACTCAGCCCGGATGCCAGCGCCTTCAAGTAATGCACAAAAAGCGTGCCTGTACATTTTGAATACGAGTATTTTACCAATTCAAATAGCTGCATTCACGACAGCACTCTAAAATTAAATCTGTGATTGTTGCTTTGTGAAAGGAAATATTGGGTGGCAATTTCAATTGTGGGCTTTAAAACTGCGAGAGCGGCAGTAATTGTACGTCCGCCACGGCAGCAAAAGTAATTGCTACGCCACTATAGCCACGCCAACTCCACCACCATTTGTGTACGCACGCTATTGGGTCAAACTAGGGGTAATCCCAACGATCAAGACAGTATCCAAGTAGTACTGGACAACTATTCGGGCCTATCTAGCATGCAAATTAAATTGGGCTTGCTGTAGGAATAGTGGCATTTAAATCTAAAGTACAGCTTCCGAACCGGCTGATGTGGGTTCAAACTTGACAGACAAACTTCCTATCGAGTAAGGAATTAACGCGCTAGTGCACTCAAATACAGCGGACAAACATCGCACACAGACGGTTTCCATTAGAAACGCGATTCATTCGTTCAGCTTCAATGACGACAACTTGTCTGGCAATGGACGCGTTTGCGAATTTGCATCTGCGCATCCATCAGTTCCTCTCACTCTTGGAAAAGGCTGACATGACGTGCGTAGTAATTGGCTATTCACTACTATTCAACTATCCACGCTGATATCCCATACTGTGATATACCCGACGGTTGCTTCACACGGCAAGCTCATTTGACCTTACAATGTGCCTTCCAAACATCCTAGTTTTCCGAACAAAGAAACTGTATCTACATTATCTCAGGCTGATCATGAAAAAGTACGGCTCAGCGACTACCAGCACGAAAAGGACAATAAGTTGAACATATCACTCGGGATGGCTCACTGGAAGCCCGTCCCGTGTCACTCCCTTGCGCTAGACATCAGATATCACTCCAAGCCCGTACAAACACACAAACTTACGTTTGTGCATATATATTTTGAAGAAACTGTGAATAAGCGTACGTCTCTACGCGCTGCCAGTGACGTGCTATACAACTAGATACGTAAAAAGTGAACCAGCAACGTGCTCAAAACGTCATTTTTTTAGGCAACTAGGAAAATGTATAAAAATATGTCGAATAGCATTACGACATCCCACAACGCTGATATCCTTGGTCGCTGCTCCGGCAATGCGTTCAAGGAACTGCAGCCTCCATTCCATCCGCGTCATGAGTTTCTGGGGATCCCCGGCCAGAAGTTCCTCGTAGTGCACTCACATCTCATTCTTCACTCTGGCCTTCACCACCTACCAAACATCCTCGATCGGATTGAGGAACGGTGAGTATGAGCTCAATCTCAGTATGGTTACTCCCTCGTATCCATCTACTGACGACAATTCTTCCATTCCTGTGTGACATGGTGTATTATCACATACCACGACAACCTGCCAGAGCTCCATCTCCAGTTTCAGGTTGTCTAAATAGCTTCGCAGCCATTCAAGAGATAGGAGACTTGTGAATGATCCTCGCCGGGTTGTCATCGACACTTTCTCTTCCATTGTGAGTGCCCCGATCATATGCAAATTGAGGCCACTACTGTTGGCAACTTTGCAACGGGCTCTCACTCCTCCGGGCGCCCGACCAAGAGTACGTTTGCAGTAAACGTTGAAGTTCGCTTCGTTAAACCAAAGGAAGAACTTGTCATCGCTCTCAAGTTGGAGAAACTGCTGAACGAATTCCCCGCGTATTCCTTTGATTCGCTCATTGTTCATTCCCTCGGGAACCTGATAGATGTTCTTCACAGTCATCTATTGACCATCCAGGTTCCTTGCGATTGTTGACTCCAAAATGTCCTTGTCCATTTCTGCTCGTACTCATACTCGCATTTCCTGTAGCCTAAGTGTTGCGTCCCTTACGATCCAATCCAGGATGTCATCTATGTCTTCTTCCGACAGAATCCGCTTACGACCGCGCGCCTGCGTAGTACTCGGCTCCTGATCAAGAGAACGACGAATCCAGGAGTAGGTTGTTTGATATTTGACGTTGTTCACAATTGTCACCAGCTGCCAGTCATCACCACTGACGAAGGCGCCCAAAACTCGGGCACGAATGTCTGATGAGATACGCTGTCGAACGCGAGAAGGCATGCCAACGACGTTAGTATCATAGACATGGTTTCGGTCGTGCGGTTATATTCCAGCTGTTCATTGCTCTCAGAGCAATTGTGATCCACCGTGTCGGACATAAGGGGAACATACAAGCCCGTTGCACTGCCGAAGTGCATGCCTCTAAGGTTCATTCACTAGTCTAACCCAGTCAACTGGCAGCGTGCTCACCTCCCCAGACTAACGCACCGAACCTTGGCATGCGTCCAATGAGAACCCAGTTTAGGTCAGAGGATTGGCTCTGAGCGGCTGACGAATCGCACAGGGTTTTGCAACATTTTGAACTTGCTTTGCAAACTATTGGACATTCTTTACAAAATTTTGCGCTTTAGTTGCAACTTTGCGGGAAATGCTTTAGATCTCCGTCTCGCCACCACATGAAACGCAACGCACCTCTACCCTTCGCCGGAACGTTTATTTACATGAATATTTCCGCTATGTCCGCTGCAATAGCCACTTTTTCGTTTCTGAAACGCAGTATAATTCCTATAAGGCTGGACCGTGCAAAAAGCGGTCGTTTAACGAAAGACCTTTATATTTCGCATCACAATCCAAGACCACACATAGCTTGTCAGGCTTCTTAAGATTTATCCCAGCATGGTGCGTTAGGTAGGCCGCTAATAGCATCACTGTTAACGCTGACAAATGCATAGTTCAGCAGCCTTCCGTCGAATTTCTTGGCCACCACATCGATCAGTATGGCTTACGGCCTCTAGACGATAGAGTCCGCGCCATCAGAAATATTTTGATCCCGAGTACGTTAGCCACCATGCGGCGTTTCAACGGCATGATCAACTATTAGCAACGTTTTCTTCCACACTGTGCCAATTTTTAAGTCCATTAACTGATCTACTTCGTGGACGCAAAAACTGCCAGGTGGAACTGACTACTGCTGCCGCCGAAGTGCTAAAGTTTAGCAAAGACGGCATAGCCAAAACCGTTATGCTTCACCATTTCTATCCGAATGTTCTGCTCAGTGTTGCTGTTGACGCATCGGACACCGCCATTGGCGCCGTCCTACAGCAATATGCAAATGGATGCTGGAAACATTGCTTTCTACTCTAGACGCCTACAACCTGCCGAAGTCAAGTACAGCACGTTCATCCGGGAACTTCTGGCCGTTTACTCTACCGTTCGACATTTTCGAAACGCCCTTGAAGGTAACTCCTTCATTGTCTTCACCAATCAGAAGCCGCTTGTCTACGCATACCAAAATCAATCCGCTCAGCACACACCACGTGAGATTCGTCTGCTAGATTTCCTTACCCAATTATCCACTGATATCCGATGCATTTCTGGTCAACAAAACCTCGTGGCTGATGCTCTTTCAAGAGTATCTGTCGGACAGGCAATCGATTTGTCTGCTATGGCCGCCACACAATCAAACGACCAGCGTTTGTCGGAACCCCGTGATTCATCACTGAAGATATCTACACATCCCCTGGCGTCATCTGATGGCATGATTTTATGTGACACTTTGACCGGACGACCTCGATCTGTCGCTCCCGAAACTTTTCCAAGCTCTGTTTTTGACACGCCTCATAACATTGCACCCAGGCATTAGGGCCACGGCTAAACGCATCTCCCATAGCTACGTTTGGCCCTGAATGCAACTCGATGTTAAACGCTGGACACGCAGCTGCTTCATATGCCAGCAAACCAAGATACAGCGGCACGTGTCCGCTCCGCTTGGTCGCTTTCCGCCAGTTTCAGCTCGTTTTGCCCACGTCCATCTTGATATAGTTGGACCCTTGGTCCCGTCCAAGGAATGGTCTACATCTTGGCCGTGATCGACCGTGGCACCCGTTAGCCGACGTTTCTGGGGAAACCGTTACACGCGCGTTTGTTGAGCGCTGGGTCGCTTCCAATGGCTGCCCAGCCACAGTGAATACCGACCGCGGTCCACAATTCGAATCTTCGACTTTTAACGATCTTCTTAAGGTTATAGGATGCCGACGCATTCATAGTACCGCCTATCATTCGCAGGCGAGTGGCATGGTGGAACGTTTCCACCAACAGCTGAAAGCCTCACTTAGCGCTGTCAATACGCTGAGTTGGACTTAGGTGTTGCCTATAATCCTGATTGGGACCCGAGTAGCCCTAACGGCTGATCTACGTACGTCTAGCGCCGGGTTAGTGTATGGACAACCAGTACGGTTACCTGGCAATTTCTTCCTCGATAGCTCAAGAAGCACACGTTACCACGCGAAGTATGCTCGTCAGCTAGCCATGGGCTGCGTCAATACATGCTTCCCGACGTTATAGAACGACAACGTAGGTCTTTTGTTCCCCAAGACCTACAGCACTGTCCGTTCGTTTCCTTCCGCGTCGATGGTCTCCATAGACCACTGAAGCAACCTTACGAAGGTCCTTTTGATGTACTGCAGCGTAAGAGACGCGTCTTTATCATCGACCGTTGCGATAAACAAGAATTCGTTATGACTGACCGTCTCAAGGTTGCCTACGAGGAACCTGAGCCCGATGAAGACATTTGCCCGTATTCTGACGACTCAACGCAGTCCATGATGGAAGGCACACATGCTTAAAACACCCCTGACCCCAAGCAACACTCCATCTGAGCTTCTCACTTCAGCTCCACCGTTTCCCACCGAACTATGTGGCATATCTGTAGCAATTCCTCCAAATTTATGTCCTGATAAAACGTATAAGGCGACGCCTTCCCTTGAACTGCACAAGTCGACTAGATCTGGTAGGCGAGTGCATTGGCCAGCGCGATTAATGGATTAGATTTCTTTCACATTTCTTTTCTCACTTTCCTTCTCCCTTTTGGCCAACACGGTAGGAAAATCAAAAAAATAAGCAAATGCTTTTAAAAAGGCCAAAATATCGACAAACGTTTTTGAAAACCCAAAAAGAACGCAGAAAGTTTTGAAAACCAAAAAGGAAGCCAACGTTCTGAAGACACAAAAAAGTTGCGTTTAATTTGACGTCCAGCTCATCCGGTAAGTGTCATGGTTGCTTTTGTCCTCGCCACCCCTGTCACTGCGTTTGTTTTCGTTTACCTTCCACTTATGAACCGGAGTTGACGAGCCTGAAACGAATATTTGCCACTCACGAACTTCCCCTATCTTGTTTTTGGCACCTTTAGAGAGCACACGGATGGGAGCCCGCTAGGGTCCGATCGCCTGGTTCTCCCCCAGCAGCTGCATCAGGTTTCACTACTTGGTCTCTCAGAAGGCTGGCCCAAGTCGGATAGTCCTCACGTAGATCGAAGGGTCACCCACGGTTTCCATTCTAGAAATGGGTTGTGCGGTGACTGGAGACCTCCTCGTATGGTTGCGTAAATTATTCTAAACAATTCTAAAATTTTGGTTTTCTAATGTCTTATGGAATTAAGTGGTTTGCTTGTCGGAACGTTGTTCCCGTTTGTTTGAAACACGCGATAGCCGCATTTGAGGCGTGTGACTCGGACTGCAAAAGATGCTCCGTCCACATACTCGACGCCCAGCTACATCTTCCCTAGCTAGCTCTTTTCTGGTGCCCTAGTTTTAGCATTAGCTAACTCAGCTCCCGTTCAATAAACTTTTTCCCTAGCTTATTTTTGTGTGTTCTACCGATTACCTTTGGTTGGCCGTCTAACATTATCCCAGATATATAGCGCACGAGCTACGCGCTGTAGCACAGTCCTTGTGGCAATGCTATGCTCGAAGAGTGGTTCTATGCACTCAGGGTGGAGCAGACCACGGTCCAGCTACCGCCTTATTTGCTTGATTCCCCAAATACAGCCGACTTGTGGTTGACTGTGAATGCGTGTGGGCCGGATCCGTTGATGAAACGTGGCTCCCATCAACATGCCACCCGGTATTATTCCTTCGCGATTACTCTGGATATGGGGTGTGTGGATGGAGCTGTGGGTGGTGAAGCGCAAGCCACCCATGGACCCTCTGTATGCGTAGGCGTCCTGTGGCTGACCACAGTGACAAGCAAATCCAACGACCCAGGAGCCAGTGGCCATGTCCGCATATCCTTTCGATGTGCTCTCACTAAGTATCATCAAACTACCGCTGGGGCATGTCCAAATATTTGGCAAGCGAGCGTTGATGCAATGCGAGAGAATGCTTTAGTTCTGCGTTGTGCGATCTCCTTGGTCGACACTGTTGAGTCTGCCTGGGAGTAATTTAAGGCATATCTCACCGAGAGCTCTGCTCCCCACATACCACTCATTAAGAAAAGGGAGACAAACACAGCTTTTAGGGATAGATTATATAGGTAAGTACATGCTCTGGAAGCGGTCCAAGTGTGGTAATAACTGGGCACTTAAGCAAAGCATAGCAGCCGGTTGCATCCATGCGAGCCAATCACAGGCTGCGACTGCAGGCGAGTATGCTACCGGATAGCAGGTTGAGCGAAAGGCATCATCATCCTCATCATGAACACACGTTAGTTGAGGGGAAGAAAAACCTAACGTGCCGCAATACAAAAAGTTAAGATACAAAAAGAGATACTACAAAAATATTCAAAAGCAGGCAAATACTGTTAAATATTATATTATGCACTTCGAATGTGATCGAAATTGGAGGGAAATCCAAAAAAGAGGGGGTGGACAAAGAAAATCACCATACAAACGCCACTGGGGCCGGCTCTTCGCCATATCAGCAAGTGTGTTCAATCAAACGTGTTCATCGTCCTTAGGACCCCAGCCAGGCAGTCGGGATGCACAAACCGACGCCAACTTCGAAGTGAGAGTCTTTATTTCTCTCGAGCAAGTCATCGCTTGGTCTTCCCTCCTCCTCTTCCAACCGTCTCCCCCGGCGCTCAAACAATGTACTTCGTGGGAGGCCCAACTTTCCTAGCCTGGTGCGTGAAATAACGGTGCTGAGCGGTGCACTCGTTCTTCTTATACCCAATACGCGACACCGAACAAGCTCATTGCTTACGTGGTGCTCCCACCAGATATGAGCTAAGCTGCGAAGGCAGCGATGGTCGAATGTGACTAGCCTCTTTGTGTCTGTTAACCTGATGGACCAGATTACATGACTGTATACGATGGTTGAAAGTAAGTAAAACGAAAATTGTCAGCTGTAGGCCGTAACGGAGGGCTGTATCATAAACTCTGTCCTTCATGGCGAGCGTGATGTCTCGTCTGCGCCACAGGTGGTGGTGATTGACAAAAACCCTTCAAGCTTTTGCTAGACGGCTCGTAATCTCGTCGTCGATTCCACGGGCGCTAATATAGCGGCCCAGGTACTTGAATTCCTGAACACCTTCCAGCTAATCACCACCAAGGGTCAGCGCGGGGTGGATTCCTGCTAAGCTTGGAGAAGTACTTTGCATTTCGATGGAGTAAAGCATAGCCTAAAAGGACTGACCGCCAGTGCTAATCGGTTCAGTGCTGCTTGGCACGTTTGGGAGCTGTCACAGATTAGAGTACTATGGTCCGCATATTTCAAATCAAGAAGATGCTTAACAGAAAGTAGCTCCACACCTTCTAGGTCGTGTCCAGCAAAGGCTGTTTCCATGACTACGTCAATAGCGAAGTTACAGAGGAAAGATGATAGCGGGCAACCTTGTCTCACACCGCTGGAGATTTTGATGGGCGGCGGCAGTTTACCACAAACCCTGACACTGCCCGAACTATGCGCGTACAACCATTTAATAAAGTTCATTTATTTATCAGGCACATCTTTCCTCAGAAGACAGTCCCAAAGGGCACATCGATCCACCCAGTCGAAGGCACGTTTGACGTCGAAAAACACGAGTGCGGTGGGTTGCCAATAAACATGGCGGTGCTCCAAAAACTGACGCAAAGTAAAGATGTGATCGATGCAACCCCGATCTTTACGAAACCCTGCTTGACCTTTGAGTACCTGGCTAACACGAACGCCAGCCGATCTATGCAGAACGACTGAGGCAAGCAAATTACAGGCAATTGAGAACAGACTGATCTCTCGATGATTACCGCATTCCGAATGGGAGCCTCCTTTGAAAAGTTGTACTATGACGGAGCGGCTCTAGTCGGTTGGGACAGTTTCCTGCTCCCAAAATTCCACCAACAACTCGTGTAAATCGTCTATAAGAGAAGGTCTCCCGAACTTGTAGAGTAAGGGGAAATGCTGTCTAACTCTGTGGCCCTATATAATTTCAACAAGATGATCTCACGTTCAACTGCTGCGCGTGAGGGCGGATCTAAGGAGACGGCCCATGGAGAAGGGCACGCAATGCCTAAAAAACGAAGCCACAACTTAGATTGGCTAAAGTGTCTTGAAAGATATTTGACCCAACGCTCCAAAGGTTTTGACGGACGGTGGGTCGGCTGTTCACTTTCGTCGCGTATTGTCTCGCTAACACCAAGTCTCTTGCTGCCTGTTTCACGTAGCAGACGGAATAACTTACGGCGCTTACCAATGGCAGCGGCTGTTTTCATTTCCGATGCACGATGAGACCACTACGCTTCGCGGTCTCTTTTCAGGCTAACACGCAATTTTGCCATGAGGTTGTTGCGAGTTGCACTGTGTTCGCCTACAGCCGGAATACGTCGGCGAGCACTCACAAGTTTCAGAGATTTTATAGAGACCAAATATCTAAGTTGGCAATTTGATTTTCCACATAAACACATGCCTGCTGGTAGTAACGTTTGGCAAATAAGCGACCTGGGACCTTCGACGGTGTTCAGTGGGCGCTTCCTCAGCCCGGATGCTAGCGTATTTTGATCCTCATTCAGAACCCCTGGCTTCGCCGGTTGGCTGCTGTCATTGTAATCAGAACGATGTTGCGCAGTCTGCCGAAACGCACCCGAAGGTCGCACACACACACAAGAGTGTGATTGGAGTCCACTCTTGTGCTCCAACTCTAGCGAATAGTTTTGTACGCAGACACTCCAGCGGTAACTAATCGCCATGTGATTGATTTTGCGTCCATGGCTGGTGGGCGCCAAGTTTTTCTACTGCGGATGCTATGTCGAAAGTTAGTGCTTGCGAGAAAGTTACGAGCCTCTTCACCCAGGTGTAGCAACCGCTCACCGTTGTCATTCCCGGAGCCTATACCATGTTGGCCGCCCAGATTAAGCTCATCATAGGACGATTTTCGGACTTGGTCCTTTAGATCAACAGCAAGCATCACAGTATCCGTGTATGTTCTGTAGCAAAGGAGATTGTTACTTCGGTGACAGAAATCATCTTTCATCGAATGAGGGCTGCATATTGTGGGAGCGTAAGCTGCAATGCTAAACAAGCATCGTTTGTCCCCTTTCGACTTCGAAGTGCTCATCTAACGGCGCATATCCGGCTGTTGACTGAAATCCACTCGATCAGGGCAGCTTTAGCCCAGGGACTCAAAACGATGCCGACGCTAGCTTGATCTGCATTCGAAGCCGCGTCACCGCCAGACAAACGCAATGTAAATGTGACGCCAGTGTCGCATGTGGGGGAGCGCAGAGTAAGCACGGAGCTCGAAGCTTGCAGGCGCGCTTCCGAAAATGAGCAAATGGCGATCAATAGGGTCTCTACTGTGCGGTCAAGTTCTGCCTGTTGGCAAATCTGTAGCAAAGTGCGCACGTTGAGTCATGCCAGTCTTAGCGAGACTGGAGTACTGCAAAGGAAAACGGTTGAACTGATGTTGTCCGCTTGGTTAAACATGGACTTGTTGACTGGACTGGAGCTGCGCCAGGTGATTGTTGTGTTGAAACTAGAAGACAAGAGACTTTTAAAGCAAGGTGGGGGAGGCCAAGCATTGAATGATTGGAAAGATGGGGATAAAAGTAAAGTTAGAGCGGGACTCTAAGGATAAAAAGGCGCGAGAGTGAGTACGAAGGCGAGAAGGCCTGAGCAGTATCAGCCAAATCCTATCCACCCTGCTCGATGCGGTAGACAGGACGACGTTTGTTATCCTCTGCAACGGCTAGAGCATCAAGAAATTGTTAAAAGGAAAGTCGTGTATTGTCTGGACAGGATACTATCAAGTTGCCTACACCAAGACAAGAGAACGATTAGGGTTTTCATCCAAAGCCTTTGGTTCAAAAATTTGACCATAAGGCAGCAGGGTTTCGGCATTGGACTACAGAGAGCCCGTTTTATGGCGTAAGTGGCCACCCTCACTCTAACCTCCAACACAGAGGGCAAGGAAACTGAGTTTATCTGGTCTCTTACCATTGACCAATCTGGTAAGAGTGGCCCTGAAAGTGCAAAGCACAACCCAGCATAGCTCAAAAGATCATTGATGCAAACAAACCATTACACACGATGAAGTCTAGTTTCATCGTAATGGTGACCGAAAGAACTTTGGCGGCATGTGGCAAATTGGCCAATCGACTGTACACATCAACAAGCTAAAGCAAGGAAGCACGGTTGGCCCATTGGCGGATCGGTTTAGCCGGGGTATCCACAAGCCGACGAGGCAGGAAAGACAGATCAGACCTATAAAGTGGAGCTGACGTACCAAGCCGTGGCTCAAGGCGAATAAACGAAGACGGAGCAGAAGCTGACAGACAAAGGAACGCCATGTAATACGCAAGTCGCAGTAGCCAATTTCAGCAGACAACCATACCCCACTTGTGCAAAGTATAAAACGATGCCCTTATGCTTCAATATCAAACTGTACGTTTTCCAGACTTTTTTTGATTCTCGGATGGCGCTACAAGATACTAACTGCTGGCAAACTTACCAAGCGGTTCCGTCAACCTACCAATGCTATGAAGCTTTTAGAACTAAATGTAAGAAAGATCCCAGAACTGCTCGTCTTCAGTAGGAGAAGGGTTTAGCTGGCGCAGCAGCAACAAATCCAAAGAAGTTCTGCTTCCTTAAAGAGGTGTAGCAGTACAAACTCGTCTATACCAGCGTTGCTATGAGCGGACGCAACCCGTGTTAATACCAACCATAAAGGGCATTGCACACGTACTGAACAGTATACTGGTGTCTTTGCTCGTGCAGCTTCTTTACCTTAAGTTGAGTTGGTCACAAGAGTCCCGGAGGATACTTGCTTAAATGAAATCAGCATTACGGGACACAAGTCCTCGTGCTATTACAAAGCTTCTGGCCCTGATTCAGGTCATCCGAAGCTGATGCATGAAATGACCGATGAATTAAGTGATCCTCTTACATGCATGTTTACAATATCGCTCGACAGCTGTGCCTTACCTTCTTAATGTACGGAGGCAATAATTTGTACTATATTGAAAGGCGGTGACAGTGCTGTTCTCACGAACTACCAGCCCGTCACGTTGACAAGGGTACTAGTTAATTTGTTTGAAAAGCTGTTGTGGGATTCGGTGGAGAACCTGCTGGATATTTTTAACCTTCTCACTGCTGCACATCACAGATTCCTTAAGGGCTTTTCGTATCTGACAGCTTTATCTTGTGAAACCTGGGCTAAGGTAGTAGACAGTGGTCACACCATTGATTAGCTTTTCGTTAACTTCTCGATAGCCTTTGCTGCTGTCCCATATCTAGGACTTCCAATAGAGGTGTCAGGGTTGGGAGGAGCAACACAGAACCACAGACTCTCAGTAGGATTGAGGTCGTATGAGATATGTGATGTCGACTTTATATGGGTGTATGTTTTTCTAGAGGGAAATGTGTATGCGTGGGATGTAGCTTTTTTGCTCAGACAATCTCCTTTTAGTGGCGATATGCAGGACTAAATTTTAGGGCCGTTGCTTTTCGCAGTTTAGGTCTATGACCTACCTCAGGAGCTTGAAGTACCGTCGCTATTGTTTTCGGATGACCTGGAGCTCTGAAATATTGTAGATATCCCTGAGAGTGTTAAAGGAATCCAGGTTGCTTAGGATGGACTGTAGGATTGGTCAACCTTAAGGTTGATGCCTATAAATCAGGCGAAGTGTCCTATTCTTCACATTGAAGCTGTTTGTCCCCCAACGCGCAATATTGTTAGTGAAAGCAAAATCCTTGTTGTTACTCAGCAGGTTGATCTAGGCGTTGTCCACACAGTCCTTCAATTTGGGGACAATTGACGGAAGGCTACTTGTAGATGGTTCCGTAGGATGTGGTTTATTTGCCGCTCCTTCGGTGTCCTAATGGCAGATAATTTAGTGAAGCTTCTCTTAGCTATTGTGCAACTGCGCATAGAATATTATATCCAGATTTGTCGACTGTGTCTTGCAAGAGACATAATGAAAGTGGAGAGGGTTTTGTGAGTGGGTACAAGTTTAGGGCAGTGTTTACTAAGACAAAAATACCTCAAACGTTTGCTCAGCTTGGGATATACACAATGCCCTATTGGTGCATTAGAGAAGACTTGATTCTCACTTAATTTATCGTAACAAATAAGATCGGTTTAGCTAGCTATTTAGTCCTGCCAAGTTGTCTAATCTCAGGGCTCACCTGTCAAAGCTGCACAGACTGAGTTCTGATCGGTTAAGAAAGGAAAATCGCTTGTCGCGCCGTGTTATTGGACGTCCGCACTCACTTCAATGCTTGTTTTCAGGGAACCTACGGCTGAGTCTTTCGAGCGTCAGTAGGATATTGTTAAGTGGTAGTTCCAAACCTTCCCCTTCTCCTAACCGACTTGTACCTTTGGCCTACTGATCGTTTTTATACCTTTTATGCCTTAATATTAGCATTATGTAGCCGACATTCCTCCTTTCGTTTTCTAGTTTACCATTCACTCTTATTTCATATAAACTGACCTAGTGTAATGGCCTGGAGATTCCGCGTATGGCTGAGTAAATTATTCTAAAATATATTCAAATTATAGCTTTCTTATGTATTAGGGAATTAGGCGGTTTGCCTGTTGGAACGTTCTTCCCGTTTGTTTGAAACACAAATACGATCTCCGCTTTTGGTGCGCAACTCGACTGCAAAAGACGCTCCGTCCACGCACTCGACGCCCAACTACATCCTCGCTAGCTAACTATCCTCTAGTGCCCTATTTTTAGGAGTAATTAACTCACCTCCCGTCTAATAAACTTTTCCCTCGCTTAAGTTGTGTGTTCTACCCATTGCTTTTGAATGGCCGTCTGGTTTCGTACCGAATATATAGCGCACGATCATCGCGCTATACTAGTAAGGACTGCTGGCAGGAAAATATGGGCCGTAATCGGTTGGACAGGGTGTGATGCGATCTTTGTATTAAGCTTATAAACATCTCAAGCATGCCTATTACTTTCCGATTCATTGATACGCAAAAGAAGAAATATTCACAGGATTACCCTGCAGTTTCCTTTCCAAATGAAATTACACTTGAACTTGAACACTTGATCGTATGATGTTAACATCAGAAGAAGGCGCTATATCATCAGCTATTTTTATCAAACGGAAAAATAAAAATAACTAGAAATTGGAACGGCGGAAATAAGCTGTTAAATAACCCAAAACAACCTGGGGCATTCACTTGCGAACTCACTGTTATCGTGTGCCTCCGGTCCGGAGTTTCGTCAAATCCAGTTGCAATAATACCGTAGGTCCAAATATCCCCGTGGACCTGCAACGCAGAGCAAATATCTTTTGGGCGGTTTGTTGTCCTCAGTACAAGCACCTCTCAATAGCCTGATCACAGTACTTCTGTAGTGATCTAGAAATTCCCCTGTTTGGCTGCCGCATGCTGCGTAAAATATTACAAAATCACAAAATTATATTTTCTCGATGTACATAGCAAATTAGCCGCTCGCCTGTTTGAACGTTGCTCGCGTTTGTTTGAGTCAACATAGCATCCGCCTTCAAACGGCACGACGCTCATCGGCTCCGCGGCCATCTTTGCTCTCCGCGCACGCGACCACACCTTTCCCCTAGCTAGCTATCTTCCGGTGCCTTATTTTTAGCACTAGATAGCGTTTCGCCCCACTTAATACATTTTTCCTTGCGTTAACTTTGGTGTTCTTCACACATCGGATGTTGGCCTTATATTCGCGTATTGGTTCTAAAGCCTACCGATCCCGCTTCTCGCTTTATTAGTGACCCCGACTTTTGGTCATTATCCGGTGAGTTTTCGCTAACCTTTCTTTTCAGATTTGGCCACATTTTTTTCGCTAACCCGTCTGATTTTCACTTTTCATTTTCCGGTTTAATCTCGCTGGCTCGCTATTTTGCTCGCTATGGAAACTGATCGCGTAGATTCTGACGTTCAGATCGGCACAGTTACGCTTCCTATCGCACCTTTTCGCGAGACTAATCCTAAGTCTTTGTTTGGTCAGCTAGAGTCGCAAGTATCTTTGCGTGGTATTAGGTCCGAAAAGACCAAGTTCCACCTTGTCGTTTCTGCGCTTCCGCTAAATGTCATCGATGACATTGATGACATTCTAGATCTTCCTGACGACCAAAAGACTTACGATGCAGTCAAGACAGCTGTTCTGAGAAGAACAGGCTTATCCGATCGACAACGAGTTACGAAACTCCTCAACGAAACCGATCTTGGCGATCTTAAGCCGTCTCAGCTGCTTCGAAAAATGCAGAGCCTAGCTAAACCCACTTCGATAGATGATTCTTTTCTTCGGGAAATGTGGTTGCAACGACTTTCGCGCGAGATGCTACACATCCTCTGCGCTAGTGAGGATGCACCTTTATCCAAACTGGCCGATATAGCCGACCGAATTTGGGAGTCGTACGGCCAGGTTTCGCAGATCCAGACGAAACCGGACGACGATATCGCCACGCTTAAATCCCAGATGGCAACATTGACTCGACAATTCGCAGACTTTTCGGCCTCCGGACATAACCGCTGTAAATGCTCTAGGAGCCGTTCGCGTTCACGTTCGAACTCTCCTTCGCGATCACCGAATAGAAACGGTTACTGCTGGTACCACGAACGATTCGGCCAGCAAGCTAAATCATGTCGCCCGCCCTGTTCCTTCAAACGACAGCAGCAGGGAAACGGGCGGACCAGCACGTAGGGGCGACGGACGTAGCTGGTCAACGCAGTCGCCTTTTCTTCGTCACCGATCGTAGAACCGGAGTTCGCTATCTCGTCGATACTGGCGCAGAAGTCAGCGTTCTCCCGCGTGATCCAAACGACCCGACCGAAAAGGTGACTAGCTCATTGCGCGCAGCTAACGGGACCATTATCCGCGTATATGGTCAACGCTCGCGCACGCTAAATCTCAGCCTCCGACGCGCTTTCAAATGGATATTCCTCGTTGCGGATGTTCAAACGCCTATCCTTGGTCTCGACTTCTTACGTCATTACGACCTACTCGTCGACGTTAAGCGACACCGTCTAGTCGACCGCCTTACGAATCTCGCAGTCATTGGGACTTTGACCGACACCGCGTCAATCAGTCCCGTGTACGCGACTCAACTTAGTTCACCCGTCGGGCAAACGCTGCTCGATAGTTTTCCGCAGGCCTTCCGTCCTGCCGTCCCGTTGCCTTCCGCAACCGACGCCGCGACACATCACATCGTTACGAAAGGTCCGCCTGTGTTCGCAAAAGCCAGGCGCATGACCCCCGACAAGCTCAAAATTGCACGCTCCGAATTCGAGCACATGCTAGACTTAGGCATTATTCGCCCGTCTAAGAGCCCGTGGGCGTCGCCTCTACACATGGTGCCTAAAAAGTCAGGAGACTGGCGTCCATGTGGCGACTATCGCGCTCTCAATAACGCTACCGTCCCCGACCGCTATCCGATTCCGCACATTCAGGACATCACGGCTAGCCTACGTGGCGCCCGTGTGTTCTCGAAGATCGATCTGGTTCGCGCTTACCACCAGATCCCTGTAGCCGAGGATGACATTCCGAAAACCGCAGTCATCACGCCTTTCGGACTTTTCGAATTCTTGCGAATGCCCTTCGGTCTTCGCAACGCAGCTCAGACTTTTCAACGCTTCATAGACTCTGTCACGAGAGGTCTCGACTTTGTTTATCCTTATATAGACGACATCTTAGTAGCTAGTTCTTCCGAAGAACAGCACGCGGAGCACCTCAAGATGCTTTTCGAGAGGTTAGCCTCTAATAGCATTACTGTCAACGCTGACAAATGCATCTTTCAGCAACCATCTATCGAATTTCTTGGTCATCGAATTGACCAGCATGGCATACGGCCGCTCGAAGACCGAGTCAGCGCTATTAAGGACTTTCCCGTTCCGACTACTTTGGCCGCCATCCGCCGTTTTAGTGGGATGATCAACTACTACCGTCGATTTCTGCCACGTTGTGCCGACTTGCTCAGTCCATTGACCGACTTACTTCGTGGACGCAAGAACGGCAACGTCGAGTTGACGCCCGCTGCAACCGAAGCCTTCAAGGCCTGCAAAGGGGCCTTGGCTGAAGCCGTTATGCTTCACCATTTCGACCCCAAAGCTCCACTCAGCGTTGCAGTCGATGCATCGGACACCGCCATTGGCGCCGTCCTGCAGCAATTCACTGAAGGATGCTGGAAACCACTCGCTTTCTACTCCCGACGCTTACAACCGGCAGAAGTCAAGTACAGCACGTTCAGCCGCGAACTGCTGGCAGTTTATTCTACCGTCCGACATTTCAGGCACGTCTTAGAAGGTAATTCGTTCGTTATCTTCACCGATCATAAGCCGCTTATTTACGCCTTTCGAAATCAATCAGCTCGACACTCACCACGTGAGGTTCGTCAGCTGGATTTCGTGGCTCAATTTTCTACTGACCTCCGACACATTTCAGGTCAGAATAACGTCGTTGCTGACGCTCTTTCGCGCGTCTCCGCAATCCACACCGCTGGCCAGGCAATCGACTTATCTGCCATGGCTACCGCGCAACTAACCGACACTGACTGTCAGAACGTCAAACAAGATTCTTCGCTACGAATCACATCGCATCCACTGCCGTCATCTGATGGCACAATCTTGTGCGATACTTCTACTGGACGACCTCGACCCGTCGTTCCAGAAACCTTTCGACGTCTAGTTTTCGACACACTTCATAACATCGCTCATCCAGGCATCCGAGCCACGATCAAGCTCATATCCGAGAGATACGTTTGGCTCGGAATGCAACGCGATCTTAAGCGCTGGGCACGCGGTTGTCTAACGTGTCAGCAGGCCAAGATACAGCGACACGTGTCCGCTCCGCTTGGTCGTTTTCCGCAAGTCTCAGCTCGCCTCGCCCATGTCCATCTCGACATAGTTGGACCCTTGGCACCATCCAGAGGAATGGTCTACATTCTGACCATGATCGACCGATACACCCGTTGGCCCGAGGCCGTACCTATACCCGACGTATCCGCGGACACCGTAACGCGCGCTTTCGTTGAGCGCTGGGTCGCTTCACATGGCTGTCCAGCCACCGTGACTACCGACCGCGGTCCGCAGTTCGAATCCTCGACCTTCAACGATCTTCTCAAAGTCCTCGGATGTCGACGCATCCGGACTACCGCCTATCACCCGCAATCCAACGGCATGGTGGAACGTTTCCACCGACAGCTGAAGGCCTCACTTAGTGCCGCTAATGCACTAAGCTGGACCGAAGCACTGCCTATGATACTACTTGGTATCCGATCAGCTCTTAAAGCTGATTTGCACACGTCCAGCGCCGAACTGGTATATGGACAACCTCTTCGACTACCTGGGGACTTCTTTTCTGGAAACCCCAGAACACCCCGCTACGATGCGAATTACGCTCGGCAGTTAGCCACGAGCATGCGCCATATAAAAGTAACCGACGTGCGAGAACAACGACGTAAATCGTTCGTTCCACAAGATCTACTGCATTGCGCTTACGTTTTCCTTCGAGTCGATGGTCTACACAGACCACTCGAACGACCCTACGAAGGTCCATTTAAGGTTCTTAAACGTAAGGACTGCGTATTCGTTATTAACCGCCACGGTAAACGTGAAACTGTCTCTATCGACCGTCTCAAGGTTGCCCATGTGGAACCTGAGATCGACGATGACTCCCGTCCACCTTCGGACGAGTCAACGCAGCCTATGATCGACGACACGCCTACTTCCGATGCTACGAAGCATTCTTCGACTAACCCTTCCGACTCAGTTCCTTCCGATTCTATCGAGCCGAAAGCTTCCTCATCCGACAAAACTGCTGGATCGACAACGCCTCCGACCGAACGTCCGAAATCGACTAGGTCAGGTAGGCGGGTTCATTGGCCAGCGCGATTAAAAGAGTAGTCTTCTTTTCATTCTTCCTTTCCCGCTTCCCTTTTGCTTGTGGCCTAACCCGCCCAACAAACGGCAGTTTTGAAAACCCAAAAAATTTGCAAAGCGTTTTGAAAACCCCAAAAACCGCAAAAACGTTTTGAAAACCTAAAAAGGAGAAAATCGTTTTGAAAACACAAAATGGTTCTCGCTTTATTCGCTTATCGCACTCGTTAAGTGCTATCGCCTTTTGTTAGCTCTGTCGCTCGCACCTGTTTGGCACTCCTCGTTTCCGCTTCTTTTTCATATCCCCGACACGCGGACGTTCAACGACAATCGAACGTTACGTTTTCGGACACTACGTGCTCAAACATCATGTGCTGGGACACTACGCACTCGAACGCTACGAACGTTTCCCCCCATTTTGTGTTTTTGGCACCTGTAGGGAGGACACGGGTAAGAGCCCCCTAGCGTCCGATCGCATTGGTTCTCCCCCAGCAGCTGCATCAGGTTTCACCGCCTGGTCTCGCAGAAGGCTGGCCGGCGACGGACAGTCCTCACGTAGATCGAAGGGTCACCCACGGTTCCCTTCTAAGAGAGGGGGCTGTGTAGTGACCTGGAGATTCCCCTGTTTGGCTGCCGCATGCTGCGTAAAATATTACAAAATCACAAAATTATATTTTCTCGATGTACATAGCAAATTAGCCGCTCGCCTGTTTGAACGTTGCTCGCGTTTGTTTGAGTCAACATGGCATCCGCCTTCGAACGGCACGACGCTCATCGGCTCCGCGGCCAGCTTTGCTTTCCGCGCACGCGACCACACCTTTCCCTTAGCTACCTATCTTCCGGTGCCTTATTTTTAGCACTAGATAGTGTTTCGCCCCACTTAATAAATTTTCCCTAGCGTTAATTTTGGTGTTCTTCACACATCGGATGTTGGCCTTATATTCGCGTATTGGTTCTAAATCGTACCGATCCTGCTTCTCGCTTTACTTCTGATTTTGAGCCAGAAGCTGGTAAGAAATTTTTTGGAAAAGAGTGCTACCACTATTATCGGAGAGAAAACATCAAGCGAAAATAGGAGGAAGCAACAGCGACAGTTAAACTGCAATTCAGCTGCATCTTACCCTTCCGTGTGTCACAGGAACTCCTCGGGTCAATAGACCGTAAGGTGCGAAAACACCTAAGGCAAATTCAGTCACCCGGCAGTTAAAAAAGGCCTCTGAGTTAGTATTGACTCGGTTAAACAAATAGTACAGTAAGAAGCTTATGCAGTGCGAACCAACTAATGTGTTGCCGGCTTACGTTTTGAAACTTCAGAAGAGGGATTCATGCAGGTGACAATCAGGATCACCGCGCGAGTTTTCCCAAAAACCACAATTTTATTCGCCCTTTTACGTTCGATTCTGTATCTTTACAAGCTTCCTCCGAGAATGTTAGCTGGATTAATATTATGTTATCAGAAATACTTGCCAGTTTTTCATTATTCTGCACATGTACCTATCCCGAAGTAGCGCCGTTGAATGAAGATGAGATCATTAATCCGCATGACTATCATATACCATGTGTTGCAACACAGTTGTGGGAACTTACACCTTTATTTTTAGAAAATGTGTTGCTTGTTCTAGATGGATATTACAATTGTTTTAAAATGCCCTTTTTAGTTCGTGTACTTGCTAATTGGTTAATAGGGTTTCCAAGAAGTGCAGCAAGTAGAACGAGGTGGGTGGTGAGGGCCAACGGACGGAGGGACGCTGAAAGAGCGATAAGTTACGCGTGAGTGCACAACGAACAAGATAACGGGCAAGCTATACGCCACAGACTGTCGCACGCTCTCACGTTATTCAATCATTTCCGAAGCACGGCACGAGGAAGTACACGAGATAAAACACGACGGTTGCATCCGAAACCGATACTAGTGCAATCTAAGCCGGAGGAGGTGTATACTTATATAAACAACAGGTTCATTTGTAACGATTCAAAGTAGCAGGGCACTATTCCATGAGTTCAAGATTGTTTTCTTCGTACATACCTGTAAGTAAATGGAACGAAAGCGTGTAATAGTGGCGATATATTCGTGCAACAATCGCGGTTTCTATTTCGTTACAGAATCGCTAATCGTTATAGACCCAGGAGACAGTTTCACAGAGAGCGTATCACGTAACAACAGAAACGATGGAAGGAGGTTTTAATTTCTTGTTACGGATTGTAAGAGAAAAATAATAATATAGTAGTATTAAAGATCGGAGTACGCACGGAACTCGCTTATACTAAAAAAATTGTTAACTACCTGTCCATGTAACAGTCACTCCTGCTTTAAACGCATAAGCTAACAGAGTGCGAATAATCTGTAAAGCTATCTGTTATCAAGCTAATGAAATGCCAAAAGTGTCTAAATATGAATACCAACCCAGTCGACAAGTTAGTTAAATGCTTAAGCTCCGTTGCATGACAGGAACTGAGGAGTAATCATTCCACTCCCCTTTCTGTCTGTCCGCTTGTTCTGGAAGGTCATTGAAGAAAAGCACTGGCTGTTCCGCAATAATGATTCACTTCTGATGCCAAACATGAAAAGCATCGACATGGTTAGCATGGGCAATTAGAGGAAAAATTAGGTATTATTTGTGAAGAACTAATGTACTTGCATGCGATTTGGAAACAGAAAGTGCTGTATATTTCTTACAGTATGAATAAGCGTATTTGGTCACGTAAATATACCATAAAGGTTATAGTTAATTATTTAAACGAATAAAGGTGTATTTTACATAAATGCTAGGCCAAAACGATTTATATATATATATATATATATATATATATATATATATACATTAGTTTCTGGCGGCATCCGGTTTCGGATTTACCTGTCACTGTTTCCACAAGACGCCTGCGCCGACAGAGGGTCCATGGTTCGCTTGCTCTGAACCGCCCACAGCTAGGACCACAAATCCCATATCCAGTGTAAACCCGAAGGTATAAGACCGGGAGGCATGTGGATGGAAGCCACGTCTTTTCAGCTGAGCTTGTTGATACTTCTTCACGTCAACCACAGGGTCGCTGTAGTTAGGGAATCAAGCTAACAAAAAGCGTTGGCTTGAACTTGATCAGCTCCAAACGGTGTGCATGTGCACAACCTTCCAGCCTAGCATGACCACGAGGACCGTGCACCCGTCCCCTCCAGCAAACACCAACTGTCTCCTGGAGCCAGTATGAACGAGTTAGTGGGTAATTGACATGTAGTTACCTTGTCAGTATGCACATCAAGCGCAGCCACATTGGGGATATCAAGCAACAGCCAAGCATTTGGAAGGACGTGAAGCAATAAAATAAATCCAATAATGCATACAGATACGGTGACCAAACACTATGCTAAATGAGCATTAGAAATAAATTGGTTATGCCAAATCCGCCATAATTTCAGGACGTCGAAATATATTTTAAGAAAATGCCACCAACGCGAAAAGGTTATCGAAGTTGACTAAGGTATTTCAAGGGTCGTGTACAATTTTATGGAGGATTGTGCTTTTAAACCTTTATATGTGATAAAAATCATTAGGTTGTCCCTCCCTTTCCCTTTTCTCCGAGGTCAAAACTCCTTGGGTTCCGGAAACGGACTTAGGAACAGCGTTTCCGTCCGGTACAGAACGTAACAACCGACAAAGATCTATATGGATCAAGGCTGTACACCAAAAGGTTTCAACTGCACGCACCACCGCGACCGTAAAGGTGACTCTAGATGATTTGTACGAGAAAAGTCCTGGATACATATGAAAGCCACCATATCCTCTATTCGCTTCAATAATATAACATTACTTAAATATAGTTGAATTCTTTAGTATATATTTGAGAAAGATCCTACTCCTATCAGTCTCTCTAACCAATTCTGTTCTCTCCTTTGTCGCCCTGGTTCGTAGATGCACTACGCCTTTCAAGCTGATGTCTCTGTACCATCGTCGTCACTCGTCAAGAGTTTCCATCAAATTGTGACTGGCCTATCGGCAAGCGTTTGTATTCATCATTGTGTTTTATAATTCCTCATACTTTATCTTCTTCTTTGGTTCACCGTTGGTCATGACTAGGCTGATCTCTTGTGGTGACGGATTACAGCTTCCAAAATAAAAAGTATATCCATGCAAATCATATTACTACTGACTCGCTGGCTTAAAACAAAAAATGTGCCATACATGATTGGTCCGCATGACAGAATGGGCTGAGGCTTCATCGCCTACAATGTATGCATAAAGCAGCCCTAAAGCAAAAGAACACTTGATACCTAGTTCTGATGGCCTATTTACTATCTTACCACCCCGGCACAGAGCCAATTAAAGCATGGAAGTGCGGGTGAAACCCATCGTGGGAATACCCTGCATGGAAGCAAGTCCCCTGGGGACAGTTCCATGGGTGACCGTATTACTTTACTTGCACTTTCCGTGAAATCTACATTTATTATTAATCCCAGTTTCTTTTTCTCTCTACTTTTTTCAAACTGCTAATGAATTTCAAAACCCAAATGGGAACCATTGATCAAAAGACGAATAATTAACTATATTATGCGATCACGTTTTACATGTTGATAAGACCACTCAATTGGTCTGTGCCTCGCACTGCTGAGGAATACAACGTTTAATTAATTAATTATTTATTTATCCATTGTGGATTGCTGGACACTATGTATTCAAACTCCCGAAAGGTTTACATGATCAAACTATTTCAGATACCTAAAAGTTTGAAAATTTTACTCATCTGGGCACTTAACATTTCAACTCTCCGTCACGTGCCCCATCCATCCTCGACCAGCATCGACGACTACGGTGGCCCTGACCAAGCCATCAGGCCAACCAAACGGAGGAAAGTGAAAGTCCTGCGACTGCGAATAACCATGTTTAATTAGTCGGCAAACTGCTTTGGCAGTTTACAGTGGTGTTAAAAAGGATTTACGGCAAGCGTTTTCCTTATAGAACGCCACGAAAGACCGTTTAATAACACTGCGACATGGCGGATGTGATTCGCCCCTGAATAAAGGCACCGCCCCCAATTATATGCTTGCACATTGTCTAGAATCATATTTCAATAATTTTTTGACAAGTAAAAGGAAGATCCTCTGTCGACATCTACCGTCTTCACTGCAATGGTATTGCGTCGACTGTTTGCCCTATGCAAGCTTGAACATACTAACAACTATATTCCTCATGATTAATTCTTCCATTTCCGCAGCGATTACAACAATTGGCTATTGCCGACTACACATATAGTAACGTGTCTGTTGCGAAATATGATTGCTTGTAACTTTTGAGCATGCATGGCTTAATGTGCCTAGATAAATTTGAGAATAAACTGAGACGAAAACCTTACAATTACAATTAAGAAGTTCCTCCTACTCATTAGTACTATAGAATGTAGCCGCTCCTAGTTTCAAATGCTATGGACGCAGCGCCTAGTAAGCGGAAGTCATGACCTTCGGGGCCTAGCCACTGTCAGCTGCTAAGTTAGCAACCTGCGTGGCACTAGAAGGTAGGTAGCGTTATATATCAGCTAGCTTGCAAACTGTGTAGCTTCGCTGTCGTCCCCCGTGGCTCAGTGGCGTAACCTGCTGGCTAGTTGCATTCGCTTGTGGCGGTCATATGGTTGATCCCCATTAGGGGACTGAGGGAAAGCGCACAACTGACGAGCACCAATAGGGCGAAAAGCTCATGGTGCTTTTCCGGCCTAGACCGTGCAATGTAGCTTGTGAGCAGCTGGGACCAAAACATAGCACTTACGATAAACTATTTATTTATTTATTTGTAGCAAAACCACCCGAATTAAAGAGACGCAGCACGCAAGCACGCGGTTATTGACTCGAATGCAGCGTAGCTGCCAACGCTACACCGGTTCTGCCTGCGTTCGGTTCAGGACTCGTCGTGGTTTCAGTGTTGATCCGAGTGGCCTCGCTCATGGCTTACTAGGCCTGCCTGACTCAGGCACTCGCGACCGCAGGTGCTACATCACCATGCACGTGATGTTGATGGAGTAAACTCACCGGCGCCCATCTCTTTTGCAAGTGCCGCTTCTGCTCTGCATGCACGAGGGGGTTCTCGTGCGGCTCTTTAACGGCCTTCTTGAGCAGACCGTGCCGTGCATGCCGACCAAGCACCTTCGATTCCCTTACCTGTAGTCAAGAGTAGAAAGCGATAGGCTCATTTTGTTCATATCCTAGTAACGAAGCTTCAGTTCCCACGTGCCGCTTCCCAACCCACAGCTGACCATATAATAGCTGCTTCGGTACTCGCGTCGAATACATACGCCACGCATGACAACTCCACCTTAGGTGTCTCAGCAAAAGTATGCAATCTATTGTATACACACCGCTTCGGCGGAACTCTTCCGTGTCCGCAACATTGTTGTACCGACCAAAGCGCAGCATTCGTCGCACACACGATGGATGGGACGGTTTGCGACATCGCACAGCCCGCCGGTACCTCTTCCACGGTTCGTAGCCGTAGAAAAGAAAGGAAAGCAGCATGGACTTGAACACCATCAGAGTTGTGCCAAGGGTAAGCTGAAGGTTGTTCTACACTCGGTACTCTAACTTCCCAAATGCCACCGCTGCCAGCGAGGCGCGCCTACGAAGCTCCCTGTGAAGCTGCTGGTCGCAGTAGCGGGAAGTGGTTTACAATATTTCTGCGCAAATACTGGATTGCAGAGAGGGCTGGAAGCGAAGGCAATTTTGTTTGAGTTGACGGAGTGCCGGACGATGGCCCTTGTCAAAGCCAGAGAATTAGTCATGTGCTGCAACCATGCGCGTCGTGTGCAAAAAAGCAGTAACATACAGATAGTTGCCTCATAGCCTAGGGTTCGCGCATCAAAACAACGATGTCCAGCAAACCACCATCAATGCGATGTTCCGCACTACACCGTAAGCACAAGCCACAGCAAAAGCACAGGATAGCATGGCATTAAGATAAATATTAAACATGGCATTTGTTGTGACACAGCCTTGCTTTACATCAGAGATAAACGCAAAGTCATCCGCGGTCTGCGCACTCAGCTGCACTCCCACGCGCATATCACTGTGCAAATGTTCAATTGAACTTACAAACTTACTCGTAAAATCATACTTACTCTACACCAGCTTCAATACCGCGTGGTTCACAGTATCAAATTCCTTGGTGAAAGCATCAAAATGCGATTACAAGGACTGGTGTCGTTCTCTACTCACCTGCCACTGACGAACCGCAAACCCATATCTATAGTGCTGCGCCCCGAAAGGAATCCACACTGCTCTTCCGCCACTTTCGGTTCTACAAACTGACTGCCGAGACGGTTGATCAGAATTCGGGCAACGACGATGCCCATAAACGTAGCAATTTGACGCCAAGATAATAGGTGACACGCTGTTTACTCCCTTTGCCCTCATACACTTGTAATACGAGAGCATCATTCAGCTAAGGCGGCATATCCTCCTCAATACACACGCGTTACACCAACTGCTGCAGCGCAGCCACTAAAGCAGGTCCGCCGTGCTTCACTACTTCAGACGGGACCCCGTCGATACCGTGCCCATATTTCGTTTCGCAACTGAGCGGGCGCGCTCTGCGTCTTATCCAGTGTCGGTGAGTCCGCCAGACTCGATTATACATCGTACTGCTTGAGGCTCTTCAATGTAGGTCAGTCGATGACTGAATGAATGTACAAGAGACAGCCAAAGGGAATCAGCCAGGTCTGCATTATCTCTGCAGTCTGTGTGCAAGTAACACTGGAACAGCCCTCAGTTATCGTTCTCAGTGGCTCCAATCTCGGTCCATACACCGCCTTCAAGAAGTCAAAGCATTCCCTGTGTTGGCAGCGTTCGGCGTAGCATTCCATCTGCTCCGCCTTCTAGAGCCGCTATACATCTTTTATGCGGCGGAGCTTTCGGAACCTTCGCCGTCGCGTTCTGCCAAGCTTTATGTTCTTCCTTTCGTCAATGGGGTCTGGCAGCTGTACGGTAAATGCCGCATTCTCCTCGGACACCAGTGCACCAAGCGTCACATTGTTCTCATTAAACCAATCGGACTGCTTACATTTTGCGTGCCCAATGGACTCTGCCAGCAACTGTCACCTGGTCACGAGTGTAGTGCCACAGGTCGCACACCGTGGCTATGTATTCCACAGCATACAGGCGTGCAGCCGTCGTATCCTCAAGCTAAATACTTTTCTCCATGTTATTGAGCTCCCGCCGATTCACGGTGGAAGTGCAGTATATGGATTTTGGAAAATTTAGGTACACATTGGTCCACACCAAGTTGTGACCAGCGCCCCAAGCAGCTACACGCAAGACATGTGGCATGCGCACTGCATGCATGACACCCTGACGTAAGATGACATGTTCGAGCAAGCGAGCGTGACCACTCGGTGCGTGCGTTAAAGTTGTTATATCACTTGTACTCAGTGCAAACCGATTGCTCGTGATCGGCAAGCCATGAGTGACACACAGCGCGAGCATCCTGTCAAGGTTTGCATTCTCCGAACCAATACCATGCCTTCCGAAGACAACTGTCCACACGGATGCGTCACTCTCAACGCACGCGTTGATATCACCCAGCGGAAATAGTCGGTCGCTCCTCTGCGCCGACGGTAGCTGAGTGTAGAAGTGAATAAGCGTGTGATCAGGATGACACAGTCGGAACGTACGTCTGTCTACAAGTGGCAAATGCACCACTTCTGGGTCGCTGACGCAGTCAGAAGTAGCGTGCTAGTGACTGTTTATCCACCCACGAGCTGGGCATTTAGGCAATCGGATATCGCAAATGCGACCCTAAATTCATGTGGTGCTGGGGTGGCGTTGTCTACCCAGTTTTATATGGATCCCGTACCTGCATCATGCAACTTTCCTCGTTCAGCAAGCCAGGTTTCATTGAGCGCCGCAATATTGACGTAGTAGCGCGACAGTTCGTGGCGAAGCATCCAGTGAGTCGCTGGAGGTGTTCACTCGAACTCCGGTCCAGCAATGCGCGCACGTTCCAGCACCCGAGGCTGAGTGCGTTGTGCACAGCATACGATTGAATTCATGAGCAATCGCACGCGAGGTGGCACTTGTGCTTCAGAGATTTGCTCGAGGGACCCCAGTCGGATTCTTTGACTTAATCGCCTGACCCACAAAACAGTAAGGAGCAGATCAAATTGGGGGATGTCATGGCAGAGACAGGTTGGAATTTGCCTAAGGTCCATCAATCGTAGCCTTCGAGGTACTGGAAGGGTTCATATATATTTTGCGACAGTAGTAGGTTACGTACCTGCGGCCGCAGCCAGCCGCAGGTGGTTTCCGACGGGCTTGAACCAATTTGCCCGGAGGCTGCCTGGCCTGCGGTGGGCAGCAGCAAAGTAGTAAACATAAGGAGGTGCCATCCAACCGGCAGAGACAATGCGTGGCGCTTGTGCTCTACGTCAATTTAGAGTTGAGCTTATAACCCGTGGACATGTCGCCTACGGTTAGGTTATAAGGGAAGGGGGCCATCCACCACTTCCTAACCTCCGAAGAGGATACCTAGGATATTGGCAGAGCGTCCGTCACTGACAGGAGAACGACTCGGGTCCCCAGTCAATACGTTCGATAAAGTGTACACCCGAAAGGCAGCTGCTCTAACACGTTGTCAGTTCGCTGAGTTATGCGGATCGGGGTCCTGGAGTATGGCAGGGAGAAGATCGTAACTTAACTCCCGCCCAGCGGTCTCCGCCAGGATGCGTCCGGGCCATGAACCCATGGCATAACAGTCGTAGCACTGGGTAAATCGTCTGTCAGGGTCTGGCCACCAGCCACCTTAGCGCGCCATAGGCCACACTAAAAGCAACACATCTACTTACATACCTGCATTAAAGAATCCACATTTATAAAAATGCTTTTATACTATTGCACATTTCTTGCTCCATTGTTCTACTTTTACCATGATCATGCCTTTACCTGCTTGGCTCGACTGGACGAGAACACAAATTTATTTAATAATTACTCAATCCTCTCTCGCTGGAAGAAAAGCAGACGGTGTGCGCGCTAATGGCAACAGTGATGAGTGCATCCTTTTGCTGCTACCGTGGTAACCTTTTAGGCTTCAGCGAAATGTCGTTGGCAAATATAAAACAGTAACCTGTAAGCCTTTCATCGCGAAGTAGATGGGACAATACGAGTGGACAAAGGTTGCTAGTTGCAAACATATATTCCGCCTGCATTATTAACTATGCGGTAAACATAGGTCACCGAGCACCATGCAAGGTAATACTTATGATTTTGTGTTCTGTGAGGAAAAGCAACGACGATTGAATGGGAATTACACTTTGCGCCCGTGCCATAAACCCGAGAGTGGAGAACACTGGGTATGAATGCTTGGAGTACCGCAACGTGCGTTTGCGGATAAATGCTGATGTGAGCAATCCTTTCATGCTTTGCAGCATGCAACTGGAAGCGGCACTGTAGAAAGATGGATATGTAAACAGAACCTGTGTAGCCCCAGGGGCATTTACTGCATGTCTAAAGAAAGCAAAGAAAATGACACCGAACTGCAACTGGTGTGCAATTCTAGGAGCCACAACATGCAACCAAGCATGAGGAAGGCAGCAGCAGGGCCACCAATAATGAGGAGACACCATGCAAAATGGTAGGCAAGCGAAAGTAGGGACACTCTCATGCACACTGAATGAAAGCAGTTAGTGGGTGTAAAGAAACACCAAAAGGTTAAAGGAATATGTCAAGCTGATCGTTGCGCACGTCCAAAAGAAATGCTTACGCGTATTCCGCGGACAAAATGAGTGCTTTACGTCAGCACAACGGATAACGGAGTTACGGGGTATAGGCGTCATTTTAACCTACAGGCGTTTGTGAACAATGAAACATACGGTACATGCCAGCTTATCTGAGAATTGGATTAAAAAGCACGATTTTAAGTTACCAAAGTAACTGACACGTAAGCCACATCAAACAACAATTTGGCAAATCGCATGGGCGCAAGTGAGATGATGAGAAAGTCGCCATGTGAGTATTACTGCGAAACAGGGAAAGGCCGTTTACATATGTAATTTGACAACAGAATAAATAGTAGTAAACGTCCAAACCAATTGTAATGCAGGCGTCCTTGCGGGAAGCCCGTACACATAACCACTCTATCCTCAAGGCGTGAACACTAAAAGTTGTTGGATCCAAAGGGGCCATTTTTGCGTTATTGTGAGGTTAGCCCTGATAAGGGCTTGTGTTGTTTTCACCGGTGTGAAGTGTTCACTTAGTGATAAAGACGGTGGTACGCTGCAACCAAAATGCATAAGTGTGTGTTACAAGCCAGCGAGGCATCCATACCTGCAGCACCTGGTAGCTGCGCCCATGGCCGCAAAGCGGGCAGGATGAACTTGAATCACATGCAATTGGTTTACGTCATGGCGGGGCGGAATATGTACACATGTGGCACCGTTGTGTGCATAACATGAGGCTTTGCGGGAAATGTTAAAACAATAGCGAGACAAAGTTACCTTAATTACGTTCCAGGCTAACTGCAAGCGAGCTATCCAGTTGGGCGTACATGGCTCACATACTCGTTCGGGACATTATGGCGAGGTAGCCACCGGATACATGCAGCAAACGAACGGACGGCGCGTGCAGGCTGTGCAAATGGTTAGACACCAGAAAGTCATTGTTACCTCAACGAACTGGCAGAATATACCGCGGCGCGGTAGCATGACGCCAGGAGTAATTTCATGCTGTCAGAGTATGCAATGGAACCAGTATGGCGGGTTTGGCGGTAGGCTAATAGAACATGGATAGCCAAAAGATACATTCACTGCAGCTGCAAAGCAGATAAGGTACGTTGGAGGAACTCGTACGGAGGCGAAACGCAAGGAACCTAATCATGCAGATAAGTACGAGCAACAAAGTTGGGATTAGTCAGTGGCTAATGTACCACCAGGGTGAACGTAACCTGTTAAATGAAACGGATGCAAAGGTAGTAGTGAGCGCACGTACAGCAAACAAATGAACGCAGTAGGTTTCTTTTAAAAATTATATAAATAAACGATTTATTCTCAACGGTGCGAGACCAGCCTTCAAAGGAACGATCAAAGTAATACAACTGCGTAACAGCAGTAATGATACAGAAATATTGCAAGCTACCCAGTACGAACTTTTTCAATTGCTGTAAAATTCCAGTTTTCATTCTGGCTAATTTGCATCCTTGGACCCACGTTAAGGTGCACACATCTAGGTGCAACAACGCCTTACGTCTACGATTGTCAGCGATATCAGGAATCAGTTGCGGAGTCAGCAAACAGACTTCGATCATTGTCTATGGAATGCACGAATAAGCAAAGGTCGTCATGCGCGACTTAATCTAGCAGTGAAATCGTTCAAGGATTCACATGTTTTCTGAGGAATGCAGCAAAAAATGTACCTTGCAGTAAGTGCATCCATTTCGTAACCTCTTTTACGCTCGGAAGCGCCGAAAGCTTCCTCAACGGACTTACAGCATTAAAGGCTCCAAGTGTCAAGTTTTCTCCGCCCTTCATATTTAAGTAAACATCGAAGCAGCTTCAATCTTTGCTCCTCACTAACAGCAAAATAAAAATCGCTTATCAGACGTAGGTAGTTTTGGAAGGACGTTTTTGAACAGCGCCAGCCATCTAATGTTATTCGGTTACGGTACCCAGCTGAAAACGATGTGGTCTGAAAGGAATGCTTCATCTTTACTTTCGGGTCGCCAAAATATTGCATTAATAAGGCAACAGCAATGCAGGATGTTTATCGACACGCAATTCTGTGGCACACGAAGGGGTAACATGCAGCGCATCCATTTTAAGCGCCTGTTTACGCACAACCAAAGAGAAGTGCGTTACTGTGTTCCAGCTAACTGAGGAAACATGAATTACGAGAAACCTGTGATGAGCCGGCAACAACTGACAATTACAAACTAATCTAGCTCGTAGAACTTATGCTCTAGGCTGCAAAACTTGCTGAGCACTAAGTGAAAGAATTCGAAATGTCCAATCTAGCTCGCACCCTACCAGAATACGCACTGGCAGGACGGAAGTGTAGCGCCGGCTTCTTGCCTGGAAACTCACTTACCGGAGACACGGTTCACCAGCCGCTCACCTGTGTTGGAGTTCCATCACGGCCTCTTAAACTTCAACCCACCCGCTGTCAGGAGATCTGGCTTAACGCTGTTGTTACTACTCTTTAGGTTAAAAGCAAACTGTATAAGCACGTTGCGTTCGCTCGGAGTGGATAAGACCGCACGAAGTAAGCGCGGTTAAGAGCTCGGCGCCTTAACTAGGTCATTATCTAGCTCAGTCAATTTCCTGACAGCCACAACGAAAGATCCCGGAGGAGGAAGCTATATTATGCACACTATAGACCACTGAAGGTTGTCATGCGAGCGTTCAGAAGCATGTGCGGTAGTGGATAGCACAGCGTTACTGAACCTCAGGCTATCTTCAATGCATCTACAAGCGCTTTTACCATGACGGTGGGCACAACCGGTTGACCAAAAGAGCTAAGCTGACCGTTTGGCTTCATCGAAAGGAAATCCTTGGAAACCGCAATTACCTCTATCACTCAGTCTATCTTACACTCGGGAGTGGTAACCACTGCGGGGACCGCTGTGGCTGAATTCACTAAGCATTTTAGTCCCGCCGAGGAAACCCATGTGAGTCGGTCAGCGTCCAGGAAGACTGACTCAGTTAAATCCGCTGTCGCCTATAGATAGCATGGCGTACGGTTTAGCAGTCAGCTCTGTGCCCCGCCGAAGTTACCTGCGGCTTCAAGCATCCCTCTGTATATCTGCAAAATCCTCAGGTAACAGAATAGCACAGCTTGCGCTCCCGCAGCGGACAGTAACCAATACACTCGCATGGGTGCGTAACCAGCTGGACATTATAAAATGGAAAAAGGGGAATTGGAACACGTGTACGCAGTAAAACGACCAACAGCTATAAGGCAATATTGGGTGCAAAACGGGTTAGTACTCAGAAAAACCGAACACGTTACTGGCACGCATCACATAACCGCTCGGTGCAAACCTAATTTTATCGATCATAGTTGCCCGGGAGCAGAAAGACTTTGAAAATAGTCCATTTTGTTTCCAGCGTTTATTCAAACGCTGTTTTTTGCAATATTTTAGCTGTAAAGCTCTATTAGTGTGCCACGCAAAAATGCTAGTTACGGCACTGAGGCCAGTACCAAATCAAGTTGTTACGGATTCTATTTATTACAACCATCAGTGCTTGCAATAACACTTACCACCTCTCCTGGGAGGCTTAGCGCTTGGAATGCATACAGAGGAGTTTAACCCTATGGTACGGGAACGTCCAAACAATTTCACTCCTTACGGTTTCGTAGACTGCTGCTGACTCACCACAGAAAATTAAAAAATAGGCTGACGTTACAAGTTCATTATTTTGTACCGCATTCTCTAGCCCTCAGTGCTTTTGTAGAGATCAGCAACCATAGTACAAAACACAGCGGCTGCATTGGACATGGTAAACAAAACCAAATTATCCACTTCGCTTTATATCCATTATAAAAAGTACGCAACCTTGGATCAATGCATGCATGTGGCATTCAGCTTCATTGATCCCTTTTGAAGTTAGCATTTCCGTTCAATCTATTTAGCTTTCACAGGTGATTACCTATCTCTTGACAGGCGTATCCAAACCCATTTTTGCCTACAACAATTGGCCAGACCACAGTATCCACATGCGCTCGCTGTGCACTTTTACTTAGGTAATAAGGCTCGTTCTAGGTCTGAGGCAACCCATTTACAATTCCGACTGGTCCAAAGTAGATTGATTGCTACTCCTTTTTATAATACCACAGTTGGTAGCACGAACAAATATGTTATTATGGACCTGAACAATTAGGTAAGCTAAAGGTTCATTCAAGTTATCGCGATATATAAGACCACATGAAATGTTTTAGATCTGGTGCATCAAAAGATGAGATCTAAAGGTTTAGAAGAATTCAGCTTCTTTCCTTGCTGCCAGTGGACTAGATGCTTAAGAGCTGGTAATGAATTTGGCTTGTAAGGACCTACTGATTTCATTACAGTATGACGCACGAAAACCATTGCTGCCTCAATATATTCAGCTAGCAAATTTTGAAACAACTGTTACGGTAATATTGCATACACTTATGTGCACATGTGCTCAAGGTTTGCGTGCATTTATTCACCACCTGCAACGCAAGTTGCACACTGCGGGTTTGATGACCAGGTACGGACCCCACATCGTGACCGTCTGATTGTTAAAATTATCTTGCGGAACTTGAAGTGAAAGCTATTGCTTCTGGTTGCGCCTACTTTTCAGTTAGCTAGAGCCATTTTTGTACCGTAACAATATTTGAAATCGGCAGTGAAAGAAGAACCTCCACTGTTACATGACACTAATAGCAAACTGAAGCCAAGCTACGAAAAACCGTGAAATCTCTAAATGCCAGCCCCAAACAAGGAGAGCAGTATCGAACGTTATTTTGCTATATAAAACTAAAACAACTTATGGTGGTTTCGGAAGTGGAATAGAGTTACGCTTCCACTAAGTTAGTCAGCACCCAGAGTAACTATACCAGCACTGAGCGCTGAACCTTGCGGGTATATAAGCGAAGACAGTTGGTGCAACAGAATAATAATAAGCAATCGTTGGCTATCGTAGGTGTAATCATTACATCCGCCGCGGCTTGCGTATACCTTCAGTTTTCTCTAATTGGTTTGTGATTGCTGTTCCAATCTGGCGGATCTGCTTGGAGACTGTATTTTACTAGTACTCTCTTGAACGTTTGCAATGGAGTTGTCATAAGTAGTTTCAGTGCACAAATAATTGAAGTACAACTGACCGAATGCTTTGTGTCCTACCTGAGCAACATCTCGGTAATATACAGCTCACCCAGTAAGATAAATCAAGCTTAACAATACGACTTTCCAGCTTGTTAACAACGGATCCGGATGAAGTACTAAATCATGTTTGTGAAAAAGACACTTTGGGGGCTCCCAAACCAAGCGCCTCCGACGCCCCTGGTCTGGATTTACACAAATTTCAAGTGCACCTCCAGTGGCGGAATGTGCAGAAGTACGGTACTGAGGATAAATTTACCAACATAGCGATCAAATTATTCAAAGGATATAGAAGCGCTGGAGATAAAGGAATGGGTGTAGATGCAGCAGATGTTTCAGCTAGACCATTAGAGCATATACGCCGTTCAGCAGTAAAATGGTTACGGCACAATAGACTGCAGCGAATTTATAACAACTGAAGCTGATAATTGTGAACTATTGTTAGTTTCAGCAGCTGACGGTAATCATTCCCTAATAAACAATTGTCTCAAGACACGAAAGTAAAAGCAACGTTTGGGTTGTCAGTCAGCAACATCTCCGGCCACTTTGCATACGTATCCCCTATCACAAATGCGTAGTGTTTCTGCAGAAAAAGTCCGCCGTGAGCAATATTTACCCTTTAGGTAGGCTTGCGTGTCATCCACCATGGCGGTTACTTAGCTGGCTTTTGCAGCATTTCGTTTTTACATTTGCAGGAGTCAGTAGTATTTTGTCGAACATAAGCATAAAATCAAAGCACCTTCCGTTATGTACCCAAAATCCTACTCCCGACACTGCAGCGGCCTTGGTCAGTAAGGTTGAAAAACGTGGAAGCCAGTTGTGCAGATTGGAAAGCACCACTGTTCCCTAGCAAAGGTTGTCAGTCGGTTCACGAAACTGGCGTGAAGGTTATTTGTTTTAACGAACTTATTTCGCTTAATTTGACACTACTACTGCATTCTTTAAGTGATTGTACGTGTATGATGATAAAACACTAAAAAAGTTTTCCTCTTCCCCATATCCTTTGTTTAGACCACCAACACAAGCATCGAGCTAAAAGCATCACCTCAACATAAAGATGGCCAAAAGTTATATCCGGCAGAACAGCTGACCTCAAAATCAGCGTATTGACGACACGGTCATTCGCGTACAGAAATTCATCAAATGTAACACACAGCTCTTCATGACGTAGATAAAACTGAAAACTTACGTTTAAAGTAACAGGTAACACACGTTTGTCCACAAAAATCAGTGCCAAGATTAAAGTTCTGGTCTTCTTGATAACAGCTGAGCCAGAAACTGGAAGCAGCTGAATGAGTAGCAACTGATTTCAAAATCGGCTTCGTGTACTGTTGCAGTTCGCGATAGGTAGTTGGTGTAAGGATTAAATAAATAAATAAATATTTATTCTCAACTGTGCGTGACATGCTTTTATATGAACGATCAATTAGGCGCAACGGTACACACGCTTTCAGCAATGGTAACATCGAGAATAGAGCAGCGTTCACACGTCCATGCTGGAAATATATAAACGGTTCAAATGTAAAATAATAATAGTGATTTTGCTTGAGATCGGTATACATTTCTAAGGACCTGATCAATGTGCCATATATTGCAGTAATACAGCATCTAATAACAGGGCAAGAATCCCGGATGATTGATTAGAAGACAAATGAAGGTCAAGGTCAACAGAGATAGAGCGATATACTGGGTCATGTGTATGTAATGCAAAGGTCAACGGTGAAATCAAAGAAAGTATAGTGACAACAGTATATGCATATGTAACAGTGTCAGTGTAACGAACGTTTCAAGAATGGTGAAATGCGACGCTTGCTAAATTGTCAGCGCGGTGTCATAGGCTGTGGTTTTATTCGGTGGCGTGGCACGTCCGCCGCGTCGCAGTGTTGTTGAACGGACCTTTCTGGCTTTTTATAGAATAAACGCTTTCTAGGCGATAACTCACCACTTCCTGGAACATTGCTGCCAATCCATGGAAAACCAAGTTTTACCGGGCCATGCTGTTTACTGAGCGATTATTTACGGTTCTCTGCCGTGTATAGTAGTGCATGTTAACAGCCTAGAAACATATACCAGAATTCAGTAATAGCGTTAACGGATTCCCTAGTTAACGTTTGTCTATGGACAACCCGTATGGTTATCTGTCTCCGGATGTCACGCCGCACAAGTTGACCGTAATGTCGGCTCGATCAAATTTTACGCTGATGTAAAACATATCTGTTATTTTTGGCCTTAACGATGTAATACACCTTTCACATAATCTTCTTATTTTACATTCTTCCTTATTTCACTCTTGCCCATGACTGGGGTGATCTCCTGAGGTGACGGATTATAGATTTCAGATTATAAAAGACTTTAACTAGGCAAGACACATTGCCACCAACTGACTGGCGTATAAATATGCCATACTTGAACGATCCGTATGGCGGACCGGGCTGAGGCTTTATCGCCAATAACACATGCATAAAAGCAGCCCTAAAAGGAGCACAACATATGATAAACAGGCTATGGCTCATATGATACTTTGCTACACCGGCACGCGGTCTGGTATAGCATGAAAGTGCGGGCGAAACTTTTCGATGGAATACCCCGTATGAAATCAGGTCCTCTGGGGACGGTTCCACGAGTAGCCGTATTACTGTACCTGAACATTTGTTTAAATCTGCATTTGCTGCTGTTCTTGGCTTGTTAATTTGTTAAATACCTTAAAGCTGCCAATTACCTTAACACCCGTTTTGGATCCATTGTATAAAGCATGAGTCATTGATTATTTTGTGCGATCCTGCCGTACGCATTAATCAGACCACACAGTTGAACTGCGCCCCGCCTCGCCGTGGAATATACCATTTACTTATTTATGTAGTTATACTTGGCTATCCACAGTCAAGCAGCGTCCAATGTTTTGTCGGCGG
This sequence comes from Dicrocoelium dendriticum, assembly GCA_944474145.2. Classification (NCBI taxonomy): domain Eukaryota; kingdom Metazoa; phylum Platyhelminthes; class Trematoda; order Plagiorchiida; family Dicrocoeliidae; genus Dicrocoelium; species Dicrocoelium dendriticum. The sequence continues at coordinate 65,487,227 of OX104068.1, forward strand.
ACCCATGTTAAGCGGGTGATTTTCGTCGGGACCGTCAAGGACTCCACGAACGGGATTTTAACTACGGACTGTGATTCGTCTGGGAAGCTTGAATCAGTATGACGTGCAAAATTAAGTTGCTGGCCTCACAACTTGCGTACATCATTGTCATAGAGATGCAAAGCTAAACAACAGTTAGGGCATAACGTGAACAATGTATGAAAAAGTTTGCTTTATCAATACTAGTTTGTGTTTTTGGAACGGCATAAACTTCGGTTGTAATGAGTGGTTATGTAAGGGCAAATAATGTGCGTAACTAAGAATTGTGTATGCTGTAACCGGCGCTAGTTTAGCGGACGGTAATGGCAGACTCAATGGTTAGGACATTTACAAGGAATTTTCATGCAGTGCAGGATGCTGTACTATTGCGGTAGCGTCAGGCGATGTAAAAGGACATGAGTATGCAAGGAGAACCGGAAATTTAGATAAGTTGTCAATTTCTTGATATGCCTGGTGATATATTATGCTGTAAATAAAGGAGTTTACCTGCAACCATTTTAAAAGGGGAACGCGATTTTAAAATTATTTAGGTAGATAAATAACCGGTAGACGGTAAATATTTTTATGTCTACGAAGGATTTTGGAATGGTTACCGTCGTACTACAAAAAGATAAAGAAGCGACTATGTGGTTTGGTATACGGTAAGTATTAGATGATCCCGACTCTATTAAAGATGTCACAGCGATGCTAATCCATGTAATAGAGGTCACTGACTACTCACATAAGCTGGCCGCTCTGAAGTATCAGAGGTTGCTGGCTCCACAGAAGGTGTCACAGCAATGGTACCATATGCAATAGAGCTGACTGACTGCTCATATAATCTGGGGGCCCGTAAGTATTAGATGGTCCCCACTCCACTTAACATTTCAAAGGGATATATTTATTTATTTATTTAAATGCAGTATAGCTTATGTAAGCTGGCGGCCGGTAATTATCAGACGATCCCAACTCTACGTAAGATGTCACAGCGATGCTCATATGCAATAGAGGTCACTGAATATTCACATAAGCTGGCCGCTCTTAAGTGTTAGTGGTTGCTGGCTAAACAGATGTCACAACAGTGCTTCCAGATGCAACTGAACTGACTGTGTACTCTAATAAGCTGGCGGCGGGCAAATATTAGGAGTTCCCGACTCCACTGAAGATATGAAATAGATGATATCGTAGACAGTGGAGGTAAATGACTACTCATATAAGCTGAACGCTGGTAATTATTACATGCTGCCGGCTCCACAGAATGTGTCACAGCAGAGCCTTCGGTCGAATTGAACCCTCACTCTTCCCCAAATGCTTAGCGCCTCCTTGCGACGGCAAAGCGGTGATATGGCGTCCGCCTGGTCGATGTTGTCGGGAAGGCAATTTCCAATGGATACCAATCTCTGCCTGCGAAGGTATTCAGGCTGCTTCGGTAGAAATGCTCCGCCTCAAGGAAAGCCATTGTACCCAGACTGGTCATGGCAATGGTTATGTCACCGAACAGCCGGTTGGCATGGGACAACTCCTTCTCACCTGTTAACACCACTTGCGGGGAGGCAGATGTAGCGGGCATCAGTGCAAGTTCCACAGGGAAGGTTTTCCCACCAGCGATAGAAATATGATGGTCACGCACTGACCAACGGCTTCTGTGCATAAGTGGGTTCCGTCTGCGGTTAACATAACAGCAACTCGCACTAGGTGAGCGCAAGGCATATCCCACCGACTAAGGAACCAGCAATCACAGCTCAGCTCATTACCCAAAACAACGGTGTGCTATCGGTTGCCCTTACCTAATAGTTCATACCCAGTGCCGTTAGGTCGTATGGATGTGACCGTTTCCGAAGAAATGTGCCGCATAAATATGGCAGCAACATAAGTAGAGAGGAAAGAAACCAACTCCTTCACTTGCCCAGTTCCCCAGAATGGTGCGTGATGTCGACATCCGCAACCCGCCTACTGACGTGGTCCAACGGAATGCCGCATCGCGTGCTCTGCATACCACTGCCTCAAAAAGTTGCACCAATGAGGTCCCTTCGCTTAATCCACGCTTGAAGTGCTTATTCTCGTTCTCCACTCTGTTTGCGGTAAACGCACTCAACATGTGCACAATGCGCAGCCTGTGGTACGCCAAACTTCCTGCGAAGTTCAACCATGTCCGACTGAGGTACGTAAACGCCTCTTTGGTTCTAACCCTTATAGCTCTAAGCAGCAACTTACCTTGCAATTCCGCCTTTGTGCACACTAATCTATGCATCCACTGCTTCAGCAAAACTCTGTCTGCCTTCTTCACTTTTGACAGAGACTGGCGTTTGCGTGAAACGTCCCGCAGGAAATGAAACCGGCATAATACTACCGTGGTCCGTGGATACACCGACCTAAATGCCTTCATTTGCCCCAGGCACCTATCTATGACTATAGTTTTCGCTGACAAAGTGGTGGGCAACAGTTCTGACATGCACCGAGCAACCTCCATGTAACTGTACGTCGTATCGTTGGGCAGCAAAGCGTAAAACACGCTGCGACCTACGCCGAAACCGTCAATCACCATCGGAGCCAAAGAATGTAACTACCGCAGTTAACCTGATGCGTGGCATCTGCAAGAAACACGTCCCCGTATTTCGCCACTATGAAGTCATTGATGCAGGAACGAAAAATAAGAACCGCACCTGCGACCCATCTCTTTCTACACACGCAGCGTCATTCTTTCTCAACAATTCCGCAACCGCGTTTACATCGTTCCCCTTAGAAATCCCACCTAAGCGATGGCGGATGGAAAAGAGGTCCTGTCGATTAATTCGTTTGTTATATCTTTCCAACACAGTCTCGCAATTCTCCGGTATTACGGAAGGAATGCATTAAATCAAACACCTGCCGCTCCGCCTCGGGTGTCAGGCGCAGGTTACATACGTACAAACTTGGATTCCCCAAGTGAAAATTATGATAGTGAACCAAATAATGCCAGCTTATCTCATAGTAAATGCCTTTTGCACTGATGGATATGCTCGCTTTACAACCGAGGCTACATACCTATGCAACATGAAGTACACATAACGTAACGTTCTCACTTAACGAATGCAACCTTCTCCTTACCGATTGCAATGGACACAAAGATATTGTACTCATTTGTACCGCATCCCGTCGGGTACCTCTTGACCTGACCTCTTCTTATACGACACAGCGGTCAACACGTCATATTTGTAAAGCTTGTCGCCGTCTGCACAATAAGCCGCCCCAAACCTTCCTCAAATTCACCAAACGCCTTATAATATTGGCGAAAATAAGCGCGGAACGCAATGGTACCGTGCACAGCCATTGCAGCGAAACCGAAACAACAGCTGTGACTAAAACGACCACCGTTTCATAAATCGTAAAATGATGCACTACAATTTTCGGTTCCCCTAGAGCAATATAGCTTTAATAAACCTTTATCAAGCCTTAACAACGTATTTCATAACATTCCTCTTTACCAGTCAGTACAGCAAACAGTACCGCTCCCAAATGACGATCAACTGATTTCAATTAATCAGACGCTCTCTTGTTCGTCTGGACAGCTGACTTCTGTGTACCCTACATTTGTGTGTAGTTAGGCTAGGTTATTCTGCAATGTTAATAACTTTTCTACAGAAACTCTAAAAGGCAAATGTATGCTGTGTTAAATGCTTAATACTGGTATCGGTGAAAAATGCATGGTTTAATACGTAACCAATAACAAGTGGTTAAATGCGAAGGGGAATGCATTATTATCTATCGAAAGCGCAGTTCTAGGTGTCCGTATAATGAAAGGTGTGGGAGCAAAGCTATTTAGTGGTCAAAAATTTAGGCGGGTGCAGTCCAAATGCTCCATGTGGAATACTTGCCAGAAAAGCAAGGTAACGTGGAAGTGAAGCCAGTGGTATAGGCGTATTGGGAACGAAGTTTATAGTGAACAAAAGATAACACATGGATATAAGCTGTGTTGGCTAGCCAACCATCCACCACGTCGTGCCAGCTGGGTGGTTCGCGTTAATCCCGTTCCAGCGGATAATTCAGCGGCAGTGTTCTAGAACTTGGTGGGTCTCCGTCTGGCAAGTGTTTGTTCTATAAAAAGCCACATATATCCAGTTAGGAACACAGCAAAGTGCGGAGCTGACATGCCACTAAATAAAGTCGCTGGCTGTCGGAAATATTGATTAAGTTGACTCAGCAGTAAGTTGAGCTATACCATTTCGGCCACCCCAAAAATTGCCCATAATAAATGAGACAAAATCTAGTACTGCAGTTGGTCTAAAGGTATCAACAGAAACTTACCAAGGAACCCACCTTGTCTGTGCATCCAAGATTGTATGAACCTACAAAGACAAAAGTGGATCACATCAGGCCTCCGACACACTCACACCCTTTCTGGACTACTTAAACTGGTAAATTGGAGCTGGATGCCCTTATTCAGAGGATTGGATCAGCCACAACCTGCATGCAAGAAGCCTTCAAAACAATTGTTTAACACAACTTTCCTAAATCAACCCATAACTAGCTACCCGTAGTTTCGCCTGTCAAGCCTCCAAGCACTCGCTTATGGCTGGTCAGCAACCGCAACCTGCCCAATCGACAGCGTAATTATGACTTCCCCGGGGTACTAACTGTTTAGCGACAGTGCTCCAGGAGGTGGTGGGTTTTCGCCTGGCAAGCGTTCTCCCTATAAAATTCCAAGTGTGTCTGTTTAATAACACCGCGACAAGACGGGTGTAACTCGCCTCCACCTAAGGTCACTGCCCCATGATTACCCAACCAGCCACATTCGCACCATGGAGGGAACCCAATCCCTCTCACACTACCCACGTGAACAATCGCAATTGCAGTGGCGTATATTCAAACTCGTATAACAGACTGACACCTGCATTCCTACCTACATGTATGAACTCACAGATCCAAAACTCATTGCTAATTTGCACTATCTTTTATACCTTCCTCGAGATTTAGTTGTACCTTTAACATGAGCATGTCTAAATATGCGTGGCTCGCATTGCGCGAGCATAAAGAATTTATTTATTTATTTATTTAAGCCAATTTCGGCGGTAGCTGAAGCTAAGCCAGACTATACAAGAATGCATAGGCCTTTCCTCCAATGACAGGTAAACAGTGAGCGCCTTTCAGGTCTTCGCGAAACTCACTTTAATGAGTTACCATAGCTCAAACTTTTCAATGTAATGTTGTAGCTCCAGGAGCGTTACCTTTACGTTTAAGGATTCAATAATTGTGTTCATTTTGGAACAAACAATGAGCACGACACCGTTTAGTACGTTTTTATTATAATAGAATTTAGCTCTAACCAAGCTAGTCTCGAGTGGCACTGATTACCTCGAATGATAATTCCAAGTTCGCGGATATATAATCCAACTCAGTTGGGCGTCAAGCCCCCGCAATTCGGAGAAGTATACTGAGAGAAAATACAAGTATCCACAAACTCGAAACTTTCCCCACCTTCGCAATTCTTCAATTGATTCTCCATGACCCCACCTCATCTTTGACCAACTTCAACGAGCAGCGGCGAACCCTGCCTAAATAAAACGGTCAGCCAACGAAGAATTTCAGGCGCTACTCGGCGGCGAGTATCCGATAGAAAAATCGGTCGATAAGATGCATTGCCAGTTACACAGTACCGTCCAACCTGATTAGTGGCATTGTTGCAGGACGTGGTATAGTTTGACTGGCAAGCCTTCTCCCTCTAACAACCTACAGATGTCCGCCTAACAACACTGCGACGTGGCGGAGGTGACACGCTACTCAATAAAGTCAGGGCCCAAGGCATCACACTGGCAAATCGATTTGCGCCGGATCATATATTATTGATAAATACTCTACAATACACATTTAGATCGGCACATTTTATCACTCCTTCACTTTATCCGTTATTACACTTTATCTGTACACTAGACACACGACCACGGACTATCGTCACAACAGAGGAAATTATTCTTTTATAGGATCATAGGATGTTAGAGAGCAGAAGGAAAAATAGTTTGTCAGCTTCATCGGTTCCAGAGCATCGTGTGGAGGACGCGACTCTTTGCCTAGCGGTATTCCCCAACGGACCATGATAACTAAAGTAGAAGCCACGACGGCCAGTCATACTCAACAGTTAAGAATCCAACATTCCCTTAAAACCTTCCGCCGTATGCTTTGGTAAGTCGTTCCAATCGTTGACTAAGCGAGGTGCTAGAGCGAGATAAGGACGAACCCGGAGCTTAAGGGGGCTCAACCAGTTTCCAGTTGTGGTCTCTCATTGAACAGTTTGCATTTACTTAAAAGAACGTCTTCAGCTCCGTACCTATCTCCGCTCTCAGAATGCGCCTGCTGGAAAGCAAGTCCCCGCGGCGCCGACAATAATCAGGTGAGAACAGGTTCATCCACTGTACTCTCAGAGGATAAGGTATGTCCCGCACCTCCAAGATGTAATTCGTTCCGCGCCGTTGGACATTCTCAGTGAGGCTACATTCGAACTTGGTGTGAGGGAAGACGGCAGGTAATCCATATTCAAGAATAAAGCGCAAATGTGAATTAAAATATCTAAGGATACCTGGAGCCAAACGCGAGAAGGATATTAGTAGGACATAAGCGATCCTCTTGGCAGCAGCAGCAGCACCTTTTACACGTGTCCTGCGTAGTGCGTAGATCACATGACGCCAACACACCGAGGTCGTTTTCGGGAATTAACGTTCTGAGCATTAACTCACCAATGTTGTACCTCCCTAAAGGCGCATGGGAACCAATGGGGGGACCGAGCACTTATGACGATTCATGGGCAGTCGCTATTTGACTGCCCACTCATGTAAAGTAGCAAGTGTAGCCTGTAATCTGTCCGCATCGTCAAGACAGGGTACCATCATCTACGGCTTTAAGTCCTCAGCGTAGCTCAAGCAATCTGACTGATGTTCAGAGGGGTTGTTCTTGATGAAGACCTTGCAAAGTGCTGAGATAAGAACCCAGCCCTGCGGGACACCGCTACTCATGAGCACAGGAGCGGACTAAGTCTTGTCCAAGTTGACATGCATTGTCCGGTTTTCCAAAAGATCAGCGATTTAAGGGAGGACGTTCCCGAAAACACCGACTCATCATAGGTTATAGAGGTACCTTTCATAAAGAACCTTGTCGAATGTCTACTGAAATCGACAAAACAACCTTCAGGTGTTTACCAGCATCTAAGGATTTCGCCAATCTTTCACAGACAATAAGCAGAGTTGAAGAGCATGAGCGGGCCTGCCGAATACCATGCTGCGCATAAGAGCTGACGTTTAGGTGCTAGAGGTGGAGAAGCAGCGCTTGCTTAAGAATACTTACCAATACTTTTCTTACCTTTGTAAACTCCATGCCTTACAGTCATTTACCTATAGCAGGTGGCGCCACGTGCACGTTGCGAATAATTGCTTGTAAAAATTTAAGCATTCCTCATATGGTGTGTTTCGCTGAAATCAAGAATAAAATACATATCATTTTATGCTCACTTTTTGAGTATTTTATGTACAATCAGCACACAACTGTAATTCAGGTGTTAATAAGACTTCTCCATTGATTTGCAAGTTTCGTAACAACAAGTAATTCGTGTGGTTGAATAGGTCTCCTTTAGTTCCTGGGTCGTCGTTTGAAAGCTGGTTTTATTTTAGGTGGCAGCAGATACACAAAATCGATTACCCAAATGCTATTCACCAGCGCTCGTTACCGGATTTGTGTCACTTGTTCTACACGACACAGGGATGTGTTGTCAAAGGCGGACCTCAGAATTCATCTGTCGTTGCCACCCATAGTATTGAGTCTTTTATTCAGAGTTCGTATTTTACAAGCTTGGCTCAGAGTTACGTTGTGACCAACAGCTCCTTTTGTTTAAGGGGTAACTTGTCATGCACTTTATATTCTTGGCTTTTGTGAATTATTTTTGGCAGAGGACACCAAGTCAACTGAAACGTAATTTTTTATGGGTTCGAACCATTACATTATAGGCCTTAAACATATGAAAACCCTGAATCCTACATTATCACTATTTTCTGTTTCGCTTAATTCCAAACATCGCTCTCCTGTAGTACAAGGCTCGTGCACCTCAGGTGTCACGCCCATCAAGCCAGCAATTTTGACCTTTTAGGCAACCCTGTGTTCGTTTAAGAAAGAAGGATTCTTTCGAGCTCCGGAAGCCAGTAAAGATGTCCCACAGTTTAATTGCTGCTAAACTATTATTACATCGGTCGCCGCAAGAATGCATCCAGGACATGGTCCCACGGCACAATAACTGCAGCAGTGGGTTGATCATCTATCAGGACGTAGCCCCTCAAGAAACAGCGCACCATACGCTCTCCCACATGTAAACATAAATGGTTGGCAACAACCGGTTCCGGATTTACCTGTCAGTGTGGCCACCACAGAACAGTCACAGAACGCCCACGTCTACGGAGGGACCATGGATGTCTTGTGCTGCACCCCACCTTGCTCTACCTACAGCCACAGATCCAGTGTAAACCCGAAGGAATACAACCAGGCTGCGTGTGGATGGGAACCAATTTTCAGCAACGGAACTGGCTTACACTCCTTCAACATGCACCTCTGTAGCATTCTTATCTGTCTATGTAGTGAAGCATGCGTATCAGACGTACACAAGGCGGTGCTTGGACAGTACTCGGCTGCACAATGGATGGAACCATACTTTGAGACTATCACGGTTACGATGACCTGCGACCCGCCTCCACAGCAAAGATTTACAGTTTCTTGTAGCCAGTAACCCAGGTGGAGTACGTTGGACAAGTAAGCACCTTGTCAGCACACAGCATGCGCAGGCACACCGGGGTCAGGCAACTACCAACCTAGAATTTAGCGGGAAGCAAACACGTAAAATTGACCCAGAATATGCCGCAGAGTATCTGCATTGAACAAATCAAATAAGGCGTGACATTTATCCAGAGTAAATGACCTTGAGTAACTGTAGGTTAGTGTAACTCAACTTAGGTAAAGAAGCATGGTGGAAGCCACATCAACCTGTGCATGATGCATAGCTACTTACGCACACAATTACATATATACAAACACACAAAGCTCTAGTGTGTCACTGGTTATCTTGCAACCTTTTTGTTTATTTACTGATCATACGCCTTTTTATTCGCATGAACACGCGTGCATAGTACCGACAAGTATAAACCGTTTACTTATTTATTTGTCAGTCTACGATGTAGCGGGGCTGGCACGCGCTAGGTTGTTGCTCTGAGGGGAAAGCCTCTTGTGGTTGATCTGGGAAAGGGAACTCGTAAGTTAAGAAAAAGAGCGGAGCAAAAAGGATTGATTTATATTCTTAGTTTACCTGTCTCTGCTAGGCTTTCTGTACAAAAGGCACCAACCCTATTACTTTGACTACACCGTTTACCCCAACTTGTATTGATAATCAGACCCGGCTTGGTAGTGTAACTGTAAAGCATCTTGGCAGTGAGCTTATGGCCGTTACCTCACATCAGAAGGTGCAGACCAATTCCTGCGTCCTCTTAACCACAAGAATGGTAAACCTGCATCCACCGTTAACTTTGTGAGCCTTTGTACCAGTCTGAATAACTGTAACCTATGCGCATGGGTACATCAGCCCCCAGGGACCCTAATACTGCGGGCGCATAGAGATGGATCTGTGGACAATAAACTTGCCCCCACCGTCATATTTTGAAGACCACTGGCGAACAGAATAAGATGACTGCCTTGCGGTCCGAACATCATCGGTTCGAGCCTGTGTGGAAAACCGGGCCACCCTTGCTTTATCCTTAGCATGCGCACGACTTCTAGTGGTCGCGTGACAGCAAAGCGTCGGTACTGCGTACCGGCACACTGATCGTCGTGTTGTTACTATTTTCAAACAACGGTCATCGGAGAGTAGTATGACTCATAATGTTGGACCGTCTGAAATGATACCTTCTGTAAACCCAAGGAAAGTGACGTCCATCGCAGCTCATTGTACCATGGAGGAAAGCAGATCATTGTTGTAGTGCAGTCTAGTCACGACGGGTGTAGCTTGCAATCCTACTAGGGTTCAGCTAATTGTTACTTTTTTCAACTCGTTCGAAGTTGGGCCCTTTCTATTTTTGTCTGGGTTCAAGAACTCAAAGGGCATACTTGCTTTAGTTTTAACATTTGTCTACATACAAATAGGACCTCGTACATATCGTTGGCGCGGAAGATCCAGAGGGAAAGTACGCACATTGGACTGAAGCGGCTCTGTGCAGGAGGTAACAGGCACGCTCCTCTGTTATCCCTTGAATGCGGCCATGAGGTCCCGGATAGTATCCCGGCCAGCGCACAAACGCTTACGATTGCATCGCAATGAAGCATCGGTGCAGGACCCTGGTGTCGTGCGGACAGTCTTGTATGGAAATAAACCATCAACCTTTATTCGGCAATTAAATCGCACATGTTGATTCACCCCGGCGCTGCCGCCATCCCTAGCTATGATGGCAGTGAAGTTGCAGTAAGCTCGGAAGTCAAACAAACAGCGTTCCGGCAACACGACGAGCACCATAGACTCCAAAGACACCTTGGACGCAGCAAGGACCCTCAGCCCCGTGCATCCAAATCACATCGCAGCTTGCACAGCAACGTGCTATTCGTCAGCAGAGGTTAGCTAACTGACGGTAAGACGCCGGACATACCTATTATATGCTAGGTCTAATACAAACAACTCAAGCGGTCAGGGCAATACTAAACAACCTCACACGGTCTGCTCTACAAAACAAAAACATGAGAACTTACGGCAAAGATGTTTCCAATACAGCTCATCCAGTGGCTAAGTGAGCTAAAGGACGACGAGCGCATAAAATCTTAATCCGAACAGAACTGCCGATTGAAGGTCATTACGCTATGGATGTTGCTAAAATATGAGGCAAAGCCCCTTGAAATGAAGATTTTTCGAAGTGATACACCGTGTGCACTGGGGCCGTTAGCTGACATTCATTCACCCTTGGTGACTCAAAATAGCATCCGACCTCTCGCGTAACTTTAGGCATTCTAAGTCTTTAAGCAGTAATGGTGTTGGCACTTGCGTCACCTACATCCTACCATCAAAAAGGGAACAAAAACACAATCACCATTATTGACTCGGAGTTGCTGCCATCCCCGATCTGTTTAGAAATTCGGCATACATGGCCCTCAACAGCGGTGTAACAACAATTTGAACTGAAGCTTCGCTAACATACAACCAAAAGGACCTAGGGAAAATAGGATAATAAGTAGGGAAGAAGTGAAACAAACCCGGAAACATTAATGCCTTAAACAATCATTCACTGTCTAGGCGCTTACACTTGTCCACAACAAACCTTGCTAAACAACCGGCTATCGTGCAAAGAAAAGGTGGCATCAGCAAGACGGCTTCCTTGCCACTTCCCCTGTTCCACGTCATAATTAGCCATTACCACGCAGCTAACACAGCACCAAACAGTTTAAACGCGAAACCCGATTGGAAGACGGCAGACAACAATTGTTGCCTACTGCAAGCTATGTCCTGCAAGGTCTTCAGCAAACTACAAGGAGGCTTGCGAGCACTGCAACCTAGAAACCCAGACGGAACAAAACTCCGAGTTTGGTCGTCAGTGCCTTTAGTGCCCGCTACTAAGTTAACTGTTGCTCAAGTCGGGCCTTGTACCACACCACATATAGCAGACATAACAAGTCCCTCCTCGGTTAGCCGGGACGGGTTGTACGCAATAGTGCCCCAGCCTACGCAAAGTATTCAGTGTTCTCTCTTGTTCCAAGGAAATAGCTTGTGTATCATTGCCTAGTACTCGCATACGCACATCAACTTTGCAAACCTGCTAGTGCCACCCCAAGACCCGCAATGACCAAACACTTGTAGACGCATCAGGTCTTCAGACAGAAAAGGCCTCCTCATCCCCATAGAGTCAATAAATAAGTAAATAAATAAAACTATATTTCTAGACTTCGCTAAAAGCTGTGTCCTGGAGGGGTCAGATAATAATGTAAAGTAACCACATGCGCTTGCATGGGTAATAATGGAGTGAAGTTTATGTACTTCTTGAGCGCGAGTAATGCACCAAAGCTGTAGGAACCGTCTCTCAACGATAATTAGTCCAGATCCATAAGTCATTTTTGGTAAAATACGGTTCCGTTAAATGGGGGGCTCATGGAAACCGAGAAAAGAAGCGTTGGTATCAGAAATGGCAAAGAAGCTCTGTAATAATTTTTAGTAAGAAAAATTGAACAATGTTTTTCAATATACGTAGCTTCTAAAAGCAAACAGCTCTTCGGCTTAACGAGTTGGAAATCATAAAAGTAGAATATAACAAATACACCAGATTAACAGATAACCTCGAGTGCCATCCACAAGTGGCTTTCAGTGCAGCCAGGATTAAAAACCAGGTTTGTAGCAAAAATATTGCTAAAAATAAAAGCTAGGTATCTTAGCCAAACAGTAATTGAGCGCTGTACACGATAAAGCAAAATTAATACAATACTTGTAGTATTTTTCGAGTTCTGAAGAAACTGCGAATACCGGAACAAAAACCTTGCTACCAATGCCTATAACATTTCAAGCATATAGGATAAAATTAAAAACTTTAGGAAAGCGGCTCATTGGTATAGAATCTCGGTAGGGCTGCTTATTTAGAAACGTACAGTATAGCTCCAAAGTAGCATTACTTACGACATACGAAGCAGTGGCCGCAACACACACGTTCCAAGCGTACGTAATAAACCCGGACGATTCTTCGTAAAGCTCCCACCCTCGATTGGCCTCAGCCATTATGGCTGCCCTGACGAAGATACCTGCTGAACTAACAGAGGAAATTGGAGGTCACTTGACTGCCGATAACCTAGTGTGAAACCAGTCTGCAAGCTGCTCTGCCAGTTTTACATTAGTGTACAAACGGACTTCTGACAGTGTTCCAGGACGTGGTGGGTTTCCGCCTGGCAAGCGTTCTCCCTATAAAAAGCCACAAATATCCGTTTACAACACTGCCACGTGGCGGATGTGGCTCGCCACTTAATAAAGCCACTGCGCACAAAAACGTACTGGCAAATCGACTAGAATCATAGTTCAATATTTCCTGACACGTTCAAGAATAAGGTACTTCCTGCCTACATGTATCATTTTCACTGCACATATAGTGCCCTGACTGTTTACACTACGCACGCCAGAACCCAAAGTATCGTCCTTCATCGACTACTTTATTCCTCATGATTACGTTTACAATTTCGCCAACCTGTACAACTCTCGGCTCACTGCCGAGTACATACATAGCAACGTGTTTGTTGCGAAACATAATTGCATGTACATGGTGATCATGCCTGGTTTGGTGTGTCTCGACAAATGCGAGAATAACCTATTTAGTTATTTATTTAAAATGTGAAACATATAGAGAGAGAAACGCTTGCAAGACACTATAGAAAGTTTTGCTTGCGCGAAATAACGAGACTCTTTATCCTTAGACCTTGGTCAAGAGACCGTGTGTCATTTTAGAGGTTGGTCGCCTGAAGAAACCACTGTTTAAGTAAAAGCCCTAAAATTATTTAAATTTTAGCGTTGTTGGATGTTGTCCATAGACTACCTGAGTCTGGTCTACATGGATAAGCCAGGACCGCTCAGTGTTCATTTGACTCAAAGGTGCCTGTATATCCCAACAATATATTAGACAAATCCTGTGTGATAAATCAAGTTTAGTTCATTTTATGCATCCCTATACATGGACCCTCATCTTCAATAACCTACATACCTATCATCAAAAATAAATAAATAAATATTTTTTTCTCGACTACGCGAGGCATGCCAACTGAGGCATGATCAGGTATGTACAGCTGTACAGACATTTTATGGGAACTGTAGTGACAGTAGAAAATTGTTCATTTGTCCATGCTTGGAACTGTTCAATGGTGAACATGCGAAAGAACGATTTGGTTGTAGTGGGGTCGGGATCCATTTGTTTGGACATAATCGCTCTGCCATATATCGCAGTCATACCTCGACTAATAATAGATAGGGAATCCTGAGTGATCCATTGGAAGATAACTGAAGAGCAAGCTATCCAGTAGGATGATTCTAATTGAGCTGCCAGTGTGAAGTTATGGGCTGTGACTATTCGGTGGTGAGTCACATTCGCCACGTTGCAGTGTTGTTAAACGGATATTTGTGGCTTTTTATAGGGAGAACGCTTGCCAGGCGAAAACCCACCACGTCCTGAAACACTGCCGCCAATCCATTGAATGGCGTTGTAACTGGCTATGTTTCTTGTTGAACGCTTTTTGCTCCGTTATTCGCAGTCCAGTTGCGTCCCATTTTTCTGCTGACTGGTGCGTTATGCGAGTGGCCATTGCGTGCCTGATCCTCTCCTGTGCCAGATAGGTAGGTCAGGAACTAAGCATTCTTTCTGGATATGATGTGTTGATCATCTGCAGAACCACGTGAAGTCTCGAAGAATATACGTTGAAATATGTTGAAGTCTTGGAGGACAGGATAGGTTCCGAAGAAAGAATCGTAGATCCCCCGGGGTATGTAGTGAAATTGATTAGAGTTAGGGGAAACCACGGCCATTTGAGCAGTCAAAGCGGATTGAAGAGCTTAGAATGACCGATTGTTCAAGCTTTGTACTGGCAGGAGAATGTGCCTTCCGTAGTCGAAAGTCCTCCAGTCAAGAGATATGTGGAAGAGGTATTGTTAGGTAAATTGAACTCAGTGGTTCATGCCACGGAAGAATTGTATCAGTGCAAGATATTGATTGATTTTTCCGGTTAGTAAGTTGTAAAAAAGTTGATAATTTTCCGCTCATGTCCAGGTAAAGGAACTGTGTGCCTTGTATTGTTGTCGAAACGGAGGACAATTCCTTGGGTGCGTGTCGCCGTACCTATGACAGACTCAAGAGAAAAGAGCCCTCGAAAGATTGCAAAATGCTTCTGTAAGTGTAAATTGCTAGGGCATGCATGGGCACGGCCACAAGAACTTTTTCTATGGTTAAAGTTTTCCAAACGTGAAGCATCATTTTACCCATGGGTTGGGACGCTCTACTGTGCAACTGCTTGCTATTTATGAGCTTACTCTCTCCAATTTTAGAGCTTCAGTATGAGTGGCATTGATGCAATACAGGATTTAATGTCACACAAGCTATAACCTTGGTGTAAGCTTCGGTGCGAGCCATTCTAGTACGTCAGACAGCATAAATAATAATGGTATTACTCAAGCACAGCAAAATACACACGAAAAGGAGCCGGTTTTCCACCCACTTTTAAGCATGACGCAGGGTGGGCTAGGAAGCCAGTTAAAAGATAAGTTTTGAACTGCTAACCAAGATAAGGCAAGTTGTGATTTGAAATAACTGGAGTTCCAGCTAGTCAGTGTGACAGGGGTCTCTGGCACACGGCTACCTTCCGTGCCGGTGTTAAAAAACATGAAATATTAAATTTAGGGTGGCATGGATGGCGATCAAAAATGGATCCGGTACATCATGCCGCCAGTCTACTAGTGTGTTCAATAGTGATTGGAAAATGTAAAACCTAGACAAAGCTAAGAGCTATGGGGCCAAGGAAGATAAATTGACGTGCAAAATGGCTGGGTTATAAGACCCTGACTTTACTGACGGTGTGCAGAGTAGTGCATTTGACTTAAACTAGGTGAAGTAAACCACATGCTCGGAGTTGCGACCTTAGCTTCTAGTCTCATCATGCATTTGATCCAGGCGAGATCTCAGAGGTGGGTAGGAAAGATCTTTAGCTTATGATAACACAAATTTGTCGCACCAATCTGTTTGTTGCGTCATCTAAGTAACGAAAGTTATTACACCGGAATACCCCGGAGTTGTTCATGCTTCATCCGGCTTGGTCTTAAAAACGCGCTGTTCCAAGTCACAGACGTTAAAGAGCTGTTTTACCGTATCCAGGCACATGAACTTTGCACCTCCAGCTTCAAAGCCTGCGGGTTCTGTATTCCTCGTGGGCTTTACGGTAGCCATGTAACTACGGCCTTTCAAACGTCCGAAAACCAATTTCTGACGCCAAAAATTTCGCGGGTTCAAGAACGCGGTTCTGGTTCTGCAATGCGTGAACTGACTTCAGTTGCCATGTGCCCGTTATTGCTGATGCAGCTGACAATTGATCAACCGCCCCGAGTTCTACGCCGTCCAGGAACAGGGAATCAGCAAGTAATTGGTGGTTCTTCAACAAAGCTTTTAGCTTTGAAGGTAAGACGTATATTCTGGGTAGCTGGCGCCGCCCCACTATCGTCAAACCGCAAGACAATATCGCCCATATAATGAAGATTAACTATCTTTTTATTCGGCAGCACCTCAACGCCTGTACGTTGAGATTCCCAAAGGAAAGCACGACGAAATTAAGCAAAAGCTGGAGAGTTAGACAAACACAACTCGTTGTCGGTGCTCTATCCGACAGGTCGCCGTAGATCCTGACGCAGCATGTCGAGTCCGAGTATATAGCACGTCAAACCTTCACATATTTCATCGGATCGACTTACTCGAAAGCATTCTGGAAGTAGAGGAACACAGCCATTGTAAGTCTGCGTTATACATGGCGCCGCTCTAGCACATGCCGCAGAGTGAATAAGTGATCCCTATAGTTACCTCTAGGACGGTAACCTGATTGACCTTCCATACTCCTTGACTATGGTTCCGCAGAAAGGCGATGAACGAGAATTGATGTCAGTAGTTTCGGCATAACTGCGTAACAGCATCTGTAGTTAGCACGGCCGGTGTGACAGCCGTTCTTCTATATAGCCCCTATAAACGATTCACTCCAGTTAGATCGGACGCCCACTTACTTCATGACGGGCTCGAGTAGGGAGGTCAATGATTTGCAGCGAACCACAACACCATCCGTAAATAGTACAAGTGGCTAGGAATGCTGGCTGGCAGGACGGAGACCATTGAGAGTTGTGCCCCTCCGATGGAGTCTCTAAACTAAGTGGTCATGGCTGATCCTGCTATACCTGTGTAGGAAGGGTTCCGGAAGCAGGGGCCATTTGAATAGACCATAAGACAGTTCTACCTACTGAGCCATACGTAGCGTGTTGTTGCGTATCAGAGCATCTCTGATGTCGCGGATTGTCTTACTGACTCCCGGTTTCCTAGGATGTTATTGTGGAGCAGCTGGTAGAGCTTGCAATAGTTCCTAACTACTCCCGCCTCCCATTTCTTCAGCCCGACTGGTCCTCCAAAGCTTTTTCATCATGTATGCTCCGCTTTAGGTCGCGGCTAAATACCCAACCGGTCACATTGTGCTCAGAACCAACCGGGAGCTAGCTTTTGGATTCCACCAGAAGCACCGGCCTCTCGGATATCCAGTAACTGGTGCGCTGACGATTGTTAGCACCACATACAGATGTCAATGCCTGGTGCCAAAAGATGGAGCTCCTATTCCATTGAAGCCCCGTGTCATTAGAACAAGAAAGTGAAAGGTCGGTACGCAGCCCATTTTGGTAGGCTTGCGCCACCAAAAGCTGAGATAGATATTAATTTGCCAATCGGGAGGGACGCTTGGTGCACCTCCTGGTTCAGTTTATGGAAAAGCAACAGGGTACCAAGGCATGGGCATAGTCAATGTAGGTAGTATTGAAAGAGCGGCAATCTAGCATGGAACTATGCCACCTTAACCTTACGACGCAGTGATCTGTTTGGGTCCATCGCTGGCCAGCGACAGGAGGACGCCAAGGTGGAACACCTTTTATTTATTTGCGCTGCTGCCCAATTTATTCCACTTCCACAAGCCCGATTCAGAGCCGGTACTGCAACTGTTGGCTCGCTATAGCTTTAATATGTAGTCCCGTCTACTATCACTCCTGGTTTTAACTTTGATGGCCTTCTAGTAAGTGCAACATCCTTAGAAAATGCGCGGCTCCTGCTTCACAACTAATCCGGCAAGCGCCTTTACTCTTCTCTTCCGACTTATTAGAGTTGTATGTCCAACTGTAGAAGAAAACTTTGGCGTGAAACGCTTAACAACTTCTGGCGGTGCTGTCTGTATTATTCACTTACCCCTGGTTAAGTCCAGAGCTGGCTTTACAACCGACTTCACGCTAAAGACGTTGCAAATATCGCTGTCTGTTCTCCCTCTTGTTTTCGACAAGGTATACCTATTATTCCATGCTTGAGCCTAAACTAGCGTGCCGCTCCTGATTATTAATTCCTCAGGCTGCCAGCTACTTGCTCCCCAGCCGTCTAGTGGACTTTTATCTTCCACCGTGATGTCCAGGCAGAGTGAAAAACCTAGTATATTTTGGTGCTGCACGTCATATGCTGATATTACTGGTCCCATTCGCTGCTGGCTCTGCAACCGTTTTCTCGCTACAGCCCTAGTATGTAATCCCTACAATTCTCGCTCGTTTTAACGTTTAATGCCTCTAAGTGCCTCATCATATTAGAGCGGGCAGTTTCTCTCTCAAAATTAATTCTACTCGCAGTATCGCTCTTTCCCGCCGTCTATGTGAGTTGTTTGCTGTACTGTAGAAGTCCCTATCTTGACCCGCTATTCCAGGGCCCGTTCAGAGCTGGCTTTGCATCCGTATTCTCGCTACAGCTGTAGTATATAGTATCTTCTTATATTGTCACAACTTGTCCGACTCTCCGTCAAACATCAGCCCCCAGCAGTTTCTCTAGCATCCGATTAACGAATACGTCACGTTATTATTTGCAGAGGTCTCTAACCCGACATAGCGACGCAAGTGGCTCTCATACATGTTCAAACGTTTAGCCGTACCACTGTCGACCGATCGCTCCATCTATATCCAAGTCGCATATTTCACAACATATGAGGTACAGCTAATTTCAACAACTCGTTCACCGGTTGACAACACCTTATACATCCGGTTACCACACAGGGCATTTGTTGCGTACGCTAGGCCAATTCGGACAGCATTTGCTCGCAACTTCAACAAATAGCGGTCTCGTACTTGCACGCGAAACAAAAGAACTGATGCATTAAACCTTTGGCCATTCCACTGCTTTTAACCAGCACAACTTTACCAAACCTTTTATATTTATACGTTAACATAATCCCGTTCAATTTCCTTGGCAGTTTGCTCAGTCAGTTTTTCTTCCTTGTTCTAAGGGATAGCATTATCTGCACTGTACACCTTTGAGGACATACCTGCGACGCTCACCTGGCGACGGAACCAACACAGACCAAGGAAATCATCCTCACGTGACCATCCTGGCACACCAAAGAAACCTGGCTATCTCATCAAATCAACGCAAGTCACCTGAGTCTTCCCACTTCAACAGCTCCAACCACTTGCGCTCGACTCCGATGAAGACGATTACACAACCATAGGAAGCATTTTGGCAAAACATAACGCAAATATCCGCGTGGGTAATCAGGCAGATGCAATCTTGTTCCTGTCAGGTTATATGTGGGCAGTGTTCCAGGATGTGGCGGGATGTGGCCTAACAACCGTTCTTCCTACAATAAGCCAAGAAAGTCTGTTTAACGGCACTGCGACGTGGTGGATACGACTCGCCACTCAATAAACTCACTGTCAAAATCACGCATTCGCAAACTGACCGATACCACATCGCACTCATTCTGTGCATATATCTGCTCACTTATGACAAGGCCTACATATTTGATCGGTGACATGCAACTATTCTTAGATTATTTTTGCAGTTTCTCCTAAAACTTTACTCACCTGACTTGCACTGTGTACACGACCTCATCGGAGTAGTTCCTCATCAACATACTAAACATTAATGATCTAATTCTCGTCTCTACACCTCGCATTCCGTGATGCTAGACTTCGTACAATCTTTGGGCCACGTGGGCCCACACTAATGACTGCAACTGTACTACTCCCGCTCTTAGTCCTGCTAACCATGCCAGTATGTACAATTTGGCAATATGCTGAGCACGCCCAAAAAGCGTGCTTCGCTTTGTAGAGAAAAAAGAATTTTGAAGAAAAGCCCAAACCGCTACCCCCTTTTACCACGGCGAAGGAGTTTTTTAAGATTTTTTAAAGGGGATGCCGCTGCCGAGCGCTAACCAAAAATCTTTCAGCAGCCGTCAAGTCAACATTCCCAGCAGCCAGGTTAAAGTGTACATTTTCTTCTGAACCACTTGCTTGTTCACGCAATAACGATTTGCAGCCATTGCTGACCTCATCTATGGTTATTTATCAGTTCAAGTGCGCTTGTGACGCTACTTATATTGGTCGAACGGCACGACACTTAAACAACAGCACGAATGAGTACTGCCCGCGCATTTTGCATCAAGAAGCAATTTGGCCATTAGCAGCACCGTTTTGGCCCGTATTGTCGACACGGGGCATCACGTTGGTCTAAGGCATGCCTGCAGGAAAATTTACAGGGTCCCCCAGCATCAATCAAGGGGGTTGCGCCTCCATGAGCTCGCGACAGCTAACTCGATTTGCATTCGGTTATTTCAAACTACATTATGCTTGCAAAAGCAATTGCTCCATGCCTTACAGCTTCCCTGGCCAGCTAGAACGAAGGATGCTGGGTTTGATTGCCACAGATCAAGCTGGGTACCATGCAATGGACCTGCCAGGTCGAAGATAACTTTTAGCCTCCCTCAGCGAACCGTTAGTTAACTATGTAATTCGAGTCAATGAGTCGATTACAGTTCCTTAGTTTACCCCTAAATATGCTTTTAATGGTCTGAAGTGAATCATGGATAACAATTATTTACCCATGGTCTCGTGTTCGTTTGACTCCGGATGGGAATTTACAGGTTTAGTAAATTGTTTATTTAGTTATTTATGTAAGTGGTACTCTGATGCACACTGTCAGAAAGCAATTTTACTAAAGAACCTAAAAATAAAAACCCTAGTATGGCACACAAACAAACGATGGTCATAAGTAACAAATCTCATGGGCTACCACGGTAGCACAAAGCCACCGTCAGCTGTTATATAAATAAACAAAAGTTTTATGCGCGGACAATGCAAGGCAGACCTACGTAGGCAAGATCAAGTTTTAGGATGCACAGCGGTGGCCGTTCGCGATCAGCAACGACAGCTTCCAATAACCTGAGAATTTGAGGCCGTTGATCACGCAGTATGTCTGTGAATGACTCCTTAGGATTGACCCGAGTACGGGTAGTCAGCAAGTGTTTGGTGAAAACTGGTTAAAAAGATACCCCCTTTGTCCGTATAGTCGGAGTTCAGTCCATGCCTTCAACCTAGCTGAGCTTCTGAAGAGTCTAGTAGACCTACTTATGCATACACATCTCCCGCAATCACTATGCCAGCTGAAGAGGTAGCATGGCGTTGCAGCCTGTTCAGTTCGTAGTAGCATGTGTCCTTAGGAGCATAAGAGATGCCGTGGGTGGGATTATAAGGGGAAACCACAAACAAACAGCGTCTTGTTTTAGTTCGTGAATCAAACTTAGTCGATGTCGTCAACCTAGCTGCACACAAACGGCCGGGCAGCAAAACCTAATCAACCAACGAATACTCAGCCTCAGAGCTGAGGTTGACCGAAATGTGTTGCATCAGGGTTTCCGAATGCGCGCAACCAACAGTGTGAGGACAAGTCGGGTTCAGTTAATTAAACTATCGCATGATGGTCATTGATCATATGTTCAAACTCACTTTACAGGTCAATACCCAACGTTCATACCGTGCGTGCGAATGCAGCCTATTGTAGTATGCGAAGGTCGAACTCCGCCAGGGAAGTGGGCCTGCGTGGCCTTATAGTGGACTGTCGCTGCCAAGCGTCTTTTTGGTTGGTTTGCTTCAAGGAGTCGTCTAGCCTTGGCTAAGTCCCATTTTCTCTTTACAGGCCTCCCACACTGAGAGTAGCTGTCTAAGCACTTTTTCCTCCCTCTGTTTGACTCCAGTCTTACTGAAAGCTTAGCGGCACCGCCCTTTTTCTTTCCATTCTCTGTCTGACGTCATATTCGACCTATCAATCGTAGGACACCGTGAGGCCAACTTACCCCTTACCTGCCACAAATTCCTTGAATTCCTAGGTCGGAATTAAGCGAATCCGTCAACGTCTTCGCTTCGACAACTACATTTCGTTGTTTTCGTTATCCCCCTTCAAGGTTACCCCCTTCACTCTTTATTTACATGTGCTCAATTCTTTTAATTGCAACCGTATCAGTTTGCATGATTTTGCACTGAACCGTTCTGTAAACACTTATGTACCCAGTTTTTCTGGCAATAAGTATGGCTGATCTAACGTTTTATACAGTCCATCCTTTATCCTTTGGCAACCTATATACTTTTGCATTTCCCCTGCGGTTCCGTCTTGCTGTTTCTTTGAACTCCCTCGGTTCGTTGCGCGTTTTCCTGAGATGTTCAGGCACATCGGTTGACATCTTCTGATCCGGAGAATGGCTCCGGATGGTCCCTGCTTAACGCCTTTACTATTATTGGTAAACGGTCCGCTTATCTGGAAATGGATTAAACGTATGCTTTGGTTAGCACAATTTAAATTTTCCGCTAGATATTCGACAGCCGGAAACATTGTCGCTCTCAAGAAGTGCACCTTATCACAAATACAGCTTCAAATATTGTATACCTGGCTAGGAGGAAATCACAATGGCTTTCTAATAAAATTGATTAGCTCAGAAACTCAGGGTCATCAACCCCACCTGCTCCTCACTTCCAATTCGATTCCGTACCACCACGCTCAACATGATTTCAGTTCTTTACATCAATTAGCACACTTTGCTGCCTTACACAGAAATACGTATGCCAAATCATTTCACTCAACATGTGTGCACATGTCGGAATAACAAAACCCTAACTAACACCGGCTTTGGCAACAAATATGTCTGACTTTTCCGTGCATCAGCACCATCGATGTTGATGTTATGACTAGCCGAAAACTGTCCATAGGTAAAAGCCGTGTCCACCTTCACTCTTACTTTTTCGTTAATTCACCTGCACTACTCCTGTACGATTATAGCCATTTTACAAATCTGTGCATAACTTCAAATGTGTACATCGCCCTGCCGAGTATAAACCATTTATTTACTCGGTTAGTTATTTATAGATGGTTCGACAACAGTTGCTTCCCAGCTGCTGTCAAGTAAGCTGGGAACAATATGAGGACTGTTAATTAGCGTGTGGGAAGGGGAGTAGGAAAAGCAGATAGAAAAGAAAGTAGGTAGGCACCCCCAGTAAGATGTTTCTGCTTATCCGCCCAGCTGTATGTAGCAGATAAGGCGACCTTTGCAGAGCTGAAAGACCGTCACTACAAGATGTAGTTAAAGTTTGGGGACTTTTATGGTTGTATTTGGGCTGAGGTACTGCCAGGTTGCCCAGATCTCAACAGGAGGACGATTAAGGTCCTCAAACAGTCTTTGGCTCAAAAGCGTGTTTGCAAGGCAGCGGCATAGTGGCAGTGCTTAGGTTTAATAGCAGTGAACACCATCCTACTTCAACCCCCTACCTTGAAGACCAGGAGACACAGCTTGTCTGGATCCTAACCATTAACCAACCTGTAAGCGTATCTCTTAAGGGACCTGTATAGTTCAATGAGACAAAGAAGGACGCAGGTCGACGCACTATGTTAAAGTCCAGTCTTGTTGCAAACGTTAATCGTCAGCTGTACGCTGCAACGGCGCTTCGCTGCTGCGCGACCACCGCCGTTAGCTGGTGGGCGGAGTGTACCGAGAAGACGCCTGCCACTACGCGGACGGGGACCAGTGACCTACCAGGTGGTGGTGGGTTTACACCTAGCAAGCGTTCTCCCTACAATAAGCCGCAAATGTCTGTCTGATAACACAGCGACGTGGCGGAAGTAAGCCGCCACTTAAAGTTACTGCTAAAACCACACCTTAGCAACTTAACCGATACCACCTTTCACCATTCCTGTGCATATAAATGTTCTTATACGACAACTCCTACATATTTGAGCAGCGACATGTTACTATTTTTAAACTAGTTTTGCAGCTTGTTCCTCATGAGCTACACCCTTGACCCGCACTGTGTACACAATCTACTTGGACCAGTTCCTCACCAACCTAATCCACTTCAATGGCCTAATCCTTACCCCTAGCTCTCGTATTCTCTGAGGATGGGCTATATAAAATTTTCGGTTGATTGGGTCAACACTACTGACTACACCTGTGCTACTCTCGCGCTTGGTCTTTCTAATCATGCTATCATGTACAATATTGCACTCTGCAGCTCACGCCCAAAAGACGTGCCTCGTTTGGGCGAGAATAAAGCAGTTATTTATTTATTTATTTATAACTGCAAGCTGGGCGTGCAGAGCATTCGGCCACCGGCCGAACAAGTATGGTATTATTCGTACTCAGTGGAAGTTAGTTACTGGAAGTGCAGGCTTCAAGCGTCCTTACATATTATGAGTATAATTTAGTGAGTTGTTTGGGCTGCTTCCCACTCAACCTACATAGCGTTAAGCACCAGACCGCAACCGATCGGGGCAAACTTGCAGAAACCCTTTGTCTTGGTAACCATCGCCGGTTGTCCCTTACTTTACGTTTTCTCCGAGGTCCAGAAATTTTGGGGGATTTTAGCTTGGACTGAGAGATGGTGTTCTCGTCTGAGACAGAACGCAATAAACTGCAAGGACGTACGTGGATCATGGATGTACACCAAAAAGATTCAACTGCATTCACCACCAAGACTGTGGATAGCTGGACACTCCTAAATAGTATATTTAGTCTGAAAATTTCAGAAACTTTGAAACTTTTACGCATCTGGACACTCAACAATACGGCTATTCGTAATTATCTTATCCTCGACCGTCTTCAACGACTATGGCGTCCCTGACCAAGCCAACCGATGAAATTGGAAGTCATTCGACTGCGACTAATGGAGAATAAAATCAGTCGCCAGGCTGCGTTGCCTGTTAAACATTAGGGTTGAAAAGGACCTACGGCAGTGCCCCAGGAAGTAGTGCTTTATCGTCAAGCAAGCGTTCTTTCTATAAAGTGTCATGTAAGTCCGTTTAATAACACTACGATGTGGCGGATGTGATTCGCCATTGAATAAATTCACCGCTCACAACTACATGCTAAGAAGTCCACTAAAATCGGTTTCAGAAAGTTCTTGACACATACAAGAATAAGATATTCTGTCTACATCTACCGTACTCCCTACACTTGGTTCCTTGACCGTTTACGCTACGCATACCTAAACCCAACGTATCGTCATCCACAAGACTGCTCCCGTAATTTCCGCAGCCTGTACAACGTTCGGCCACTGCTGATTACATGTACAGCAACGTGTCTATTGCGAAACATAACTGGCCGTAAATCTTGATCATCTCTGATTTGGTGTGCCTCGAAAAATTGGAGAATAAACTATTTATTTGTTTATTTATATTTAGTTTGAAAGAAATAAGAAGGGTCATTGGGAAGACGAAACGATTGTGCAACAGCAGAAGGTAAATCTGCAGATGGTAAACTCAGTACCTCAAGGCATACTCAGTGAAAACAAATAGCGGTCTTCGTATTTTACTCTCTTCAGCCGTTGCGTGACAGAGTATTGTGCTTTCGGTGGGATCAGCTACGAGCTCTTTAACGGTAGGGTAGATAAACATTCAGAAGGGATCTACATGGAAGCCTGCGCAATCCAAGGAAGGTGTGTACACATAAGATGGATATTTAATAGGGTAGAAGAAGCAACCGGCTGAGAGGTGGGGCATGTAAATAAGCGTTGCACCGTTGCCCATCAAATAGCAGAACAATGTGTACTCACATGCAGGTATGGATGGGCATGAGTTCCGTCTTTACAGAGTTGTATAGGTCCTATACCTATATTTAGCAAAATGCATGTAAATGGCGGGAGAGCCTATGGTGCGCTGAGGCTGCTGATGATTAGAGCCTGGAAGATGGTCTACCCACTGCTGGTACTGTTGCGCCGTGGACTCATGTCCTTTGCGCCTCTTCGGGGCGACCGATGGGTGGGAGTTTTGTTTCGCCCTTCACTCTGCTAAAATCCAGGACACCAATCCGCATGAGTAGATGAACTTACCATTTGTTAGACCCGCTGCATTTCGGGTGTTCATTTAATCGAAGGCTCTGGCTGAGGACCCGAATTGTTCTCCTGTCAGGTATGCGTGCCTAGCCAGTATTCTAGTCCATCCTCTTCGTAGGCTATGAAGTGGTCGATGGCCCTCTTCCCGTAAAACCTAGCAATGGGAGACAACAGGTCTACGGGTTATAAGTCCACAGCTCGATTGGCGTAGAGCACGAGCGACACGCATTGTTTCTGACGGTGGGAGGACACCTCCGGGTGTTCAATGGTTTGCTAATTCCCGCCTCAAGCCAGGCAGTCCCTGGTCAAATTGCTGCAAACCCGCCAAAAACCCACCTTCGTCTGGCCGTGGTCGCAGGTGAGTATCCTACTACGGTTGCAAAACATATATGAATCGTTCCAGTACGTCAAAGGCTAAGTGTGACAGCCGTCAAGCAGCTCCCAATCTGTCTCTGCAATCACCTTCCCGAGCTGGATCTGCTCCCCACTGGCTTGTGGGTCAGGATATTGAACCAAAGGCTCCAGGCGGAGTCCCTCAAGCAAACCTCCAAACCACCCACTGCATTGTGGGTCAGGCTATTGAGCCAATGGCTCCGGGCGGAGTCCCTCAACTAAAGCTCCAAATCACCCACTGCCTTTTGGGTAAAGCCATTGAGCCAAAGGCTCCGGGTGGAGTCCCTCAAGCAAACCTCCGAAGCACAACGACAACCACGCGTGCGATTGCCCACCAATGCAATCGTATGCTTGCGAGCAAAGCACTCAGCATCGGGTGTTGGAATGTGCGCACACCACTGGACCGGAACTCCAGCGAGCGCCCGGAGCGACGCACTACACTCGTCGCGATGGAGCTGGCGCGCTACCACATTGATATTGCGGCGCTCAGTGAAACTCGGCTCGCTGAGCAAGGTAAGTTTCATGAAGCGGGTGCTGGCTACACATTTTACTGGGTGGGCAACGCTGCCTCAGCACCACGTGAACATGGGGGCGGATTTACAATATCCGATCGCCTCCATGGCCAGCTGGTGGGTGAACCAAAAGGCATCAGCACACGAATGATGGCTGTTCGCCTACGACTCGGAAGAGGTAAGCTTGCCATTTATAGGCATGCGTTATCCTGTTGATACGCGTGATCAATTCTACACTCAGCTATTCTCCGTGATACGGTCTGTGCCGAGGAGCGACCGACTATTTCTGCTGGTTGACTTCAACGCACGCGTTGGGCGTGATGCATCAGTGTGGCCAGATGTTATGGGTTTGCATGGCATTGGTTCGACGAATGCAAACGGTAACAGGCTACTCTCACTGTGTGCCACTCACAGCCTGACGATCACGAACAATCGGTTTGCACTGAGTGCGAGTGATATCGAAGGTTGGACGCACCCACCGAGTGGTCATGTTCACCTGCTCGACTATGTCATCGTACGTCAGCGTGAATTGCGCATGATACGTGTACTGCGTGGGGCTGAGTGTGGCACTGATCACAAGTTGGTGCGGACCAAACTGTACATAAATTTTCTTGAATATATGTATTGAACTGCCGCCGTGAATCGACCTAAATTTAACATCCTCTTCCTCAGTTGTTTGGAGCAACGTATTGAGCTGGAGAAGGCGATGGCTGCGCGCCTGTGCGATGTGAAAGGCATAGCCACACTGGGCGACGTGTGGCACTACATTCGCGACCAGGTGACAGGTGCTGCCGTGGAGACCATCGGGCGCGCAAACTGGAAGCGGTCTGATTGGTTTGATGAAAACAGTGCGACGATCGGCGCATTGGTGTTGGGGAAGAATATAGCAGTTGCTGTACATGTGGCAGGTTCCACTGGTTTTGGTTAGAAGAGTCAGTTTCGCAAACTTCGACGGCGAGTGACCCGAGAGCTCCGTCACATTAAAAATGCGTGGCGGACGGAGAAGGCGAAGCAGATGGAATACTAGGCCGAACGCCGCCAACACAAAGAGTTCTTTAACTCTTTGAAGGCGGTGTATGGACTGAGACTGGAGCCGCTGAGGACGCTGATCGATGGTAGTTCAGGCGCTACCTGCACCCAGACTGCAGGCGTAATGCAGACCTGGCGGAAACACTTCGACTGTCTCTTGAACAACCGTTCAGAGCTCGACTGGCTTACATTGAACGGCCTCAAGCAACACCATGTGAAGGCGAGTCTGGCGGACACGCCGACACTGGATGAGACGCAGAGAGCACTTGCTCGGCGGCGAAACGGCAAATGTGCCGAAGCCGACGGGATCCCGCCTGAGGTATTGAAACACGGTGGACCTGCGTTGTTGACTGCGCTGCACCACTTGGTGCAACGTGTATGTATTGAAAAGGAGGTGCCTTCTGAGCTGAAGGATGCCCTTGTGCTACCATTGCATAAGGGCAAAGGTAGCAGGCAATGTTGCACGAACTATCGTGGCATCAACTTGCTGAGTTGTGTGGGCAAGGTGATTGTCCGAATCCTGCTCAACCGCCTCGTCATTCAGGTTGTAGAAGCTAACGTGGCGGAAGAGCAGTGCGGATTCCGTTCGGGTCACAGCACTATAGATATGGTGTTTGCGGCTCGTCAGTTTCAGGAGGAGTGCAGAGAACGACACCAGCCATTGAA
Source organism: Dicrocoelium dendriticum (assembly GCA_944474145.2). Lineage (NCBI taxonomy): Eukaryota > Metazoa > Platyhelminthes > Trematoda > Plagiorchiida > Dicrocoeliidae > Dicrocoelium > Dicrocoelium dendriticum. Next base: position 65,515,754 of record OX104068.1, read on the forward strand.
TAAATAAATAAATAGTTCATTCTCAAAATCATAGAGACACACCAAATCAGGCATGATCAAGAATTAAAAGCAGTTGTGTATCACGACGATAGTTCGGGTTCAATCGTGTGTAGCTGAAACGGTCAAGGCACCATAGGTGCAATGAAACGGTGCATATAGACGGAGAGTATCATATACTTGCATGGGTCAGGAAGAGTTGAAGTATGAGTCTAGTCGACTTGCCAGTATGTAGTTGTGGGCAATGACTTTATTCAGTGGCGAGTCACATCCGACACGTCGCAGTATTGTTAAACAGACATTTGTGGCTTTTTATAGTAAGAAGGCTTGCCCGGCGAAAACCAACAACGTCCCGCAACGCTGCCGTAAAGCATATTGAACATTAATGTTTAACTGGCAAAGCCGCTTGATGACTGGTTCCATATTCGGTTGTTCGCAGACAAATGGCTCCTAATTTCCTCTTAGTTGGACTGGTAATTTGATCGAGGTCGCCATGATGGTTGAGGTCGGTTGAGAAGAGGAACATCGCGAATAGCCGTCTTGTTGTGTGTCCAGGTGAGCAAAAGTTCAAATTTTCTGCAGTCTGGAGGTTTCAGATGTATAATGTATAGGAGTATGAAGATTTGTCCAGTTCTCCATACTGGACAAGGGTTGTGGTGATTGTAGTTGGGTCATTTTCTTATTTAACCATGCTCCATGTAAGTCCTTGTCGGTTGTTACGTTCGTTTTGGGCGAAAATCGTTCCTCAGTCCAATCCAAGATCTCCAAGCAGTTCCGGACCTCGGAGAAAAGGGAAAGTGAAGGATAGCCGAGAGAAGACCGCAAGAACCCTGGCAGCACAATCGTAACAGTAAACGTAGCAAACTGGACATAAACTGGACAGACGTCCAGTTCAGGTATTAATGCATTACTTGCAGCTAAGTGCATTTAGTTTGACATTTGTTAATAAATAACTGGTTGTTATGCATTATAATTAATATTATTTAACCATAACCCCTGTGGTTTAAATGCATCAGCAGGTCATTTTATTTGCACAGTTTCGGTTTCGTAACCTTGGTCGCTGATACCGCCTGGTTTTGCTCTATTGTGTAGCGCCCTTGAAACGGTGTTTCCGCAGGCGCACCTATCGGGTTTTCCGGTTATAGCCTTTTTAATACATTTGGGTTCATTTTCATCACGTCACGTCGACAAAGTTATCAATTAACTGCACAGTATCCATCTCGTAGTACCATTTACCATACAGCAAAAAGAATGACATCAGGATGCAGCTACGAAGAAGTGCTTCTGTTGTCAGCAGCTTAACGACAGAAGGGTAAGAGGATATTTAACATATATTAAATATGATTGCTTACACAGTTCAGCCATCTACTAACGTTACCAACTGCTGTGAAGATGACAGGGACCCTGATGAATTGGTCAATAACTTAAGAAAATTGATTGCAAAATCTCAGGCACCAGCGTCATTTGTTCGTCCACTGTTGGGGCTTGTGCTACCTCGGATGCCAGTGTTGCCAAAGGATTACAGGACGCTGATGCGCACCCCACGGAACTCCCGCATACGCGATGTTGCTCCCGGCACTTACGGTCACGTAGGTCTGTTGAGAGGTTTACAGCGTGCATGCTCTGCTCTTTCGCTCGACGCTGATGACACTGTTGACGTTCAGTTGCATATCGACAGGTTCAAACTTATTAATGCATCCAAAATACATATAGTGCCTATCTTGTGTCGTGTCATATAGTCAGTGGTCACAAAGCCATACATTGTTTTGTGCTTATGGTGGGACCTCAAAACCGAATGACGTGGACGATTATTTGTACGACACAATTAATGAGATCCGTTCTTTGCAAAGCGAAGGATTATTCCACCTTAAAGCCGTTATCTGTGATACCCCTGCACGCGCTTATGTGAAACGAAAGAAAGAACACTCCGGTTATTACAGCTGTGACAAATGCACCCAACGTGGTGAGTATATGAGCCGGAAGGTGACATACCCACTTACGGATAGCACACTGCGGACTAATGCATCCGTTCGAAGGAATGTCAGCCAACCGTCGCCTTTTGCTGCTTTGAATGTAGGTTTGGTTGAGGACTTTCCAATTGACTATATGCATTTAGTATGTTTGAGTGTAATGCGCAGCTTGATAAAAGCTGGCTCACTTCGCCAGTGGACAATGGCTTTCGACTGCGCAGGGAGCGATTGATTTCAGCAAACGAACGGTTGCAAGACTTCGGACCTTCTTGGACATCGGACTTTCCACGTAAGCTTCGATCACTGGATGAATACCGACCTTGGAAGGCAACTGAGTTGCGTCAATTTTGGCTCCACGTCGGACCAGCGTGTTTAATCTGGGTATTGTCTGAGGCTTTCTATCATAACTTTCTCGATCTCTCATTCGCTATTTATATTATGTGACACCCTCACCTTCACACTGCCTTATTGGATTTCCTTATTCCTTTAATTCATTTATGTTTACATGATTACTTTGAGCTTTATGGTCCAAGTGAGATGACGTGGAACGTGCACTCACTTGTTCATCTGCCCGCTGACGTACAGAAGATGGGGACTTTAGACAGCTTCTCACCATTTCCCTTTGAGTCTCACTTGTTTTCCATCAAGCGCAGGATTCACAATTCCCCGCGTCCGGTTGCTCAAATCACGCGGCGTAACTCGGAAGAGGAACAGCTTCCTCCTAATTTCAGCAACGCAAGCACTGGTGGGAATGTTGAGATGTGCACATATAAGGGTCACAAAGCGTTTCGTTGGCAAGGCATTTTGTTTTCCACAGTGAAGCCGGATAACGTGGTCATCATCGATGTTAAACCCAGAGTGCTAACAGACGTATCTGTGAATGTGTCCAGGAACATGGTAGTGCAATGCCGGGAATTTATGGATCTCCGTAGTCTGTTCACGCATAACATGGATGCGTCAACGGCATACATCTTCCCTGCATGGCAATTGTCAACAGAGGTATGTAACTTCTCAGCCTGTCATAATTTATTCAAGCGCATCGCTTTCCCTTTGGACGATTTCCTTGTAATTTACCCTATGCCACCTATTTATACACTCTAACTATTAACGTCTTTCTTTTTCAGCACTGATGGCTTTTCAAGGATACAGCGTTGTCAAACTTCTTGACTCCAAGGATTTAATAACTATTGTCAGTGATACCTGGCTTAGTGAAGAAGGTGCGTACGCCCAAATACCTTCCGTGCGGGGTAGGCATTACTATGCAGCGGTGAAAAATCACACTGAGCCCGATGTTGACGTGGCCAGCACTGCAGTGTCCATCATCGTTAGCACGAGTAAGTCTTTTTGTTATATTAACCCACCTCGTTAGTTAGCTTCCAGCGTGCCCGAGTAATGGAACGTCAATCAGAGCGCGGCATGCTGCCATCCACAGACGATACAATTCCAATGGGCCTTCCAGCTAAGCGTGCAATGTGAGTATGGTATTTTTATTTCCCCTTAGACGTCGGCACGTCCGTTCTAGCCCCGATGACGAAAATGCCGTGCGTCCAACCAAACCCAAATGGCCTGCTGCAACAACATACGCACGCGCACCCACTTCTCTCTTCAGTGGCATTAGTCCACCACGTTCAGGGCCATCAAAAGCCACCGTAAGCATCGCGTTCATACGGCCCCAATTAAGCAGTAATCGCGCCCGCTGTTGTTGCTGACGTTGCACCATGCAATCTGGAGGTGCTGCAGGAACTGAAGGCCATTAAATGTGAAACGTCACAGATGCATTGCATTGCACTCAGCTTTATTTTTAGATGAGTTACGTCTCATGCGATCAGAACTGGTCGGCCATCGCCGCATGTCCGAAGCAATGTTTCAGATGCTGCAACGACAGTCCAAAAGTGTTGCACGGGGACTTTCTCTGCCATACATCTCTCTCAGTGAGTTTAAGAGATAGGATGAACGGCTAAAGGACCCGGATTTCAAAAGCAGAGTCGTAAGTTCGTCTTATTATTCACCGAATTTCAGGTCAACCATTTGTGTGCTGTGCACGGTGATAACGTGCAAATCGTCGTCCGGGGTACCGTGGAGCGGTTAATAATGAGATCAGTTGCCGCGGAGATAAATTACTCCGGCGCAGGATGGTTGTTTGCATTCAGGCGAACAAATATGAACGGCCTTATACAAGGTAGGTTGACATACAGTAATCCATATAAACTATAAGACATCATTCGGCAACGCATGGGTGATGCAGCCTCGGATGCTGACATTACGCGCCACATCAAAACGTGGTTGCATTCTGCACGGCACAAGATACCGCCTGTTGAGCGAAGTAAAGTATACAGTGCGAATGAGGTGAGTCCCCTGCTTCCTTATGCACATCTATAGCCTCCTACTTTGGCACACGCGGAAGCTGATTAACCATATTGACAATGTCGCTTCCTGATACTAACGATCTTTGTACTACACTCCTGCATGTACACAGCATTCTTATACCCCGGTTTTCATTTTCTGTCGCCTTGTGATGTTCTCAGGTGCGCGGTAACATCCATTTCCTTTTCTGACCAACAGCTTGAAGCTCGAAGCGCCGCCTAGGTGGGTTCCCACGTCCAGTAACTACGGCAACAGGTACAGGGGGAACGTTAGGTCCGAACCGTCCATATATTCGTTAGGTGCTAAGTGCGTAGTAGTGTGGTGTCCGTATTCGGATACCCAGGGTAGGAAATGACGGGATCTGGACCTACCGGATTTTCATGCGTAGTAGTGATTTTCTATTGGTCAACGCTAGCATCATTTTCATTGGCCCGCCGTAAACTGGACCAACTCCCTTTTTAGCCGTCTCACGGTGGTAGTACCTATCCAGTTTAGCCTAATGCTTTTATAGGAACGTTTAGGATGCTAAACTGGACAGGAGCTGGACATGTGCTACCAGGGAACAGGCATGGAGTTAAACATTGTTAAGGTCTTATGTTGTAACGTTTGGAGTTGAGAAAAAGGCATGTACACTGTTCAACAATAATTATGTTGAAAGTGGCTTTTGATTATCCTGTAGAATCATTGGCCGTATGAGTGGATTGCTAACGCCTGTGTAGAGACATGAGTGTTGCACCAGTAAGTACTCTACGAAGTATTGGTTTATTATGAGCCAAAAATTGCGTGCTGAGAGAGCAATGAGTGTTAGAATATTGGTGGTGATTGCAAGGTGCATGAACTGTAAGTAGCTAGCGTAATACGATAGGGAGTGCAGAATAAGTGAAAATAAATAGGTTGTCGCAAGAGAGATCTAAGGGTCAATTAACGGTAGAGCAGCGGAAAGCTGCGATGCAGATATTCTAAAGTAATACAGGTTATTGAGATAAGGAGTGGCTCCTAACAAGCACTGGATAATCGCATATGCATAAAGCCGATGACCACTAGCTACCACTAAACAGAGTTGTCGAATTTAAGTGGATCGACAGATAGTGGCGTCAAGCAAGACTATCAGTGGCCAGATGTAGCCACTCCAATCAGACGCTTGGTCACTAGTGTACGCCTATAGGGTCACGGAATGAATGAACAAGCCATCGGAGATGTGATACAAACATTCCAGGAGAATGTATGATGGAGAGACAAGGAGTGTATCCTTGCAAGCTCAAGATCTGCGCAGAAGGGACATGGAGCATACGGCGAATTGCTGCGGTAGTGAGGAAGATAAGAAGAGTGACATATATTGGCGCTAGGATAGATTATCAGTGGCCAGAAAAGGCATTTGGTGTAACGCGCTTATCTACCCATGAAATTCTTCTACTCTTCGCTTCGTGGTCTAGTCTATAGACCTCGGCCCATAGATGATGGATATCGACCAGCTTTCATGTGCGCTTCCTTACCTTCCCATTGGTAGCGTTGTAGGTGTGTCTGTGTGTGCGTGCTAATCACCGGCCCTAATTCCGTGCGTGTGCGTCTACCGACGACCTTGGATCTCCAAAACCAAGAACCTCTGTTTCGGTTGCTTAAGACAGGGCCATATCGCTAAAAACTGTGGCATTCGCCGAGCCTGCAATGCCGCTGTTTGCCAATCTCGTCATCACAGCCTGCTCCATAGTGGCGAAGACCCCAACCTAACTCACGCAGTATCCACAGATCAGGCTCGCTGCTGGAAACCAGGTATATTAATATGCTGGCCAGAGAACTACGTCACCTGCCCCCCCCCACTCCTGCCCCGTTTGTTCGGACAACCACTTGGCCTTGGAGTGTGGAACATTTAGAGAACTGGACATATCGCAACGATGGGAAATATTAAAAAGGAGATGGTTAAAAGAATATATAACAACATCACAATCTCGACAGAAGTGGCAGCTTTCGACCAAGTCTGTAGAAAAAGACGAATTAGTGTTGGTGGCTTCCGAGAAACTACCATGGGGTTGTTGGCCGCTGGGTCGAGTCGTGATTTGTGAAGCCAGCAATGACGGTTTAGTAAGGACGGTGTACATTAGAACGAACTCAAGTGTATTAAAAAGAGATGTCAGAAAGGTGTGCCGCCTGGAGGGCGATGAGTAGCAGCGCTTAAGTCTGGCATGGAGTGCAAGGTGGTAGTCATAGAAAACGGCTTTCACCCAAGCGCTTCGATGCTCAGAGACGCCCACGAACGGCACTTGGTGGGAGTCATGGAAAACGACTCCTGCCAAGACGCTCTCTTGTGGTTGCGTTGCTTTCCCTACTGTTTTTCTAAGGAGCGCTACTGTAGGCAGTTGTAGGACGGAGAGCCAGAGTGGAGTCGGGGACGTACGAGACGTCAATCGCAGAAGAATTTCGGAGGCAGTGTAACGCGCTTATCTACCCATGAAATTCTTCTACTCTTCGCTTCGTGGTCTAGTCTATAGACCTCGGCCCATAGCTGATGGATATCGACCAGCTTTCATGTGCGCTTCCTTACATTCCCATTGGTAGCGTTGTAGGTGTGTCTGTGTGTACATGCTAATCACCGGCACTGATTCCGTGCGTGTGCGTCTACCGACGACCTTGGATCTCCAACCCTACTCTTCGCCGAACAGGACACGTTCAGCCCGGACATGTGTCGCAACCCTCCCCCATTCACTGGTCGCTTGTCCAAACACCATGTTTATGCATGCCATTAAACGCTCACCCTGTGATTGGAGTATCCCTTGGTTGGTCAACACCATTAGTCTTAATATTCGTAGCACTCAGGTGTGGTGATTTGATTCCTTGGATTGTCCGGCGTAGACAACTTGTTCCCTATCGTTCCCTATTGTTTACTGCCGGACAATCCAAGGAATCAAATCACCACACCTGAGTGCTACGAATATTAAGACTAATGGTGTTGACCAATCAAGGGATACTCCAAGCACAGGGTGAGCGTTTAATGGCATGCATAAACATGGTGTTTGGACAAGCGACCAGTGAATGGGGGAGGGTTGCGACACATGTCCGGGCTGAACGTGTCCTGTTCGACGAAGAGTAGGGTTGGAGATCCAAGGTCGTCGGTAGACGCACACGCACGGAATCAGTGCCGGTGTTTAGCATGCACACACAGACACACCTACAACGCCACCAATGGGAATGTAAGGAAACGCACAAGAAAGCTGGTCGATATCCATCATCTATGGGCCGAGGTCTATAGACTAGACCACGAAGCGAAGAGTAGAAGAATTTCATGGGTAGATAAGCGCGTTACACTGCCTCCGAAATTCTTCTGCGATTGACGTCTCGTACGTCCCCGACTCCACTCTGGCTCTCCGTCCTACAACTGCCTACAGTGGTGCCTGCGATGAAACAAATGTGGTTAACTTCAGAAAACTGGGCTCATGACCACTAAGCGTTAGCTGATCGACGACTTCGGCCCATTTGTACTGCAGGGGCTTCGGTAGGGCACGGACTATCTCTTCTTGGGTGGTGGAGGAGTCCACATCTGCCTCATAGTTCATTTGCTTCACTGTGATGTGGCAGTTCTCCATCTTAATGGCCAATTCCGACAGGGCATCTGCGTTGTTGGGAATGGACTTTGCGCCTTGAAGTGGGCCTTCTATCGATGCCGTAGCAATGTAGTGTGCTTGCTCGAAGAGGTCTCGACGGATACATCGAGCTCTTTCATAACCCTGACCGGGCGGCAGCATTACGCAGTTGCCAATAGTCAGTCTAGCTCGTCCCTTACAGTAATGAATGAGGTAGAGCAAACATCTTCCGTCATCAACCACCTTGCTCTCCACATAGAACTCAAACTACTTGACGAACACCCAGTAGTCAGCTGGGTGCTCATCGAAATAAGCCATCTCTACTTTGGGGAGATCAGCTTCCGCAATAAGTAGGACGAGAGCGGACGCTATAGCGTTTCCCAACGTGGCAGTGGGGGGGGGGGTCAATCGGCAAATCGTCATAACAACCGGCGGATGGTTGATTCGCAGCCACCGCAGCACATTCCGTGACAAACTCGTCAACTCTGTTTGACGAATAAATAGGGAGTGCGGGCAGGTCTACATCACCTTGTTCGTTTTCCAGCAAGGCTCTACGCTGGGCGAATTCGACCTCTTATCTAGCCTTCAACAGTCTACGCTGTTTGCTAAGTTCCTGCTCCCTACTTTCTAATTCTAGCTCCTCCTTGAGCTGCTTTTCTTTCAACTCAGCAAGCAGGAGCTGTGAGCGCGTACTGCTAACTGAATTTCTATAGCTAACCCGAGAGCCAGAGTGAGAGACAGCAACAAGAGGGACTTGCCTTGACTTGGATGAGTCCTTTGTCCGGGTGGATGTGCGGGTGACTGGCATTGCGAAGAGGAACCAATTTGGCACTTCCGGATACGAGTACCACCAAACCGAGGGATCCAATTAAGCAATCCGTCGAAGCGAGAACCAAATTGAATGCTGCCAGCTTCGACCAATTGAATACTGTAGTATTTGTGATCCGACTTGTTTTGATTTCGGGATCTTTGGTTATTCAACGTTCACGGTGGACGTTACAGTATTCAATTGGTCGAAGCTGGCAGTATTCAATTTGGTTCTCGCTTCGACGGATTGCTTAATTGGATCCCTCGGTTTGGTGGTACTCGTATCCGGAAGTGCCAAATTGGTTCCTCTTCGCAATGCCAGTCACCCGCACATCCACCCGGACAAAGGACTCATCCAAGTCAAGGCAAGTCCCTCTTGTTGCTGTCTCTCACTCTGGCTCTCGGGTTAGCTATAGAAATTCAGTTAGCAGTACGCGCTCACAGCTCCTGCTTGCTGAGTTGAAAGAAAAGCAGCTCAAGGAGGAGCTAGAATTAGAAAGTAGGGAGCAGGAACTTAGCAAACAGCATAGACTGTTGAAGGCTAGATAAGAGGTCGAATTCGCCCAGCGTAGAGCCTTGCTGGAAAACGAACAAGGCGATGTAGACCTGCCCGCACTCCCTATTTATTCGCCAAACAGAGTTGACGAGTTTGTCACGGAATGAGCTGCGGTAGCTGCGAATCAACCATCCGCCGGTTGTTATGACGATTTGCCGATTGACCCCCCCACTGCCACGTTGGGAAACGCTATAGCGTCCGCTCTCGTCCCACTTATTGCGGAAGCTGGTCTCCCCAAACTAGAGATGGCTTATTTCGATGAGCACCCAGCTGACTACTGGGTGTTCGTCAAGCAGTTTGAGTTCTATGTGGAGAGCAAAGTGGTAGATGACGGAAGACGTCTGCTCTACCTCATTCATTACTGTAAGGGACGAGCTAGACTGACTATTGGCAACTGCGTAATGCTGCCGCCCGGTCAGGGTTATGAAAGAGCTCGATGTATCCGTCGAGACCTCTTCGGGCAAGCACACTACATTACTAGGGCATCGATAGAAGGCCCACTTCAAGGCGCGAAGTCCATTCCCAAAAACGCAGACGCCCTGTCGGAATTGGCGTGGTGACATAGGTAATAAGAAGAACTGCTAACGGTACTAAGAAGAGATAGTATCAAAACCTATCAATGGCATTGGGGTGAATCCTTCAAGTTGCTAGTAGATCCCTAAAGTGTCCCGGAATAAGTCAACAGACAGCAGAAGTATGTGACGCACGCATTATCAGAGAGGAATAAAACAGTGGCTCTTAGCAAACTTTGGATATACGCAGAGATGGTTGGGGCCTAAGAAGAATGGCTCCTGCTAGACAGAGGTGCCAGAGGTAATACAAAGAACTGATAATGGTACTAAGGGAGAGAGAGTATCGACGGCTAGCAATGGCATCGGGGCGAAGCCTTCTAGTTGCTAGTGGATACCTAAAGTGTTCTAGAATAAGTCAACAGACAGCAAATGTATGTGACGCAGGCAGTCTCAAATGATGAAGGTTGGAGATAAAAGAGAGTGGCGCTGAGCAAACCCCGGAAAAGCTTGGGGCCTACGACCTTTGTTGTTACTAAATAGGGATGCTGAGTTTAGGAGGGTCGAAAGACGGTGGCGCTATGAAAACCTTTTGGTGGTCAGACGAGCCATTTCATTAGACAGTTTGGTCATTATTGGATTCCTACAGTGTCACAGAATACATCAGCAGGCCAGCGAAGGTAAGTAATGCAGACATTCTAAGAGATTACAGGATGGAGAAACAAGGAATAGCATCTAGTAGCTCTGGATATGCGCAAGATGTATGCGGCCTTGAGCGAACCACTGAGGAGGACGTGATGGAGATAAAAAATGAAGGATAATGTTACTAAGAAAGTGAACTAGTGGACAGGAACTGAATTCGCATTAAGCCTTCTAGTTGTTAGTAGATACTTACAGTGACAGAAGAAGTCAACAAACCCGCGAAGGTATGTGATGCAAACAATTTAAGAGAGTAAGTGTTGGAGAGATAATGAGTGGCTCCTAGCGCAAAGATGTATGCTACCTACAATGACTCGCTGCAGCTAAAAAGTGATGACATAGGTAATACGAAGAACTGATAATGGTACCAAGGGAGGGAGAGTATCGACGGCTAGCAATGGCATTGAGGTGAAGCCTTCTAGTGGATGCCTGAAGTGTCCCAGACTAAGTAAACAGACAGCAAATGTATGTGACGCAGGCAGTCTCAAAGGATGGAGTCTGGAGATAAAAGTGAGTGTCCCTTTGTAAGCTTCGGTTATGCTCAGAAATGCTTGGAACATACGACCACTAGTTGCTAATAAAGGGAGGTGCTGAGGTTAAGAGGATCGACAGATAATGGCGCTATGAAAACCTTTCGGTGGCCAGATGAGCCATTCCATTGGGTAGTTTGGTCACTATTGGATTCCTACAGTATCACAGAATACATCAGCAGGCCAGCGAAGGTAAGTGATACAGACATTCTAAGAGATTACATGATGGAGAAACAAGGGATATCTCTTAGTAGCTCCGGATACGCGCAAGATGTATGCAGCCTACAACGAATTACTGAGGAGAACGTGATGAAGATATGAGGAAGGAAGGATAATGATGCTAAAAGGGGGAACCAGTGGCAAGCCACAGAATTCGCATTAAGCTTTCTAGTTATTACTGTATAGCTAGTGTCAGAAGAGACAACAAACCAGTGAAGGTATGTGATGCAAACAATCCAAGGAAGTAAGTTTTGTGGAGATAATGAGTGGCACCCAGCGCAAAGATGTTTGCTACCTACAACGAATCGCTGCAGCTGAAAATTGGTGACATAAGTAATACGAAGCACTGATAATGGTACCAAGTGAGAGGAAGCATCGACGGCTAGCAATGGCATTGGGGTGAAGCCATCTAGTTGCTTGTGAATGCCTGAAGTGTCCCAGAATAAGTCTACAGACAGCAGATGTATGTGACGCTCGCAGTCCCAGAGAGATATAAAAGAGTGGCTCCTAGCAAGTTTTGGATATGCGCAGAGCTTGTTGGAGCCTACGAAGAATGGCTCCTGCTAATTCAACAAAGGGCAAATGTGTGACGCAGGCAATCCCAGAGAGTAAAGGAGAGTTAATTGGTGGGTCCTGTGTCCGATATATTAAGTTTTCGGATTTAGAGGTGCTCTGGGCCATGTTCCCAAAGTTCATCCTCCGGTATATTGGGGTTAAAGAGCTCGCAGTTAGGCAGGGTTGCAAGGTGTCTATGTAGGGATGGTATGAGCTTTGCAGTATTCTCGGCTGCCCTAACGTGTAATGGTAGCCTGTTCCAGACGCGAGCGAAGCTGTAAAGAAAGAAATCGTTACGCACGTTGGTGCGGGCTGTAGGTAGAGTAATGGTTAAGGGTCTATGGCGGAGTGGGTACCGAGCGTCACTGTTTTGTTAAATAAGTCCTGCAAAGTTCGTATTTGGGATGCTTATCACCTGGACTAGGAAGGTGAGGTTGAGTCTCACTCTTCGTAACCATAGAGGTTCAAGACGAAGAAGTTTACAGCGCTCACGGTACTTGAGAGTAGAGGGGCAAAGCAGGCGCTTTGTGAATGTGCGTTGTACTTTCTCAATTGCTATTCAGTCACTCCTTCTGGAGTTGGTAAATATTATTGGGCAGTATTCCAGAAGAGGTCTAGCGCGTACCTTATATAGAGTGAGACTGGAGTCGTTTACGAGCATTCTCTTGCAGATGTGACCAATGGGGGATCTAGCCTTCGCTACACTATAGCTAACTTGTTCCGAGAAATTTAATGAGCTTGAATAGTGTACGCCGAGATCCCTTATGGTTTGACAGTGGGTTAGTGAGACGCCATTCAGGGTTAGCGCACTAGGCGGTACAGTGCATCTGTAGGACAGGGCGCTGCACTTTGCATAAGAGAAGTCAAGCTTCCATGTGTTACACCAAGTGTCTAATGATTTAAGGTCATTTGAATATTGAGGAGACCGCTCCTTAGGCTACCCGGATAAAAGGAGAATACGACTTTGATATCATCGGCGAACACGTACGCCATTCCATACTCAAAGACTTGAAATACCTCGTTGATGTAAAGTAGGAAGAGTATAGGGCCCAGTACACTTCCCTGGAACACAACATTCGTAACTGGTTTCGGTGATGATTCGAAATCTCCTAGTCTCACCGACTGTGTTCGACGGGAGAGATAGGAAGAGAGCCAAGAATGCAACTGGTCCGATATACCGTAAGAAGTAAATTTAGTTAGCAGTCCATTATTAGGGACTCGGTCGAACGCTTTTTTCGTATCCAAGAAAATGATGCTCAAAGCTTTCCTGCAATCAACCATTGCGGTAACATTGTTCAGGAACTCCAGCTGGCATGTTTGACAGGATTTCGACGGGAGAAATCCATGTTGGGCTTTGTTGATGGGATAACGATATGTCAAGAACCGTAGGAGCTCTTCCTTAACGATCCTCTTCATCACTCGTAAAGCAACTGGGGTGTGACTAATGGGCCTGTAGTTTTCAATGTTTTGACGGCTTCCCCTTTTGTGTCTTGGCATGACTGCTGCATGTTTCCAAGCAGCGGGAAAGGTTCCATTTTTCATAGAAAGTGTAAAGATGTTAAGAAGAAGGCATCCGGACCACCTAGAATTAGCAGAGCCGATGGGTGGCCATCAGGTCCGGCATGGAAGGATAATTTGAGGGCTTGAATTTCTCGAGTAATGGTGTGCAGGTCAAGTGGTACTGCGCTTAAAGTATCATGGGTGCAACTAGGAATATTAATAGGCAGGGTCAGGTTAGCAGAGGTGAAAGATTCGTAGAAGTAGCGGATCATTATCGCACATAGTTCAGCTTGGTTACTGGTAACTGTGTTGTCTAGACGAATAATCGAGTTAATCGAATTCGAGACGGGGTTGCTTCTGCGCCTCATCAGAGAATTGAGGGCTTTGATACGGTTGATAGAGTTTCGGGCAGTGTGTTCTTCGAACAGACGTGCGGTAGTTAGTGAATTTCTCCACTCCATCAGGGCTTCATTGAAGCGAATAAGGAGGAAGAATTCTTGGGTCCTGCTGTACTTTTAACGTAGCTTTTTGAGCTTGACGAGTAGTTTGCAAAGGGGAGCTGCCTCCTGCGGTGGCTGCATTGCTTTTGTTTCGTTATAGGTGCAAGTATATCCGGGCAATAAGTGAGATTTCTATACAGTACAGAAGAGGCAGTGCCCGCATCTGTAGCCAGAAAGCATACATCCCAGCTGATGGATCTCAGAAGTAGAGCAAAGTTTGTCCAATTGATGCGTTTGAAGTGCCAAACAGAACACGCTGGTCTAGCCGCTGGGGGACGAGTAATGAGTAGTTGGAAAGAGAGCTTTACTATTTTGTGATCGCATCCAGGAAGATTGTCAAGCACGCTAGCAGATGCATGAGCAACTCCGTTTGCAAAAGTTAAATATAAAGTGTTATTGTGCCTAGTGGGAGCATGCACGTGTTGAGTCCACCCGAATGCATATGTGGTGTCCACAAAGGCACGGTATTTGGGCGGCGCAGATTGCGTTTGCCAGGCCACTTGTGGCATTTTGAAGTCACCACCAATTATCTTATAGTGGGTAGGCAATAGGGATACTTCTGTGAAGAGTTCCACAAGACTGCGTATACCGATTGTGTTAGTGTGTGGAGGGTTATGCAGACATTCAATTAAGATATCGTGCTGTCCCCTACTAGTCTGAATCCAAACCGAGTCTTCCAGAGAGCCGATTGAAAGTTCTTGAAACGATGGCGCCCCGAAATCGTCACGCACGTAATTGAGACATCCGCCACCACGGTGCTTTGTACGTCCATTGCTGAAGGTGGTGTATCCCGGGATTCGCAGCTGTGCATCGTGGGTGTTAGCATCATTCCACGTTTCTGTGATGAGTACTACCTTGGGGCCGGATAGCATGATGACCACGTTGATAAGGTGCATCTTATGTTTGATGGACCTGGCGTTAATGAGAAGTAGAGTGAGTGCCTCGTTGCAGAAGTGAGCGTCTGCTGCATTATCCGTGACAGAACTAATCTGAGTGGTTTGCGTGGTTATAGTTGCTGTTTTCTCAGAGGGAGTGATGAGAGTTATAAGGTTACGGAGGTCAGACAAAATTCTACTGTCCGCGTCATCATAGAGCAGGTCGGGTTGTAGGAGTGGGACTGCTTGGTTACCATGCTGAAACGAAACAGAGGACACAGGTTTGTGGGTTTGAGGGAGGTTATTGGCGATGGCTAAGGTATTGGCAGGGATATGTTTTACGAAAACAGTAGAAGGTGGAGTAGAGTGAGTGTGCAGCCCTGAGGGGCATATTTCTGCTAGATGTGGGTTGGTTACTGCGATGTCTGTATCGCATTCCAAGACTCGAAGAGGGTTGACGGCATGTTTGAATGCAATGGTGAGTCTCCTGGTTATGTCGACGGTTGGATGCGTGGAAGACAAGCTCGTAGGTGCGGCAAGAAGTGTCTCAGGGGAAGCAAAACCTGTGTTGCCGTTAAGCCAAGGCCGTTGAGTTACGCAGCGGGGGAACTTTTGAGCAGGTTCTCCTGGAATAATACGGACTGATAATGCATGCTATTTCTGGAATCAGCTTTTATTGAGCCGGCGACTACATGAGGTGTTGGAGGGGAGGGCAGCGATTGCACAAGAGCATCTGTGGGCAGTTTAAAAGCTTGTAAAGTTGGTAGAGGGCAGCCTCGTCCAACAGCATCGTGAGTTGTGGCGAGCCGTAGCCCGCCATATTCCATAAAAAAGAGCGGGGATGCGTACTGACGTGTTAGGCAGTTCCGTAATCATTGGGT
The DNA here is from genome assembly GCA_944474145.2 of Dicrocoelium dendriticum. NCBI lineage: Eukaryota > Metazoa > Platyhelminthes > Trematoda > Plagiorchiida > Dicrocoeliidae > Dicrocoelium > Dicrocoelium dendriticum. The sequence goes on from OX104068.1 coordinate 65,531,291, forward strand.
TTGTAGGGCGCGGGCGGTTAATCTTTGCAGGCGAGGGTGGGGTGTGGTGTTTCGTTAATCCGCGGAGTGTTCTATAAGAAGCAGGTTTGTAGCGGGGTACCTGCGGTTGATTATAGTTACTGTCAGCTTGATAGCACCGCGGAAATTGCGGCCTTGGGGAGTAGGGTTTGGATTCGCCAGCGGACCGTTATATTGGGCAGTCTAGGGTTAAAGTACTGGTTGGGCTGGGGGCGGTGAAGTGGGACAGTGATGTTGCTCGCGTTAGCGCTACCGAGTGCGGGGTGGGAGTAGCGCATGTTCTGGCTGTGGCTGAGGACATTGGCTTTTAAATGGCGAGCAGTTGGAGTTGGAAGCAAGTATGGCTTTTTGGGGGCGGCACGTTGTTGTTCGTAGTCGTGGTCTCCAACAGTAGTACCTAATTGCTAGATTTGCCTTTAAGCGTGCCATCTGTCTATTCTGAGATGAGCATTTGTTAGGTAGCACGGAGGGTTGGGGTTGCCTGTTTTCGTTGGGACGTTCACTGGGTTGATGTCTCGGCACGTAGGAGTTGCAAAAGGCAGGCTTTTTAATGCGCCTTTGTTTTGGGCGGTTGCGTGAGAGTTCCTTAGTGGTCAGTGGGTTGCTTGTCATAGGTTCATCGGATGTGTTACTAATAACTTCATCTGTCTGGCGTTCGGTATCAGCGTCACACATGTCGGAATCTTTCGGTTTATCTACCTCAGCCACATCTTAACCGACAGCAGCTTGATATTGCACTACCGAGAGGGCCAGCGGCTTCACTGTGTTGGACGAAGTTAGTTCAGTGCTGTAGGCATTTGTCACATTTGGGTCCACGTGCTGTTGTGACAGATCAAGGTCTACTGGGAGTGAGGTAGCAAGTTCAGTCGCGGTGGGGGAACTTTCCGCCCTTTACCTAGGCGGAAGTTTATTGGTTGATGCAAAGGCTCTCTGCGGAGGTGTTTTGTCCGGATTGATCACGATAAGCTCCAAATTAGCTGGCTGTCGCATAACGAAGCGTTTTGCTATTAAATTCTTGGCCAGTACTTGATCTCTAAACGTGATAAGCATAGGGCACGAATTACATTTGAATGTTTTTCGTAGACGTTTAATTTCGAAGGAGTCAGAAGTCATGTTACAGAGATTGGTGAGCGAGTGCTTCACCTTCGCTAAGTTGGTTTAGTCGGGGACATTGAATATCATCACGTTATTTGTACGACGAACTCTTTCGAAACCTTCGTTAGCAATGTGTGTAAGTAGCTCCCCTGCTAGTTCGAGCTCATTCACATCATTGGTCTGTGTGATTCCCGAGAGCTGAGCTAGTGGCATTATTTTTGCTAGGGTTTCGCTCAGTACAGAGATGTTGCTTTTGAGTGCGCTCAATTCGACCCCAAGAAAGTTAATTTTATCATGTGCCTCTTTCAGTGGATCCGATAGGCTTACTCTGCAGTCAGAAGTTGGGGCTGCGTCAGTATTATCAGGTTGTGGCTTAGTTGGTTTAGCCAATTTGTTAGCAGGTCTGTATACAGTCTGCCTTGCTCGCATTGTCTTACTTGGATCTGACGGGAGAGTGGTGAGTCAAGTTCTGTTATCAGTGTTGAATCTAACACTGTTGCCCACGTTAATTCTTCCTAGAAATAAGAAAGTAGGACAAGACAGATTGCCTAACTATTCTACTGAATAGTAACAAAACGTCAGAATAACCAACAAAAAGTCGCAAACGGACAGTTTCAAACTTCGCGCACGAACAGTTTCAAACTGGCTTTTTGTTGATTCCACCAAGGTATTTCATACGGCAAACCTCAAGGCACGGTGACTGATTTTGGGTAAGTTCGGTTGTCCGCATAATTTTGTAAGTTTAATTGAACGTCTGCACAGAGAGTGCAGCTGAGTGGAGAGGCCTCGAACGACTTTGCAAGACTGTGTCTAAGCTTCTGCTCCGTTTAATATTTATTTTCGTGCAATGACGTCTTGTGCTTTTGATGCCATCTGTTCTTACAGTGTTCGTGTGGAGCACCTAATTGATGGTGGGTGGCTGAACATCCGTCGTTTCGGTGCGAGACCTTTAGTCTGTGAGATAACTATCCGTATGCTGCTGTTTGCTGACGACTGTGCATTGTTTGCACGCAGCGCGGATGCGTTGCAGCACATGACTAATGCTCCGGCTTCGACGGCGACCAATTTCGAGCTCACCATCAACAAAGCAAAACTGTCTGTCTCTTTCAGCCTTCACCGGAGGTGCAATCTTCAATATTGTCGAGAATCAGCACTGGTGCTGAAGTATTGGAAACCACCTCCCGCTTCTGCTACCCTAGGAGTGTGATGTCAACTGATCAGCAGATACACAGTGAGCTACGTATCCGCGTGTCGAAGGCAGTGGCGGCATTCGGGAAGCTTGAGTACGGAGTGTGGAACAACCACCAGCTTACCATTGGCATGAAGCTGATGGTGTACAAATCCATGGTGCTGTCCATTCTTCTATACGGCGGTGAAACTTGAACGATGTACCGACGGGATGTGCGATATCTCAAGCGGTTCCATCAGCAGTGCTTGCGACGGATTTTGTGCATCGGTTGGGTCGACAGAGTTGCAGACACGGAAGTGTTGCACCGTAGTGGAATGTATGCAGTGGCCTGTATACTTTTGCTGAGACATCTGAGGTGGATGGGTCATGTGAGCCGTATGGATTCAACGTGGATACCGAAGCAACGCTTATATGATCAGCTGAGTATAGGGAAGCGGCACGTGGGAAAACCAAAGTTACGTTGCCAGGACATGATTAAAGTGAGCCTCTCGCGTCCTAAGCTTGATTGCAGATCATGGGAATAAAAGGCGGTTGCCCGGCGTGCATGACATGGCCTGAGCACAAAGACAGTTGCCGAGGTGCATGAAAAAGCTTTCCTACCTGCAGAGAAGAGGCGGCAGGTGCGGAAGTGGCAAGCACCGATGGATTGTTCCCTATCAACATCGAGCGAATTTGGGCTGTAGCACACGCGGTTGCGAGTGCCTGAGTCAGGCAGGCCTAGTGAGCCATAAGCAAGGCCACTCGGGACCACAACCAAAGCGACGACGGGTCCTGCATTGAACATAGGCAGAACCGGCACAGCGTTTGTAGGCACGCTGCATTCGATTTACTAACCACGTGCTTGCATGCTAAGTCTATTTATTTCAGGTGGTGGTTTTTCAATTTGTCCTAATGCTTGTCTTTCTCAAATAAATGTCCACCTGTACGCTCTTATATAAACCTGCACAACTCGCTTAAACCAATTGTAGTTAATTTCGATAACACTTTCGCGTTCGTGACATTGCCGTAAAATATACTTTCTGAACCCCTGAGCTTATCTCGGCTTCTTTGTTAACAACTTATTTCATATGCTCATTAATTTAAGATTTCGGTCACGTTTCCTTATGCATTACACGATTTCTTTTCTTTGTTAGCTTCTTCTTGAGCGATTAGCTGCTGTTTGATATCCCCGGTGTGGCTGCGCTTGTTGTGCATGTTGACAAGGTGCCTACCTGTCTATTACCCACTACCTAGTCCATACTGGCTCTAGGAGACAGTTCGTCGTTGCCGGAGTGGACGAGGTGCACCGTCCTTGTGGCTGCGTTAGGATCAACGAGTGGCTCCATGCACACAGTGTAGAGCGGACTACGGTCCAGCCACTGCCTTGTGTGTGCGCTTGATTCCCAAATACAGCGTGCTTGTGTTTGCCTGTGAAAGAGTGTGGGCGGGCTCCGTTGATGAAACGTGGCTCCAATCCACTTGCCTCCCGGTCTCATTCCTTCAGGTTTACACTGGAGGTGTGGTGTGTGGTTGGAGCTGTGGGTGTTGCAGCGCAAGCCACCCATGGTCCCTGTGTAGGCGCGGGCCTCCTGTGGCTGGCCACAGTGCCAGGCAAATCCGAAACCGGATGCCGCCAACCATATATACAGAAAAATAAGAAGTGCCTACGTAAACATGTGTGTATACGTTTATACTTGTATATAAAGTAGAGCGTACCATCATCCGGAATGGAGTCCGTGGACCGACCGCAATTTTAGCTTGCCGACGAAGTGTTGTAAAGCACACCCAGATTTTGCTACCTTGGAAGCGTATTAACAGCAGACCTGCAGATGAACAGCGAGCTGCGCAGCCGCCCATCGAATGGCGCCGCTGCAATTGGCAAGCTTGAAATTCATGTGTGGAATGACCACCAGCTCACTGTCTGGAATAAGCTGAAGGTATAAAAATTTATAATGCTGTCCGTTCTTCTATATGACGGCGAAACCATGACGCATTTTTGGTTGGATGTTTGCTATCTGGAGCGCTTTCCTTAAAATTGCCTGTGATGTATTATGCGCATCGGCTGGCTTGATTGATTTGCAGAAGCGGAGTTGCTCCGACGCAGTAGCCTGTATACGGTGGGCCGCATACTTCTGCTGAGGCATCTGAGGTTGCTCGGGCATAGTAGCCGCATATATTCCACCCGTTTACCGACGCAGCTGCGGGAAGGGAGTCCTCACGTTGGCAAACCGACGCTTTGTCTCCACGACCTGATCTAAGTGAGCCTAGCACGTTCTAATGTTAATGAGTTAGGAACCGAAGACGTTTGCCGAAGGGAAGACGAAAGCCATCTTGCGCTCGGAGAAGGAGCGGAAAGTGCGGAAGCGAAGGCGCCGTTTTGGTTTACTCCATCGATCTCGAGCGCATGGAGCTGAAGCACAACTGGTCGCTAATGTCTGAGTCAGACAGGTATAGTGGGTCACGAGCGAGGTCATTCGGGACTAGCATCATAACGACGACGGTTCCTGCTGAGATTCTAAGCAGAACTAGCACAGTGCGGATAGGTACACTGCACACAATTTTATTCGGTTTACTTATTACGTGCTTGTGTGTTGGGCTTAATTATTTCAGGTAGCTTGTTTGCTACCTTGTGTTAATGCCGCTTCTTATCTCATTATGCTATGTAGATAAATAATCTTTCAGTAACTTGAGCACATCGCTTAACTTAATGGTGCTTGACTTAGTGAATTTTATTGCTTCACTAAAATTGCATAAATATCTTTCCCTGATACAGTAAACTTATCGCGGCTTCGTTGTTAAGCACTTTAGTTCTTATGCCCGTTTAGGGACGAGTTAGGTCGGCGTAGTTGTGTGTTTCATACAGTGTAGCTTGTTTTATACCGTACTTTCAAGTGCTTTCCTGTTGCCTGATATTCTCGGTGTGCCTGCGCGTGATGTACATGCTGACATGGAGCCTCGCCTATAGTGGCCCTAGGCGACGGTTGTTCGTGGCTAGGGATGCCGGAGTTAACGGTTCTTGTGGCGGTGCTTGGCTCTGAAGTGGCTCCATTCACTTAGATTGGAGCACAATACATTACAGCCACCACCTCATGTGCTTTTGCTTCCCCAAATGCAGGGCGCTATTTTGCCTATGACATTTTGCGAGCCAGCTACAAGGATAAAACTTGGCTTCTAGCCGTTTGCCTTGGGTGTTCAAAACAAGCCGAGGAGGCCACGAGAACCGGCAACCAACACTGTGACCTGCCTTGAAAAGCATTCAGTCGGTTTAAACGCTCAATCTTTTAAACGCGTTTTACGCCTACGGACGACTGCACGTAGATTATGCTATTCAGGTGTGGCAGCCACGGCAGAAACAGTATCACCTTGCTCTCTAAACTCCTCAACGAAGGGCAACCAAGAACGTCAGTGGCCTCTTTCATCTGCTATATCAGCTTGGACTTAAACCTTTAAGAACGTACGGCGGTCGATATCGACTTTTGCCGTCCGCTGCTGGATTGAACCAAAACACTAACCTAAAAGATTATTTTGTGAAATTGAAAATACAGTATGGCCGGCTTGAATACCGTAGAAATTTCTTTTCTGTCCGCTTGTGCCAGCCTTAGAATACCGGTTTTATTTATGCCGTCTTGGTTTCTTAATTGGCGACAGTTAAGCAGCGAGTTGAGGATGCATTGTCTCAGTTGCAAATCATTTTCTGAATTGGTAGCCAGGGGCTACAAAAAGCATGCAAACGGTGTCCTACCGAACTCCCAACCAATGGCTTTATATTTTGATACGCGAACATCCGCGCTACCCTACACAAGTCTATCGTTGGTCCACCAAACCGCTTTTCACCTCAGCATGCAATTTACGTTTCGCAATAATTTCCATCCCATGAGACAAGATAAGCACACCGAACCACCAATTCAGATACGTCCTTGTGATCGTATTGACCGAAGTGTAACTCAAAGATGACCGAGGTTGGAATAGAGATTGCGTGTCGCAATCTAACCATGCAGCGAATATACAAAATGTCACTTGGAATGCTGTATCGCTATACGAAGCGTTGCCCGGGGATCTTAGAGCTATAGTAGTCAAGGTGTCAACCTTTGAACGCTAGGCCTCCAGGTCCACTCCGGTTCAGGTTATCTCCATCTGATGAGTCATAGGAGGACGAAACTGATTATGGGGTGTCAGGGCTGGGAGTAGAAACACCCAACCACCAAATCAGATACGGTCCTTGTGATCGTAATGACAGAAGCCTAATTCAAAGAGGACGGAGGCATGAAGAGAGCTTGCGCGTCGTAATCCAACCACATAGCGGGTACACCAAATGTCACTTGGAATTCTATAACGCTGTACTAAGTGTTGCTCAGGGATCTTAGAGCCAGAGTGGTAACGGCATCAAGGTTTGAAAACTAGGCCTCGAGGTCCACTCCGGCTCAGGCTATCGCCCTCTTATGAGTCCAAAGGAGGACGAAAGAAGTCGTGGGGTGTCAGAGTTAAGAGGAGCATCACTGAAACACCAACGTTAGGCATGGTTTTGTTGCCAGTAATACAGAATTGTTCCAGTGTTCCTTGTCTTATTCCTACGGGTTTACACTGGACATAGAAGGTGTAGATGCAGCTATGATTGTTGCAGCGCAAGCCACCCATGGTTTCTCTGTAAGCTTAGGAGTCCTGTGTTTTTCCGATGAAAACCACAATGACAGACAAACGCGGAACCTGAGTTTACCAACCATCTATATATGAGCAATTAGTTCGATTTTTGCCTATACGTATTATTAATATGCAAACAGTATCAAGTTGTCATGTAACTGGTGGCATGCGATACCGGTGTGTACGCGTGTCTACCTGTCAAAATGCAGCCATTCATTTTTGCACTTTATCCTGTATTTTGAATACCTTGCGTGCGTAAGCGAAGTGAACATATACGTCGATGTTTATGTATACTTGGGGTACATTTATACTAAATCTTGCACGGATACAAAGAAGGGTAATATTCGTAGCCAAAAAGCGTAGACGTCTGCTTAAAGTTGTTCACCTATAATGGGAGGTTATGAATTCACAATCTACAGTGAAGGACGTTTATGCTTGTTTGCTCCATCATAAAAATTGAAAGATACAGAGGTTCTTGCATTTTTCCTTGTAATGGTAGGGCTAGTACGCGCAATGTACGAGGCCAAGCCGTATAATGTGTTGGTGTAAGCATGCTGCATCACCATAAATCATAAGTACTGAGAAAATGCAGCGGTGTTAGCACCGCCACATGCACGCAGCCTTACTACGTTGATGTGCCACGTAGATGGTGGACAGCTGTAAAGTTAAACTTCCACCAGCATGGTAGATGTACGTTCGTGCTGAGCGTTTATATAACTGCCAAGCGAAAGGCTTGATGGAATACGGGAATGACAGCTTGCTATTAAGCATACTTCCAAATGTAAACACAGGTACTTTTTAAAACGAAATTCCAAGAAACAGAATTCCTTGTAGGAGAAAAGGCACTACGCTAGTGAACAAACCAAGATAACAGGGATAAATATGGAATGAAACGCTCAGTGCGTAATTGCCACTTGTTATACGCATCGTTATACGCATCGTGGATGTTTGCAGAATTCACATTTATTCTATATTTGTGAGTCAGCGTAATCAAAGCTCATAAACTACAAAACGGGAACACCAAAAAATGGCGGTGTTCCAGCGTTAGGGCAGTTATGTCACGCTCAAAAGCATGGATCAATTGTGAATAAACCAAGTGACCAATGAAAATGCTAGAACGACTAAAAGTTGTCAACGTCGGAGCAGCAGTAATCACATGACGCTCGTTGAGATGACGAAAGGCGGTTTATTGTGGCGCGACGTGCCTCCAGCACACGCGTGGTTGTCCAGTGGAGGCAAAACAAAGGATAGTGTAGCTAAGGCAACGCACAGGCAACAGTATACGATAACGCACTTAAATGTGCTTGCAGCCTAAGTTGTAATGACGTTGAAGTGGAACGGGACGCATTGAAGCAGGACATGGCAAGTGAACTTCGGTGAGTACTAGAGTCGAACCCGAATTCATACCCGCCATTTGCGTCATGCTAAGCAACGTCTTCGGAAGGTGGATGCTGACTGGACTGTAACAGCATGTAAAACACCTTGGCCTTAGAATATGCGGACTAAAAAACCTGTCTGAAGGAAGCTAAAGCTTACTGACGGGGTCCTTGGTAAGCAGTAGGAAAACTGACGTAACTGGCACCGGTACAAAGGTGGCTGTATAACAGCAGTAGGTCGTCAAGGCATACAACCGCGGCACCTGAGGACATGCTGCTAGTAACCAAAAGCATGAACACGGCGCATTCTTACTAGCACGGTTTGCGCAGCATCACGTGTGTGGAGCACGTATATTCCACTGAAACACTTGCATTCTATTTACAGGGGCCTGGTGGTAACTGGTACAACGGCGGCGGGTAACATTAAGCTGAAGGAAATGCAATTCATGAACAACGCACTTGCTAACCTACCGTCTTGGTCTGTGACCAAATAGGTGAACAACGGGAAGGGCAATGGCACGCAGCTGACTGCATTTTAGCGGCTCGGGGACAGAAGAGAAAACAGCGATGCATGAAAATAAGCTGAGTGAAATGCAAATAAATTGTATGCCAGGCACCTACTGGTAGGCTTCATTTGTGACCATATAGGTGAACCTTATGAATTGCAATTTTACGAAGAGGGCTGAGGGTGAGCGGCTGTGGGCAAGATAATATGCTGAACGAATTGCAAACATAGCACATGGCCCATTTAATGGAACAGTGGTAGCATTCCCCATCCTTCTCCTGCAAAATTCCAGTTCAAACACTGATATCCGTATATAGCGCGTTATATTACATCTTAAAGCGTCGCCATTTCCATATGCCACATCTAGCCGAGGTTGTTGTCGCTAACGTTTGGAGCTCAATCCCTATGAGAGCACTACAGTCTAGAGACACCACCGTGCACCGCAGAGAACAGTGAGTTACGCTCAGAAGCTACACGACGATTATCCTGGCGAACCTTTCCAGGGACAAAAGGGCTCTTGGAAGTAACGGCGGGCGGTATTATTTGCCTGCGAAGTGGGCCAGGTTGCAGTGCATATCAGCTAAGAAAACTTGCCCCCGTGTATTGAAAGCACCACTGGGCAATATCGCAAAGTTCTCATGGCATTCAACCTCTTGGCAAACTGCTCAGCTCCATAGCTATGCCTCTGCGCTGACATATCCAGGAATACCCCACAACCGCACGCAATTCGACGATCGGTTTAGCATTGTATCGGACTGGCACGTTCCGCAAGCAAGCTGACAACAGTGATTGTTTCCTCTTTAGGTTCCAACGCGTTGTCCCGGCGCCACCGCAAGAGCGAATTTCCTCCATGAACTAACGCCTCTGCACCGACATCATGCATCACAGGGACATGGTACTTGTGCCCGCAAAGTAGGCGCCACTGAAGCTGGATGGATGAATGGCATATTTCGCCGCTCTAAATAGATACATTTTATATAATATCCTCGTTGGAGGTGACAAGCCAGGATTCACTGTCGAAATAAAAGCTGAGTATACTAACGTGTCTATAATGAACCCCGAAGCGTTGCTGTGCGTAGCAGCGTAAGGTCAGACTAATAGCAGCGTACGCGGATGGTTCTGCAGCAACAAAGAGGAGGGCATGAAATCCTTCCCTATAACATATCTACTAAGGTCAACTGTGGTAGAATTGTGTCGCAGCACTGCCTGAAACCGCATCAATAAGAAAACCGTTCGTTTAATTGCCCTTCAGATGCAAGTTCGCATTCTCTACTCGGTTAAGGTGTAACAGCAAACCAACACTACGTCACGCATCTTTAGTTCCGCCTATGAGCCAGCCCAATCAATCCAAGTGCTTCGTAAAGGCTAATGAAATTCCACCCTCTACTTTATTACGTCCGTGACACGATGAAATTGCGCTGATTCTCTCGTGTAGACCAAAGTTCGCAGCTATTTTTCAAGCGCCACATTGTTCACCGCATTCTCATGGCTTAAACGTTAGCATTTTCTGCTTCTAATGCGGCTGCTGTGAAACCGACGCACACCATTTCGACCTCCGGATAAACAGCATGGAAAGCGCTGATGTGCGGCAGGACCCATTCACGGCAATTTCAGACACTATTTCACGCAACGCCTGCATCGCCTGGCATTGGGTACACACCGTTTTATTAAGCAGTAATGCATAGAAAAAGAGATTGAAATAAAAGTCACATCCACCCACTGCAGTGCCACAAGAGTTAGCCGCCGTGGTTTATCTGAAGCGTAGCATCCGCCAATATCACCTTTCCTTAACGCGGCACCAATGCGACCATTGCTGAAGGCACAATATATAGATACGGCACCTCCATGGATTCCCGTACAATCTCAACTATATGCCTTTGCTTTCTACAAGCTTCTGCATTTACACCCATTTGTTCCCCTTGCCTAAATGCTCGCGCCGCTGTGGTCAAACAATGATGCCCGTTCAAACGCGACCCAAAGGACCGCATCACCAGTCGCCGCATTTCCTGCGTGTTCAGGAAACTTTCCATTAGTCGCCTGATATAAGCGTTCTACCTAGAGGTTAGCCTGTGAGTACGCAAATATAATCACGCGTTTCCCACGTGGAACGCGTTGGAGTGCGTTATGAGCCCTAGGCCAAGTTCGCGAAGCGCACCTTGCGTGCCTTGCAGCGGTTGAACTGCACAGTAACTGTAAAGCATTTGCAACACTTTTAACTACAAAAAGAGCACCATGAGCATTTGATCGACGAAAGAAAACGCATCGACAAGGAATCGAGTTTTAGTTGATGCCTTCAGGAAGTTACTTTCTTGTTGTACCCTTGTAACTTGCAGCCAAAATCCGCCGCTACTATAAAAGGGTTTGTCCGTTTCCTTCTGAAAGCTATCAGACTTCACCAATGCACATCAAAATTATCAATGACAGAGCACTGAAACTACTACTCTACTTGCACCAAAGATCTCCGCGAGGTTCTGATGGCATACGCCACCGGTTCCTCAAGAACGCGGCGGAGTTTCTTGCATTGCATACCTGTCAAATATTTCGGAGCTCACTTGCAGCAGTTATCCTCCAACTAAATAGAAAATGTAGGCTATGCAGCCCATTTACAAAGTGAGAATCGTTGGATCCAGTGAAGCTCTGACCAATTTACTCGTTAGCAACCACCACTGAAACTATGAAAGGGATTTTGAAATATGCCTAGCTTTTTTACCTTGAAAAATTAGACGTCATCTCTTCTGCTCAGTCCGGATTCCGGCAAACGCTGCTGCGTTACAAATCAGCTAATTGACCAAAGAAGTAAGCAAAGTCAGTTGATCTTAGCCGTCGCCTTGCTGTTGTCCTTGCCGAGTTTAGTAAAATGTCCGATAGGGTTCCACCTAAACGATCCCATGGCAAGCTACGACAGATTATCAATGATAATTTGCTCGACTGGATCGCTGATTTACTAGATGGCTTAAAGATGAGAATGAAGGTTAACAAAGCCGTCACTGGTCTTGTTCTCATGACCAGTGTGCTTCTACCAAGCTTCGATCTTGGTCCTGAAGTCTTCCAACGATTCACAGGTGTCTCGTAGGTGCGTTAATTCGACCGCACGCTCTACGCGGAAGATCTTAAATTGCAGTCGAATGAATCCAGGCTTGGAGACATTGAGCAGTTGCAGTTGGAGATCGATTTGCTGCACGACTGGACTGTCAATAGGCCACTGCTCATAAATCGTCATAAGTGCTGTGTTCTCCCGTTCGGTGCTCAAGAACCTCTCAGTGCCTATCCCATTTGTGGTTTTCTGCTGAAGAATGTGGCTCGTAAAAAGCATTTGGGTAAAACTGTTTCTCCAGACCTAAAATCAACCCAGGAAACATTTCAGATGGTGACCGCTGTCAACAGGATGCTCTGTGTCATAAGAATGTCTTCCTACAACTTGACAACATAGCCATACAGACTCCTAATTTTCTCGTAGGATAGTTCAGTATTAAAACACAGACCACCTGTCATAAGCCCGCTCACGAAAATTAAAGCTAAGTTGACGGAAATGGTTCAGTGGCGCGGATAATTGTTTGTGGCCGTACTACGTGTTTTACCTATTCTCGTTCGGCAGCAGCATATGAACTTATTTTCTCTGGTCTATCGTCGTCGCCAGGGGAGTACCTTTATCCTAGACGCAGCTTATAGGGTGACCTGGGAAAGGAGGTGCAGCAGGTATTTCTGCTTAACGTCAATAGTTCGACACGGGGCCACGTTTGGAAACCTTAAACCTCGGTGGCACGGTATCCGGGCCGATGTCGCCTTATCCAGAAGGTTTTAAACGAGGTTAACAATCATCCTGAATGCGTGGTAAGTGCCCAGACAGAGCAAGTTTGCGAAAAGAACGGTCACGTAAATACACGTGCTGCACGCCTGATTTTGCTGCAGTCGTAACAATCCCTCGGGGAACACAGTTTATCAATATCACGTGTCACCCAGCGAACGAAGGGGATGTGATGGGGCTGAAGGTGTGTATCCCAACTGCAATCTGAAACATGAAGACGCGGGATTAGACTCGAAGACTATAGCAGTTGGTGGCATTTCAGGCCAGTAGGTGACGATTCTGGTGGCATGCAGTGTGATGATTGCAACCGCTGATATCATCAGCTTATTACTGACTTGAATACGGAACAGTGCGCAGCGCTAATCTCTGTCGACAGGTTGTTTTGCAGTTGTGACACGTGCTGCAAATGCTGGAAAACCCGCCCCTGTTTCGTAAAGATGGGAATCCCTTGGTGTCCGACTGCAGTGTTAAGGGTTCGTCCTCGACGCTCACAGTGCTTTAGAACAAGGTTGATTTGCTCATGACGTCGCTTACGGTCTCCACAAACGCCGGTTCGCTCACTTACACTGGAACTCAACTTGTGGCATCAACGATTGTTTCACCCAGGCAGATGGCTGTGGGCTACTTAAATGAGGGTGTTTAGTTGCCAAAGCCCCGGAAAGGTAAGTCTCCGCCAATAGAACAAAAATCATACACTGTCGTTGCGTCGTCCTTTCAGGGGATAGGGCAGCCCAGACCTCACTGTTGGAGCCAGCTGCTCCAAATGTTGAACCAAAGGTTCGTGTGGTATATAACCCACCTCGTGAAAATGTTTGCACAGCTATTAGCCTTATATTCTGTAACGTCTCTAAGTTACGGTTGCTATCGCAAGGGAATACAACTTGGATGACGTCAAGTGGCTCCAAAGGTGATTCACTAAGTTGCTTTCACCTGGTTTCGCTGGTGTTACTGTCAGATAGCAGACCAGCTTAGGTAACCTCCCTATCGGTAGAGGACATCCTCGACCCCGACTAGTTTGCGCAGCCTTACCTAATCCAAGGGAGCAAAATGCATTACCGCGGTTTGCTTGCAAACATAAGGGCAGTGGTGTCAGCGATTACTCAGACATTCCGCTGGCACATATACGAAACATAAAGACGGCAAAACCCCAAAATACACCGGCGGCTGATGAGCAAGGCCACCGTTTGAGGGATTTTGGTAGTCAGTCGGAAGTAATTTTCTGCTATATCAGAACCCATGCTGATTGCACAGGACCCAGGGATGGTTGAGCCGACTTCCTTAATGTAATGCATAGTAGCATGTGAAGCCTAAGGAAAAAGGTGCAGAAGTTGGGACTTTTTTACACGCATCTCGTCCCGGCATATTTGCTTCCACTAGAACATAGTTGTCTCCGGACCTCACGGCACAAAGGTTGGTTTACCTGACTATGCACTGCGTAGAACAGATCGCTCCGTTGGTCGTCAAGGCGCATGTGATAAAACTTGTGTGCTGCAAATTAGGTGTTTCGGACTTGCCAATTTTAGCCATCAGACCACACTGCTGAAGCCCTATCAGCTGTTTTGTGCACTTCCTCTACCCAGTTTACAGTTGTAGTGGTATAAGGAGTACCGAAAGTTTCTCCAGTGGATGCTTAACATTATCCGCACTCAACCCGCCGGTGTGTATATTTCTAGGGGATTTCCATCTCCTAGCAATTTGTTCGGTCGCTCTGTCTTGCCGTTCGGCGTCAGGAACATGCGGTGCAAGCTTTTTTTAGCCGAGTCTTCACGGGATTGTTCACCAGTTCATGGACTTCTTCGCAAGTTATACAGATAAGCGAACACCCTCTGCTTCAGATCTGCTTTTCTCTGAGTCAGTCAACCGCGTAAAGGACATGGCGTACAGTGCATTTCTAGGGTCCAGTGGCCATGCTTGCCTATTCTTTCGGCGTGCCCTTCCAAGGCACCACCGTGCCGTCGTTGAATAACGACGGGATGGTTGGTCGCAGACGGCAGTGCAGTGCAATGCAAGCTAAGGCTTCTGTTTTGCACTGTAAGATCTCAATAGCCGTCTATCTAGTTAGCCAGGGATAAAGTTACGGCATATCCTACAGAGGACTCCACTCTTCATGTGCCACGCGTAAGAAAAATTAGGTTACGGGCACAGCCTCCAAGGCTAGATGCTACAGTTGTCCAGATAAGCAGGAAACCGTCTAGATGCTGGCGAACCTACATGCAGATCAATCACCGAGTACCTACGACAGTTTTCGTGATATTATAATTAAGTGTAGGAAATATCTCATGACTGCTCTAGCAGGGCTTAGAGGATGCGACCGAGGTGTTTTAATTACGTTAGAAGTCGTAACGGGACAACGCTGTCCATGCCAGCGTTATTGCGAGCCGACGGGAACTATGCGAAAAATAAATGCGACAAGGCTTGTTTATTTATTTATCAGTATACAAGGGTATTGGCTCGGGAGAACTCTTTTCCTCAAGTTGAGCTGGTTTTACTATTTTCGTAGGATTGATGCTTTGTTTAGCTCAACCTAACCGTGGCTCAGGCTTTCTAGCTAGTTTAAGGCAAACATCGCTCTAAATCATCCAGTCCTGATTCTGTAAAATGCAAGCTTTTCATGAATTGGCCGTTGAGCTAAAGGGACAACACACTTGCGCGTTTGCAAAATTGCTTGACAGCTGCGTCTTACCTTCGGAATGGAAGGAGGCAATCATCGGTCAGATCTTCGAAACGTCACAAGCGCTCTGCACGCGAACTACTGGCATGTTAGTTTGACTAGCTTAGTTATCAAGTTTGTTGAAAATCTACAAAGGGATGCGGTGGGGAAAAATCTGCACAAACTTAACATTCTCAGTAGCGCGCAGCATAGCTTCCCCAAGGCATGTTCGTGTCAGACCTCTATAATTGCTAGCTAGACCATATAGCTAGATAGCGGCCCCTCTGCAGACCTACTATTCGAGAACTTTTTGAAATCATTTGACACAGTCCCTCAGCTTAGGCTCTCACTGAATTTGAAGTATTACAGAACATCTGGCCCCGCATTTATCTGTCTTTGCTTTCCTGAAGGGTGGAAACAATGTGTAGGCGTGGGGTGTAGCCTTACACTTGGGCAATCTGTCTTTATGGTCTACTCGCAATGTTGGTATTAGGACAATTGCTGCTCGCAAGCTATGAAAACGACTTACCGGGGAGGTGGGTTTCACCGCTAAAGTTTACTGACGAACATGCTCCGTTATACTGTAGATATTTCGGTGATCCCGATGCAATTTAGTGTGCCTTAGATAGGCACTGGATATGGCCTACCTTATGTTTGATGCACGTAAATAGGACCAAGTGCACTGTCCTCAGGATGTGAGCTGCACCTGCTCCCACCCGATATGTTGTCGGCGGTGATTGATCCCTGTTGTTACTCAGAAGGTTGATTTAGGTCTTGTGCACTCATCAGCTTTTCATTCTGGCGGCAATAGGAAGAAGTCCGCTTGTCGGGCTTTCGTTTGAAGTGGGTAATCCACCGCACCTAAGAAGTGCCAACAGCCAATTTGTTTGTGAAGTTATGCTCTGCATCCGTGCGACTTCACTTAGAATATTGGATGCACGCTTGTCCACTAGTCTTATCCGAGACAAAATGAACTTGGATGGGGTTCTGCCCACAGGTACTAATTTGGTGAATTGTCTAAGGGAACAGACGTGGCCTGAAAGCTTGCTTAGTTTAGGAAGCTACTCCCTTAACTGCTGAAGTATAAGAGGAGAATTGATTCTCACTTACCGTGTTTTGACGAGTAAGATCAACCTGCAATCGTCAGAGCTATATAGTCGCGCTACTATACCTAATCTCCGGGCTCACCTATTGTGACTTCATAATCCATGGTCTGATCGGATTAGGATGAAAACTCGTCTATCACGCCGAGCTATAGCGCAGTGGACTTCGCTCCTACATCACGCGACTAGGTAACTTACGGCTAAGTGTATTGCGCGTCAGCACGATACTTTTAATTGGCAAAACGAAACATTTGCTTTTCCTAACTGACACACAAGTTTTCAATTCCTTTTTATTGACTCAAATGTCCTGATATTCTACGTGGTTAAAACTTTCCTCTTTCCCTTCTGGTGGTCTGATTTTACATTCTACATTTTGACTTCACGTATTTGGCCCAGCAGGATCTGATAGGGCAGCATATATAGGCAATAAATGATAGGACGGGTTGTGGTGCAGTGGTTGGTCTAGGTCCACCAGTCTTTTAATTTCCATCAACTGGTACAACGAATTGCTGAAGAAGGAATCCACACGAATTAACATTATCTTTCCAGGTTCATTTGCGCTTGCACTTTTTCCAGGTCGGAGAAGGGCGCCATGGAATTGCTGTGGATGGTACAGACAAAGATGCTTCGTAGCGTTGCACTTTATTGTGCTCTTAAGTGATACGAAGTTTCCTAGCCGCATTTTGGCTTGAATAGTCACAGTCTGATGAAGTACGTTGAACCGATCACATGAATTTTATCCCTTGCTCGTCGGGGACCTCAATTCTTGATCCCTTCATGGTGGACCTCTGGCGAAGGGTCTTCATTTTGTACCTAAAAAGAACAAGTCAAGCAGTGACGTTATTTTACGCAATAAAAGGTTCCTCACTGCATCCAAATCCAAGCAATCCGGGATACTATAATCTTTAGCGCTTGCAGCAGTCAACACTGCTAAAATCTACGAGCCAGCAATTCCAACGGTACCTACCTTGGTCTTGTAGAGTAATGCGTTGAGTCCACTGGAACGAGAGGGTTAAATGCTTGCTGCTGCCCATGGATTAACTAACAGTCAGATTTGCGACATCTTACTGTAACGTAGAGAACACAAGAATATGGATACTGGGGGTATAGGAAGCAATGCTTCTGGTAGATATCATGAAATGCTAAACTTATTTGCATTCGATAACCGCTTCGCTGAGAGCGTTTGAAAAGAAGAATGAAGGAGTTTCACAGTAGTGCCGGTCATAATCATTATCATCGGCAGTAAAGTCTACCACAAATAAGCAAACCTTTCATCTTCTAAACTTTTTGCTGGATTTTATGTGACGAGATCCAGATCTTTAAGAGGGCTAGTAGGCAACACCAATCTTAAAGAACCTGCACCCCTCATGAATATGACACCGGAAGGCATCGGCTTCTTTATCCTTACTACAGACACCTTCATCCAAGTACAACTTGAGGCTCGCCTGGCAGTAGATGGTCACGCCGCCACCGAACCTCATTCCATGTCCATCAACCCTGAAGTGATAATACCAGGGGATTAGCATATCGGTGTCATGGATGTCCGAGGATAACCAGGTCTCCACAGAAGCCATAAAATCTGGGCTATGCTCAGGTGCAAGAAGGTGAAGCTCATCCAGTTTATTTCCTAGAGTGCGCAAATTAGCAAAGCGTACGCGCAGTCCAATTTCGACTTACTGTCTAGACATAATGATTACTGGTCGCCAACGTTAACGCTGTGTCTTATGGACTTCACGGAAACCTAGTAGGTGGAAATCCAATTCGCCATTCCGTCGTTGGCTTTGAGTTGCATCACCCACTAACCTAAGTTTTGCACGACCCTCCGGGGCGAGGTCACTCAGTAGGTAAATTAATGAGCGGGATATGGGGAGCAGGGAGCTTGGTAAATTAGACCTTACCTTTCTTCACGGCTGACTATATAGTGTAGGCCAAGATAAGCACATGAAGAAAACTGAAGCCTCGCCTCCCATTGCGCTAAGGTCCGCCCGCTAAATAGTTAAATAACTAGGTAAATGCTTTATTCCTGGCCGTGCAGTGCTCGCCTGAGAAGGCGTGGTTATGATAACACAAACTGGCGTGGTCGGTATTTATATAATATGTAGAAAGTAAACAGAAATATACGGGATTTGTGTGTTGGTATATATGTAATTGTGGCATTAGTGGGCGTGGTGAGTGAACTTGCGAAGTATGAATGAATCCGTGAGTTCGTTAGATATATTCGCCAACGTATGAAGTAATCAAAAGTACTATTGGAACTGGATGACGTCAGTAAACTAATGTTCCTGCGGAAGAGGAAGTGGCAGTGACTATATTAGTGGCGGGGCAAAACCGCTACGTTGCATTATTGTTAAACCGACCATTGTGGGTTTTCGTAGGGAGATAGCTTGCCTGGCGCAAACCCGCCACGTTCTAGAACACTACCGGTTGTTCCTCAATTTCCATTTTTACGAGGTCCGGAACTGCTTGTGGTCTATGATGAAACTGAGGAACAAGGTTTTGCCCTAGCTAGACAGGCGAACCGAAAACGACGTACATCGCTCATGGTTGTAGCTCAGAGGGATTTAACCTCACTCACCACCACTGCCGTTGTCTAGTGTGGATAGCCAGACACCATGTTTTCACACACCCGAAATGTATTCATAATCTGCAAAATCCAGCTTTAAGGAACCTACACATTTTGCTCACCTTGACCCTCAACAAGACGACTGCTCTTGACTTCCATACTCGACCGGCCTCAGCGCATAAGACGGCCCAGACCAAGCTACCTGATAAGCGCACAGAAGAAGTTGGAAGTCATATGACTGCAAATAACCGAGTGTTAAATCATTCGGCAAGTTCCTTTGCCACTTGTAAATTAGTGTTTAAAGGGTTATACTGCAGTGTTCCAGGAAGTGGTGAGGTTCTGCTGGACAATCGTTCTCCCTAAAGAAACCAAAATGTCCGTTTAACAACGTTGCCACTTGGCGGATGTGACTCGTCACTAAACAAAGTCACTGCCCACAACTAACTACTGGCACGTTGACTGGCCTTATATTTTAATCTTTTCCTGACAAGTACAAGAATAAGATACGCTCTGTCAACATCTACCTTTTTCTCTATACTTATAGCGCCTTGACTGTTTGCACTATGCGCACTCGGACCCAATGTATGGTCATCCGTTTAGGATTATTTGTCATGATTATTTGCTCAAGCTCCGCAGTGTGTACAACATTCGGCCATCGCCGATCACAAAAATAGCAACGTGTCAGTTGCGAATTATAACTGCCTGTAAATGTTAAGTATGTTTGATTGGGTGTGCCTCGAAAAATTCGAGCCTAAACCAGTTATTTAGTTATCCGCTAAAGCGAGATAAACCCAAACCACCCAGCTAGCAAGGCTTGGAGGTTGTCCGACCAGCTAGTTAATTGGAGATGTCTCAGTGGTGGCCCGCTGACACTTAGTGGGACCACAGCCGAAGGATACGCAGGCATGACCAACGGCTTCTAGGGGACAGCCATAGGTATTATCACTTACGAACTAATGGAACTACGCACCAATGAGATTTAAGGTAGCTGGAAGCTGGTTGCTCATTTATCTAGTTAGATGCTCCACAAATTGATGGAAATGTAGACGTAACGGTAGCACTAGAAGATCCGAAACGAAGATGCCCACCGCCAAAATGCACGTGATCAGCCCAACAGACCTCAAGGAAGTTGAAGTCCCCAGTGCTAGACACCTATTTGCATCCTGAGTAGGAATAAACAAAATAACTGTGCAAATCCATCCAGGACTTTGATACACCACAACAACTTTAAAATAAGTAAATGAAAGGCACCCAACGGTTGACAGGACTTTAACTCCGGCTTCAGATGGTCGCAGTGATGGTACCAAATTTTCCTCTTCTCTCGTCTCATTGATAAAGATAAATGGTAGACACGCACACAGCCTCTACGGATACATCATGCAGGAAAATACCCGCTCCGGGAGCAGTCTAAGTGCTGACTAAACTAACAAGCGGCGTTATCAACTAGGGAAGCTATCGAGCGGTTATAACTAAGTGTTGGAATCACCTTAGGACTGCCCGTTTTTAGTACCAGAAGCATACAGCTGATGTATCAGCAACAAATCGAAATAAGTACTTTGCTAATGTCAAGAAACTGGGAGGTACAAACTCGTCTATACCAGCGTTACTAAGGGCGGACTGGGCTGGTGCTCATACCTAATATTATAAAGCTTGCAGATATAGCAAACAATATGTTGGGGTCTATGTTCTTGAGACAACTTGAACCCATGTTGAGCTGGTCATAAGGTTCTCGGAACATTCTTGCTAGCTGAAGTTAGCATAACAGAGACTCATGTCTTCCACCGGAAAAGTTGTTATTTCATTGACTAATCGAAGTTTACCTATTATCGTATCGCTTTCGAAAGTTCTGGAATATTTTAGGGACTGCATGTTACTGGCAATCTCCTAAAGATTGGCCGAAGCTATGTGGAACCACTAACCTTGGCGGTTCAGCTTCCCATTTTAGAAGCCGATGATCAGTAAGAAAAATATAAAAACAACCAAGTTCTGCTGCATTTGAACAGTGTTTTTGATGGTGGTTAGCACGTTCTATTTTCAAGGTCCGCGGCGTTCTGATTTTTGCTTCGATTTCACTAGAAGTTACGTGAAGTAAAAATGTGCTTATTTCGAAATGCCGTCTAGTGGGATTATTATATCGAAGGACGATGAAGAAAATTGCAAACGCGATACACTTTTCTACTGCCCGGTTCCAATGGCTGCTTTTCCAACAGTGATATGGAATACAGACACAAATGAAAACACCCGAACATTTGCACGGTGCCGGAGGCTGCAGTCAACAGTAGCGCTGACGCGAAGCATGCAAGCAAATTCCATTGATCGTTTTACGAATTCAAGCACTAAATTCAGCTTTGGTGCTGATCGTGGCAACACATTCAAAGTGCAGCTCATGCGCTGGGAATTGCTGTACCGGACGGCCTTTATTCGTCAGGACGACTACTGGATATTGCGATTGCTACTCAGCAAGATTAGCACATGTGAACATTCAGTGTTCATAGACCACGTCCTTCCCCAAATGCCAGATGAATTGGACGTTTGATGTACTAAGATCTCAGCCGAGTGAATTTGTTAGTGAGACAATATCCTCGATAAGTATTCCCAAAAAATGTTTAAAAGTTGTCAAACGGGAATAAGACTACTATGGGACCCTAGCAGGCGTGATTAACCGTGCGCATGTTACAAGCTACGCTATTTAATGGACAATCGGTGGCGGTATCGCCTTTTCCTCATCGCTCTATGGGCTGCCAGGGATACCGCGATTCACACGCGTCTCTTAGCTAAGCTTGTTCAAGGTTTTGAGCTGACGCTGTAGGTCTTCGTAGGCGAATGGAAACGGTTGCTCACTTTGAAACATGACAGTGCCCTGGGTGGAAAAAATAGTCCAGCACCACCCGATACGGTTAAGTCCTTGAACTAGAACGTCTGTCAGCTCAAGCGAATTATTCAGTAGGTCTACGAACAAAGCACTCACAGGTTGCTGGTCATGCGGCGCGTGGCATTTCGTACACTGTTGTTCATTCAAATTTCATACTGGTGTAACCGATCATAAGCGGGGCCGTAGGGGAATTCTGCAACCAGGTCCGTCCGACGAACGTCTTATCAAAAGTGGAATGCTAGAAAATGTGGCTCAGCGCCCTTGTCCATAATTGCTGCTTCCCAGAGTGAGTAAAAACCGAGACGACGATATTACAGCTTGTTGCTCAAAGAGTTTCCAACCAACCTGCTAGTTGAGACGGCGTATGTCATTACGCTGATTTTCAGAAACACATGGAATCACATAAGGTAGCCAACCTGGTCAAGTCACACAAAGTTGCTCACAATGCATCCGGTGCTGTGTCACAATTGGTGAACGTACTTACTTGCACAATTGCACTCACAGGTGTGGAAGTGTCGGAAAGGTGCTAAATTTCAGACTGGCTAAATTGAAATTTCTTGGACCAGACTGGCTAGATGAGTTGCAGTTCCTTGATGTTTCTTTGTACCAGATTTGCAATCAGGTCAATGCAAGTTCAGACCCAGTATCAAAGTCCATCAAGGGCATGACACGTTTGCTTAAACGAACCGTTGCTTCTGTCTTGCAGGACAGTTTAGTCCGTTACATGAAATTCAGGGCAAAACTGAACTTGCGACCAGGAGCCAAGGCAGCCTTTAAGGCTAAACGACCGGTACCGTATGCAGCCATGTCAATTGTTGATCAAGTACACGATCGACTGGTATGAGCCGAAGTGTTCACAGCCGTACTGTTCATCGGGTGCCGCACTTATGTCACCGTGAAGAAAGCAAAATTCAAGGCACCTGTCTGTGCTGACTTCGCAATTGGACATACCGCCGAGCCCGTCGACCACCAGTACCCATAACCCGTGCCAAACGACAGCTCTGCAAAACTGAACGGTGGTAAGTGCTTTGCTAAGCTTGATCTGTCCGACGCCTGCCTTCTAGTAACCTTGGTGGCGCTCAACACTGCTTGTGGGCTCTTCCAATACAACCGCTTACTCTGTGGTGTGCAAACAGCGCCAGCCGCTTTCCAACAGTTGAGGGGTACCATGCTGGCGGGCGTTTCGGCCGTCGCTGAATATCGTGCGACAAGCATAGTGGTTGGGTGGACACTGGTAGAGCCACTTAACTAGCTTGATGTTGTCTTTGTTTGTGCACCGTCCTACGGTTTCCGGTTGGCTAGCCGAACAACCTCCACTTGGTGATGGCTAAGCCGTTCGGGTTAATACTTGTCCAGTTAATTGTTCAGCGGTAGTGTTCCAGGACGTGGTGGGTTTTCGCCTGTCAAACGTACTCCCTATAAAAAGCACACTTGTCCGCTTAACAACCTTGTGACGTGGCGGATATGACTCGCTGCTAAATAAAGTCACCGACTTGTCATACGGGAGGATCTTAACCATTTCACGAACGTTAACCAATAAAAATGATTTCATCTGCTCCCTTCCTATATTGGCGCGTTCACCGAAAACACTCAAAAATTCACAAAACACAATTACTTACGCCTACACTCACCTACATAAACACATCTCCAGTAAGTACTGGTTAAATCGTAACATTTCTGTACCATTACCAATGTTCCGCGTTTGTATTACCAAGGTTGTATCTTTGAGTGCGTGTTTCTCACCGTCGAGAAAAAGTCGTTCGTTTGTTTGGTCACTGAAAACGACTGCACTTTTTTCAGGCCGATAATCAAATATCCGCTCTATTCTTGAAAAGGGTAGACGTCGACCAGAGCCAGAAAACGAGGAAGCCACATGTCAACTACCTCACAAACAGACTGACATTCCTTGAGTAATCTTTGTGGGTTAGTCAGCCACTACAGCATATTCCGGCCTGAGAGGTACCGCCTGTGTACCTTGCTAAACAAGCTACCAGCCAAAGGCTAAACATGGAAGTGGGCAACGGAATGCAGAATGCTTTCGAAAGTATCAAGATACTGCGTCCTCAAAATTGCTTTTGACTCAATTTACTCCTTCCAAAGAGATTGTCCAGGCTACAGATGCAGCAAGCCATGGCACTGGTGCATTAATTCAACATACTTACTCAGATAGTGCCCAGAAAGCGATCACCCATGCCGCTAGAACACTGAAAAGGCCGAATGGAATTACTTGCAAATCGAGAAAGAGGCATTGGCCCTGGTGTTGACGTTCAAAGTGTTGCACAAAATGCTGTAGTCCGTCGATTCAGTTTTCTGACAGGTTGCAAGCAATTGATCTACAGCTTTGTTTCGACAAATGACATCGCGGCCCACATCGTCAACCGGCTACAAGGTGGGTTTTTACCTTAATTAGCTATGATCTCGAGCTTTACTACCCGTCGATAACTTCTATGGGCCCAGCGGAGGCGCTATCATGCCAAATTGCAGCTGACCAGCAAGAACGGTGGTGTGAAACCTTTCGATATTTACCTAAGAAATATGTTCATTCTGCTGCCCTAAACGTGTCAAGGGATTCTAAAAGTCTCCTGCATTATCCAAGTAGACCTGGCTCAAGAAGTCTTGATATAATCTTCGCAACCACTTACAGGCTTGAAAGTTACTGTACTCTAAATTCATAGTGGTTTAGGTAGCTCAGGATCCTCTAACAATGATACGCGGAGGCCTTCTGACCGTAGGATAATTATAAGGTGTCCTGATGTCATGTGCATATATAACATTTCTGAAAGGATTCCTAGCGTTTCCGCGATACAATATCACTTATTTGCCTATATTTTCTATTTAAGCCCGAAAAATTCGCTTTTCGGCCAGATGCGTCGTACCTACTTAATGCGGGGTATTTCGGACTATATAGAAACTTCCTGGAAAATTACGCCTATTTAGAACTTATATCCCTCCGCCATATTTTACTTTTTTCTGTTATCTGCTGGCTAACCAGCAAATCATTTAGGGAAATAAAATATTGGCCTTATTCCTAGACCGGTATACAAACGCAAATAACTCGCGAACTACTACCCTTAGCGCGTTGTTCATACTTTAAATGTAATCAGCGGTAAAATTTGTTATTAGTTACTTATTTTTTTGCATTTCGCAATATTTTGGTCTTAGAATAGATTTTGCTTTTGTTCTGAGATTTACTGTTTGAATTTTGGCGCTAGAGCAACTATAGCGCAAGAATTTGTGGCTACATATTAGGTTAATTAGTATTTTTCCACTAAATTGCCTCATTATATCCAGTAAACATGCCTTTCATTTTCTTTGGCTCTCCACAATTATTTTTAAACCGTTCTTGTTCCTCCTCATTAATCCACCCTTATTTCTCTCTATTTGCTCACGACTAAATGGGAGGACTGAGCGTGCCGAAGTGGTCCAAAAAGCTTGTAGTGAATTTCTTAGTGAACTGGATCCTACTTTTAAAAAACCTGCGTATCTCCGGCTCTGAGTGACTTTTGTCGTTACTGAAATCCATGGAGCACAAAGGTGACCTGAATGAGCTAGATGAACTTCACCGTGAGCGCGTGCAAGCCCTACAACCTTATACGTAATATGTTTGTGTAATTCTAATTGCGAACAAAGAACAAATACTCACACTCCTCACTCCCCAGAAAAGAGCGTAGGGTTTGTGTAAATAGTTAGCTGATCCCTTGCAGGCACAGCAACCAGCAAGCCAAGAAACATATTTTTATTTTTTTATTTACTATCGTTGCCTCGGTCAAGTTCGAAGCTGACGTCAACTACCTGATGAGTGACGCATTGCAAGATCTACCAGTTACCGCAGAAGCTGTATGAACTGACACACTTAGGGACCCAGTATACAAGAATGTAAACAGTTCCCCAAAACAAGTTGACCTCCGTCATGTACATCCTTTGCGCTACAATATTGCTACCTGAGTGAAGTTTGTTCTCCAATGTATACGATTGTAAATTATTTCATGGCACTTTGGCTGGACCTCGCTCTGGTGCCATGGCTGGCGTGCGTCGGTGATCCATTAAACTATGCTGTGGTGTTTCTTGCGCTTTCAGAGCCAGTGCTACCAGATTGGTCCATGGTTAGAAGCCAGAAAATCTCAGACTCCTTGTCCTCCAGATTGGACGTTGAAATGGAACTGGCTCTATGTTCCTTAAAACGGTCTCATTGTATCCCAACGCCAACCCCGTTGCCTCGCCGTCAGGTGTTTGAACCGAAGGCTTTGGTTGCGAACCTTTTTCATACTCCTATGTAGTCCTGAGCAACTTGATATTATCCTGCCTACGCAATCCCAGGAATCTTCCGTCAAACCATTTACTGGTACACTGGCCACGGAAAAGGATAATCAACAAGGCACTATGTGCTGCAACGAGCAGGGTGGAGTAGGGTTTGGAAGCTATTGCTCAAGCCTTTTCATCTTATTATATTGCGCCTACGCTTTTTAACCCTTATCGTCCTGTTCCAGCTACACTTTTATACCCCAGTTTTCGACCACCGATTCTTGGCACTTCCCACCTTGCTTTGCTAGACCTTTGTCTTCCAGTTTCAGCTCAAATATAAAAGCAGAGCATCATCCCTACCCTGTAGATAAGCCCATGTGCAAGCAATCGAGCAAGCAGTGTTCATCGGCTTCCATTTGGAGCCCTCCTACTTCAGCTTGGCACGCCTCAAGGTACGCACAATGATACTGATCGGTCAACAGGCAGCACTTGCCCGAACAGTAGACACTCTCTTTTGATATCCGTTGCTTATCAGATGCCCGCCTACAAAACTGGAGCTTTGTGATTACCTTGCGATTCCCTTGACACTGGCAGCACTTTCTTATTGCGCCTATCCTGTGACGTTGCAGATCCGAGCACCAGCCAAACCGGTGTTAATAATGCTCCGAGTATGCGGGCTGAAGCTGCGTTGGTTGATTGCATCCCAGTCAGTAGCCGGATGTGTTCGGTCCGGTTGGTTAACAAGTTCAAAGCTTCAGGTAGCGTTGGCCTAACAAGCGTCTATTCATCCTCGAGGCCTATGCGACCCTAAAGTGAAGCACTGATTGATCAAAAGACGAAAAAGCATATTAATATATTAATAACTAGTTCATTCTCGAATTTATTAAGGTACATCTAAATCAAGCATGATCAACTGAACGACATCCTCCGCCACATTAAAAGCTCGGACACTGTAGTGCTGGCTGGGGATCTGAACACGCCCGTTGAAAACTTCTCCCCTGATGACTGCAGCCGTGGGACCAACACAGTGTAGGCTTTCGAAATGATTTGGAATATTGGTAGCCCGGGAGGCATGCTCAGTTGTTGTGAAGTTCTCCGAGCTGGGCAACTTGGTTGCAAACGTTTCGCCACCCTTCGAGGTGGCATTTTCTGTGCGGGATTGATATCAGTAAAGTAGCAGTAGCTGGTAGAAAGATAACCCAATACCGGATCATTATTGGGTTTGCTTTCTACCAGCCACTGCTACTTTACTGCTATCAATCCCGCACTGAAGATGCCACCTCGAATGGTGGCGATACGTTTGCAACCAAGTTGCCCAGCTCGGAGAACTTCACAACAACTGAACAGTGTAGGCTCCCGTAATGCTAACGGTGAGCGGTTACTTCAGTTGGTTGATGCCCAGTTAGTTATGGCAAGCACTAATTTCCGACACAGCAGACGCAAAATGTTGACTTAGCGCCCACCAGCCTTGAACCGGTTACGAAGCCAAATCGACCACATTGCGATAAGCTAAGGCTAGGGAGGCTGCGCCCAGAACGGTCGCTCGACCTGGAGCACATGTGTGAAGACATACCATGCACCTGTATATGCTGACTTGCGGATGCCTTTTGGAGGACGCCCATGACGACGCTGTAAGCGCATTGACAACAGAAAATTGACCAACCCAGCTGTTCGGAATGTCTACCTATTTTCGCTGAGATGCGCGTTTAGTAAGCGCTTACTGGATACAGGTGCAGCCCACTGGCATGCTGTTTTCTGCCCTTACTGGCAGCAGGTCATTCCTTATGTGATAATCCTGATTGCCGACGTATACACTGAGTATCTTCGCAGTTCCTGGAACTTAACTATGCTCGCCGGCACATTCCGTCTGGAAGCAAACACAATTCAACGCGCAGACACCTCCGGGCAAAATTTCGTGCTAGCCTGAAGAGCGACCGCGTATCATGGGGGTCTCACCGCGCAGCGGAGAGAAAACTGGCCGCTGACCTTGGTAACTATCGTGATATATGCAAGCTGATGCGGGAAACAGGCAGCAGATGAGCTAGTGCTGTGAAACTATATGCGAGGAGAGTGGACAGCCTATCCACACCTTTTTAAAACGATTGAAGGGTGGGGATGAGTAATTTGGAAGACAATTTACTCGATCAGAACTGTCAACTTTCTCGCTGGCCACTGCTTTCTTTGCTCCGTGGGTTGTCGCTATGCATTCGCCCCCGCTAAGAAGTCGAATTTGGGATCGGACTGCTGAAGTTAACTGATGCCGCGGTACCAGATGAGCTGCCACCATCCCACGCAGCTTTGTGGGAGCTGTCCTTGTGGATAAATTACATAAGTTACTAGTGAAACGGAGAGCAGGAAAGTGCTCAAGCCGATTGGAGCCGCACCGATATAGACCCAATTTTTTAGCAATGCTCATGATCGGAATGCTGCAACCATAAAGGAATCAGTCTGAACTTCAAAGCCACTAAAATGCTTGCATCTGTCATCCTTCACAGACTGACTGGCACCAAAGGAGGCTAAATTCGTGCAGAGCAGGAACATTTTGTCGAGGTCGTGGCTGCATTGCTCAACACTGCAATACGCATGTTATAAATAAATAAATAAATATTTTATTCTCGACTATGCGAGGCACGCTCATGGAGGCATGATCAGATATGTACAACGGTACAAACATTATAATGCAATTGTAACAGTAACGCAGGAAATTGTTCATATATCCATGATTGGAACTGTACAATGTTGAAAATGCGAAACAATAAGTTGGCTGTCATGAGATACGGGACCTCAGCTAATAAGAGATTGAGAAACCTGAATGATCCACTGAAAGGTAATGGAAGAGCCCGCACACAAGGAAGGAAAAGGGCAACGTATGGTAGGATGTAAAACGACAACAGTATATACAGATGTAGAAGTCCCAGTGTAACGATCCTATGTAGAATTGTGACGCTAGTTGACCTGCCAGTGTAAAGTTATGGGCTGTGACTTTATTCGGTAGCGAGTCACATACGCCACGTTGCAGTGTTGTTAAACGGACATTTGTGGCTTTTTGTAGGGAGAACGCTTGCCAGGCGAAAACCCACCACGTCCTGGAACACTGCCACCAATCCATTGAATGGCAAATTGTAACTGGCTATGTTTCTTGTTAAAAGTCTGTTTGCTCGGTTATTCGCAGTCAGGTTGCGTCCCATTTTTTCCGCTGGTTGATGCAATAACTGGTTGCCTATTGCGTTCCTGGGTCCTGTCCGTTGGTAGGTCGGGTACTAAACATTCTTATTGAATATAACGTGTTGATCCTTCGCAGAACCACATGAAGTCATCTCTGATTATGTATATTTGCCGGGGAGCGAAGAATTCGTGTCCAGCTACCCTCACTGGACATCGGTGGTTGGGTGCAAATAGTTAGAGTGGAAGTGAGGCCATGGTCCAGGTAAGTACTTGTTGGTTATTTCGTCCCATCCCAGACGGAGGCAGTTCCTCAGTTCAATCCCGAAGCTCTCCGATGTTCACGACCTCAGAGAAAAGGGAGAGAGGAACAAGCCGAGAGAAGACCGAAAAGGAACAGTCGATGTACCTAGTGTTTGATCAAAATCCTACATTAAGACATTTATTTGAGACAACTAGTGTACAAGGTGTAACAGATATTACGCTAAAGATGTTTTTACTTATGCGGAAGGCATGGCCTGATGGGTAGAATACTTTCATGTGCAAAGGGATGAAGAGCAGGATTCCGGTAAGATATTCATGAGGTGTAAACTGACAATGTTCGAATTCTACCTGAGACTAGAAAGTGGGTGTGTAGTCACGATTGGTTGTTATCGGAAACCCAAGGACAGGGACGATGTGGCCGTATTTATATATGCTCACGGGATAAGGATTACCTAAGACACCATAACTACAATGTACATAGGTATATGAATATAGGAAGCTGAGCATATTAGAAGCTGGCTAAGATTAAATGGATATCAAAGGAAGACTAAGTGTTGAAGGTAAGACGATTAGAAGATATCGATACTGGACCGGGTATCAGTGGACAAGGGTGCCTGTTGGGTTAATCATTCGAGGTGCCAATGAATAACAACCGTGTCAAAGGATCAGATAGCAAACCAGCTGAGCTGTGAAAAAACTATACCAGGAGAATAAACAATCTACAGAAGGACTGACGCCTAGCAAGCTAAGGAGTATTCCCAAAGTTGAATAGAGCATACAGCAAACAGCTGCCGCAGAGCAGAGATAGTGGCTAAAGGAATGGAGGTATCAGTGGCTGATTCAACCATATCATTAAGACTTTTGACCACATGTCAAGTAAACGCGAGTAAGACAGACACGGATAACGGCGCGCTAGGAGAGATGAATGGCCAGCAATAAAGTTGAAATAAGGCTTCAGCTACCTGCGGGTCCTACGGTGGCACAGAATAGGTCAACAAACAGCTGAGCTGTGACGCAAACAATCAAAGAGATGAACATGGTAAGAACGGAGCGAGCTCCGGGTATCCGCAAAGTTAAATGGAACCTATGGCGACTAGCTGCTGCTAAGCAGAGATAGTGGCTCAAGAAAAGTATGTATCAGAGGCTGGTGTAGCCATATGATTAGGAAGTTTGACCAGTACTGGATGACTACCGTTTCAGTGAATAAAGAAACAGACGAGCGCTGAATAAGGAGACAGACTTCAAAAGAAAATGAACGCTGGAGTGTCAAGAAGTTGCTCCTTCCAGGCTACATGAGGCCAACAACGACTAGTTACTGCCAAAGAAAATTGCATGAGAGTAAGACGAAAAACGGATAACTGCGCGCTAGGAGAGAGATGAATGGCCAGCCACAGAATTCGGATTAAGGTATTAGTTACTAGTGGATCCTACTGTTGTTGGAGCACCGCCCCACATCTTGGCGGCTTACCGTTGTCGTGTTCCTCGTTATCAAAGTGGCATTAGACTAGGTAGATAAATAAATATAAAGGTAAAATTAACCGTCTTCGCGACAATGAGACGCACGGTTTCTATGCCATGATCAGATCAAGTCAACATTGTGCGATGAAAAATGTACGAAGATACATGTTTGGCATAACCGTGAATGTATGCGTATAGCTGTATATACGTATGTAATGGTGTGTGGATACCGCTAGCTAGCAATCTACATAGATACCTAGCTAGATGGATACCTAGATAGTAGCGTCCCTTCTGTGGCGGGTCACATTCACCACGTCGCAGTGTTAAGCAACAGATAGTTGTGGTCTTTTATGAGGCGAACGTTTTCCGGGAGAAAGCCCACAACGTCCTGGAACACTGTGGTTGAACTATATGCTGGAACGAGTTAAACCCGAATAACCCAGCCGGCATCACAAGGAGGATGTTTGGCTAGCCAGCACTTTGGCAGTGTCTACTCAGGAATGAGGTGCAAGAACAATATATACATATTTTCCGAGCACTATACACGCGTGGCTTGGTTAGAGTGAGCGGTACGACCAGCCTTTGTCGACATTAAATATCTCCAACGCTGTGAGTCAGGGATGCCCCCTGTTACCTTTCCTCTTCATCTCTGCTATTGAGGAAGTCATGGAAATCGACTTCAACGGACACCACTTGCGAGGTGTGAAGTGGCTCCTTGGAGAACGACTGCTTGACTTGGATTATATTGAAGATTGTGCCCCTCTTGGGACATACTAACGCTGTCAGTTAATTTCGGCTTTGCTTTGCACCCACGAAGTGCAAAGCTTTTCACGAAGATTGGTTTGGACCGCCTCCTGCGCAGACCCTTGATGGTAAGCAGCTAAAAATGGTTGAAAG
This sequence comes from Dicrocoelium dendriticum, assembly GCA_944474145.2. Lineage (NCBI taxonomy): Eukaryota > Metazoa > Platyhelminthes > Trematoda > Plagiorchiida > Dicrocoeliidae > Dicrocoelium > Dicrocoelium dendriticum. The sequence continues at coordinate 65,563,107 of OX104068.1, forward strand.
ATTCAACTGCTCGGGAAGTTGTAGCTGAGCACGTGGGCTTAAAGCTTGATACGTTTTTGTGACCCTTCACCACTTATGGCACTTGTGCGACATCACTTTTGCCCTTTTAGTTAGTGGGTACAGTGCAACGGTACTTTCGACCTGCCGGAAGGTTATGAAAACTGGCTTCATAGCTCAGCGGACATACAGAAGCCAGTTACGTACGACCACCGATGCCTTCGAAATTTGGCGCACATCTAGTGGTAACACCAGGTGAGCAACGTGTGTGTTCGACGCACTAGTTACAGCACAGCAAAAGGAACGGAACCGCACAGTTCCAATATTTCACGCAGCCGGCTTCGGTGGGTCGCCCACGTGTTACGCCTGCCAGCCCACTGACTCCAGCGACGTGCGGTGTTTGTTTGCCGGGGTGTGAGTGGAAGAAGTGAGGTGGCGAAGGGATGACTTGTTTGAGAAGTAGGAAGGCCTCCTCTCGAATCTGTCCTCGGTTAATGCATCCCGGACCCTGGTTGGGAGTCGAAAGACGGTGAACCCCTTTGGCTTTATACACTCGCTGACATGGCTAAGCGTCGATCTCCAGGAGCTAACTCAACACTCCGGAGCCAGGCAAAAAGAACGGCAGTGTTTCAGAACGGGTTGATATTCGCTTAGCAACCGTTATTCCTATTAAAGGACAAAAAGGTCCGTTTAAGAAAACTGCAACTTGGTGGTTGTGCCCCAACTGAATAAGGTCCCTGCACACGAAGTCTCACTGTCAAGTTAACCGGAGTGACAGTTCACTTAATTTCAATATGTTTTGAGATGTTTAAGGAACGGCTACGCCCGTGTCTGTAACTTACGTTCCACTGCTTATAATAGGCCTTTACTGTTGTTCCCTAAATCATAAGCGTAAAGCCAGACCATCGCCACATCAATAGCGATTCGATTTTTAAACAGTAGATCTCGTAATTTAGTAACTTCCGTATATTGCGCAAAGCAACGTGCTTGTTGCGAAACATGAACGCCAGCAAATACTTGATCATGCCTTATTTGGCGTGCTGCGATGAATTCAAAACTTATTTATTTCCTTATTTAGCAATAATTATGTGTACATAAATAGAAGGAACAAATCCAGCTGCGACGCGCTTGCGCCGTTATCCCATGCAACCAACCCTGTATTGTAGGAGGATAATGCAAAAGCGGATCTTTTGACAGGGCATTACTCCTCGGTATCCTCGCTGGAATCTCAGTCTACCACCGTTCTCTTACACACCTTCAGCTCGGACGTAACACCTTAGCTTTAATGTAACTCCTACCGGTGCTGCATACAAAAGCCTTACCAAGCACTGAAGCTGTTCGTCTCCTATGTCTTAAGACAGTGGCTAGATCCATGACTGGCCTAATCAGCCAAGTCTTCTATCTGTCTCTAAAAGATGGTCGTCTAGCCGGCAATCGGAAAACAGAAATCTTGATGCCTAAGTACAAACGTGGGAATCCTCAAGCTTTAATAAACTATCGTCCTATTTACCTGACATCGAAAAGCTGCAGTTATATGTGTCCTTCAGAAGCACTGTGCTGAATGGTACCTTACATCCTCTACACAGCATGAATTTCTAAAGGGACGATCTTGCACCATAAAACATCTAATGGCAAGAGAAAATGGACCTGATTAAAGGTTGGTTGTGAAAGAATAGATATCTTCTTCTTCGATTTTAGCAAGGTATTTGATAGTGACCCAGGTCAAATGCTACTCTGCAAGCTCTGCCAAATTGGGGTCAGTGTAAATCATTGCTCCTGGATTCCGGATTTTATACACAGAAGTAATAAAAGAAGAAGAAATAGAAGAAGACGCAAGTCACAGTAAAGGAGGCACTTTCTCAGTCAATGCGCATTAGCAGTAAAGTTTCGGAATGTTTTGTACTTGGGCCTGCAATTTTCAAACTCTAATATCATCCATCCTGGAGTACCTCGACATGAACCTCGGATCTAGGCAGGTGACCTTAAACTAAGGTCTGAAGTACCGGAATTTTATGCAACGGCTAGACTATAGGACTCAATAGATGTACTACACCGGTAGTCCATCTAATGGCCCCTACCCATCAGTTATGAAAAATGTTTCGTCCTACTAATACGTGCGCCTGAGCCACTCGTCACTTACCAAACTGGTGGATTCATTCTTATGAAGTTTGCTCAAGTGAACTAATTAGGTGTAATAATTGTCACTAGCCCAGAAACCACCCAGGACAAGCTGGGGAGAGTGGCCGCGGCTAACACGGTGGGCACTGCATAAAGAAAGTCAGCACCCCGAACGACATTGTCTACCTTCAGGGCTCTGTTTATTTTTTAAGTACGCCAAATCCTCATGTATGGCTTGTCAGCTACCTTTCCACTCCAAAAGTCGAAATCTACCTTGATGGAAAAAATCCAGAGACGTAGGTTGAATTTTGTCTCCACACTTCGGAACCTATCCTACCACCTTCGGCTTCAACAGATAAACCTGCTCTCTCTGAAGTACGGTCACCTCCACAAGGACCTCATCTTCACCAAGCGCATATTAAGGGGTAACTTGAAAACGAACTACGATTTATCCAGCTAATACGGGAGGCTGGAAGTTAAACCAAGACATGTAACTCCTCAAAACGAGGAGGCTCTATGTTCCCTCTGCTGTTGTTCTATCCACCCAAGTGACAACAGACTGCAACCGCACTCCAGAGCTCATCATTAGTGCTCGGTTTACGAAAGGTTTTAAGTGGGTCTAAGACTTCCACCTCTGTAAGGTGTCAAGCTTGCAAATTCTGCTGCGACGCTCTAGCCCACTTAGGCTGCTTATCGCAGTAACATATGCTCGCTTTCTGTACCAAAACTGTAGAAGCTGATATAGGCCTTCCTCTGCCCTTTACAACTTAATGTACTCAAGCAACTATTGCAAATATCGCGGGTAAGTAACTGACCTATAAATACAGCCAAACATTGCAAAAGGTCTACAGTGTTCTATTGACGGTGATTTACAAGTTAGATTTCGTAACGCTACGAATATGCAGCTGCTCCCCCCAGGGATAGCACCTTAAATGGCATCAAGTGACTCAACCTGCGCGCCACCAGTCTTTCTCTAGTTAGCGTACCTAGTGTCAATATCATATAGCTGACCAGACAAGGGTATTTCCTTAACCATAAGGCACATTCGCGACCCAAACTACTTATCGAAGGAACGGTTAAAGAAACGCACGATTAAGAAATAGGCTTGATGCATCTATGTACAGCTGCACTTGGAATCTCTGAAAAATGGTAAAAATATGCCAGAAGGTAAGACCTTACTTTGGCGAAAGCAAGATATCAAAAGTTCGTCAATTTTAATTAAATTGCTCAATGGGAAGTAGTATTTCCTGAAAAATACATATATAATTCCAATCAGGTGCCTAAACCGGGGTATAAAAATGGAGTAGGAATGCATGTAATGCGATGGAAGCGTAGTGGTTCAATGGTAGCGAGTAACATAAACTTGTGGATGGCAATTACATAGGAGAGCACGGTTGTGTCAGTCTGTCACGGTGCGTAATGCCGATTAACAGTAATAATTAAAAGACGCATGGAAGCAGCACGCTAGGTAATGAACATGCGTACGAATGGAATTAATTAACTAAACACACAAATAACTATTTATCCTCGACTACGTGGGGCATGCCCAAGGAGGCATTTTTAAAATTGCAATTGTACAGACGCTTTGTGGCAATTATAACAGTGAAAATCAGAGATTGTTCAGACATTCATGGTTGAAAACGTACAAAAAGAACAGAAGTAAAATACAAGAAACCCCATGGTCATGAGTTTGGGCACGTTCGTATGGGCACAGTCGGCCTGCCATAAATTGCGGTATTAATTCAGCCCCGAACAGATCAAGGACTGTAGCTGAGCATGTAGAAAAGCACCGGTGAAGAAAAAGAACCAAAGTGACTACATGATACACTGAATTCACGCGAGTGTAGCATAAAAACAACCGCGAAGGCGCAGAAGGAGATTTGGCGAAGGAATATGCAGATAAGAAAGTGGCAGGGTCTATCGAGCATGGTGATAGGTTGTCTTACTCAGCGTGCCAGCATCTAGTAATGGGCTGTGACTTTATTCGGTCGCGTTCCACATCCGCCACATTACAGTATTTTTAAACGGACAGTAGCGGCGTTTTATAGGTAAACGCTTGCCAAGCAAACACCACTAGGTCCCTTTACACTGTCATCAATCCATGCGATGGCCACACTGTAACTGGCAACTCTTCTTATTGGCCGCTTATTGGCTCTGTTAGTCGCAGTCAGGCTACATCCATAATTTCCACCGGCTGATGCATAATGGGCGAGGGGCTGCTCCATCCATGGATCCCGTCACGTCCTGGCGGAATTGCACGGCCTGTTCGGTTGGTAAAGCATGCAGTCAGGCAGTCAGTACAACCTTAGAGTGGTCGGAAAATTTTCGTTGCTCCTGACTTTTCAAGTTTTCGGATTCAAATCTTTTCGCACATCGGCCTGGGTACACTCATTCAATCGGGCTCGATCAGGTCTACCCATTGCGCAAACTTTCTCTAGGCTACTATTAACGGATCGACGTCTAACGCCGGTTTTCAATTCTGGCTGTGTTTCAGCGTTGTCGTTCGCCTACGAGTGCATCACTTTTCTACCTTCATCAAGGATTTTGGAATTAACGGAAAGCTTATTGCTAGCTCTATTTCAGGAAACCTAAACCAACTCCGTCGGTAGCTGAATATGGCGACTAAAAGCTATTCCATCTTCGCACACTGCCTTGGTTGACCAAGAGCTCTCACGCTGCATTGTGAATCGCGTTCTATAAAACGCACACAAATCTCTTTGTTTGTCCGGATTTGTGCTTATGCGCCTGCTGGAACTTGCGGCATAACGTGACACACGGAGTTGACCTCAGGGATACCTGTGCACGGAGCGGTCGATCACTGCAGGACAGTCTACCCCTGGCGGAATTTGGACAACTGCGCACTCTTACATCCGGTTGGTTTGTATAATTGGTTGCATCTGAAACAGTGGCTTGTCTGTCGACTTGTACAGGTAAATCACTGGACCTTAGCGACCTTTGTTACTCCAGAATTCACGCTTTGCTATAGCATATACCATAGATAGCTATTATCTTCTCAGTTAAAAGATTGATGACTGCCATTCACACTTGTGCAATGAGGAAAAAGCCTGTGGGAAACCGAATAATCACGGTAAATAACGTTGCGGTCACGAGTGTCGAGGAACCTGTGCCCTGCTGCACCCATTCCGAGCCTGGGATACAAGAGCAGGTAAATAAGTCCAAATAACAAAGCACAGAAAGTTCAGTTAGTGTTGTCGACCTTATATCTTCACTGTCAGCCAAAATAAAGACATGGGAAAAACCGTTAGAGGAACAAAATGAGAAACTAAATTTGTTTGACTCATTCGGAGAGCTCCTAATGTCAGTTTCATTCCTAATTCAGCCTCCGGCTAATCCAGCGCAAAAGCACAAAATTGGACCCTTAAACTTCCTAAATGCAATCGCCTCTGAGGTTACTCGAAGCTGCAGAAGGGAAAAAACGTCATCGCCCTCAACATAACTGACAATATCGCGATTGACAACATTAGGCGCTCTGTTTCGAGAGCGTGCAACATCGCTGAAACCGAGATTAGTTGTAGAAGACTGAGGAAAAAATCTTTACGTTTTCCTTGTCAGACTCTGTTCAGCTTCCGCAGCGAAAGTATCGCAAATTCGTTTATCAAAAGTCAAAATACTTTAAGATCTGTCCAGAAATTTTGCAAAGTTCTTCTATTCTTATACAGGTTACCTTTGCATCGTGAGCTTCAACGCGTGAGTGAAACTAATGTCGTGCCTGAGCCGAAGCAGAGCCATCCTCCCTGCGCGCTTCCTGGATTGCAAAGAAGATCATTCAACCGTGTTTGGTTCTCCCCTTCTAAAAAGGCAGATAATGTTAGCAAGGCCACTCTCCACACGAACGATGCTAAGGCTGGCAAAAACGTAGCGGAAATTGAGATGCTCACGCCTCCACACCACGTTAGTCTTGTGGATATAGGAAATAGTGTAGCTTCGCTCGATGCACCACGTTCTGACAAACCAGTAGAGATTTGGATCAATACCCACTCCACTATTGAAACAGATACAAGTCCAAAAACATCAAACGGGGCTGTCGATAGCACCAGTGAAGGTACGTCACGGCCCATTGACATTATGACTACACATAGCAGCAGTGGTCATGGGTCGCGCCCTAAGCGTCTTAGATCAAACAGGGGCCTTCGTGCTGGAAAGGTGACTCCCCGTGTCCCAATGACAGTCGTGAATAATAATGCAGCTGCACAGAGTGGCAAGCCACAATTCCTTATTGTTCCGGCGATGTGCCAAGGCTGTTCTCCTGGCAGGCCTGTACATGGCTTTGCTGAATAACAGACCACTTATTTATGACCCTATCCATACTCTCTTCCGCCTCCTCCTCTCACAATGCCTTCTGTAAGCCCTTCGGCAATTACACCCTATCCAATTAAGATCGATCGCCCCAAATTACCACAGTATTCTTTTTGCATCCCCCACCCATTCCCCCACCCCCTAATCCCGATAGGACTGGCGAATCTCACAGTAAGGGATTTGCTGCGGAAGGCTCTAGAACTGATGTGATTGCAAGAATAAATACTGGACAGTGTGATGAACAACGCCAGGAGTTTTTAAAACTGATGATAATTAATATCCGTTCTCTGTTGAATAAATTTCATTTACTCTGCACCTTCATAAATCTGAATAAACCTGATATGATTTTACTTACTGAAACCTGGTGTCATGATTCTATACCCAGCCAGCTGCTTTCTATCGATGGTTATAAGCTTATTAGAAGTTCAGAGAGGTTTGGAAACAATCGGTTTGTTATAGTACTTTGGTAACGTTTCGCCACTAACATAGAGGCTTCGTCAGACCAAACCTCTCTGAACTCATGACTACTTGATCGGTTCCAAGTATCTTCCAAGAATTTAAAACTTATTAGAAGTGATCGAAAACAAGGCAGAGGAGGTTGTTGCATAAACTACTACTCACAGAACCTCCTTGTGTCCGAATTCACACTTCCACTTATATGCCCCACTATTGATTCCGCTTGGTTACTCTTGTCCTTTGGTACCAAGCGAACTCTTGTAGGCTGTATATACCGCTCACCCGGGGCCAGCTTCAGTGATGAGATCCAGTTGGCTGACATCTTCAATTACATATCGGATCTTGGTTCCTTCGATAAAGTTGTGGGTGGAGATTTCAATCTACCAGATATCAGTTGGTCTAACTTAGTAACAAACGCGAAACATGCAGAGTTCATAACCTCCGTCATCACTGGTGGCTAGGAGCAACATGTTCTAGTCGCTACCAGGGGAAAAATATATTAGACCTACTTTTTACCTCAGGCACTTCCCAGATAACTACTGATGTAATTGACGGTCTCCCTGGATGTGATCACAAAATAGTCAAATGTAAACTTATAGCTGAGTCGTTGCATGTATGGTTTGCGATGGTTCCACACTTCCTGCGAAATATTAATTGGGTAGATTTCTCAGCTTGGCTTAGGGTCCAAAATTGGGACCATTTCTTTCTTTCGTCCGATATTAATGGAACCTCCAATATCTTCTATGATAATGTGGCTATGTGTTTACGCATACTAGCCTCCTGTGAGGACACAAGACTCTTTTCTAAATACGCTAACAACGCAAAGGACAAGCGGAAAATTCGAGTGCTAACTCGAACATTTGAACGTACTCATGACTTTAGTTTATTACTGAGACTCCAACGCCTTATAATTGAGATGGACATGAAACATCAAACTCGTCTCATGCAGGAAGAACGACGGGCTGTAAATAGTAGTAATACAAGTCAACTGGTGACTGCATTACTGAGGAAAAGGAGAGGTGGCAAAACTGATCTACCCTCCCACATCGTCATGCCCGAAGGTGATTACATTGATTCCCAAATTGCCATGGCTGAAGCCTATAACTCATACTTTGCTAGATCCTTTAATGTTGAAAAAGAAACCCTGGATTTGTCAACCTCGTTTCACTTCTCTAAACCAGTCCCAGCGATCGAGCTTAGTGTTGCTACGATAAAACGTATGATTACTTGTCTAAGACCATCCTGCAGACCTGGCCCCGATGGGATCTCTTCTGCTTTAATCAAACACGGTGGGGTGGGATTCCCTCTTATAGTATTAAATATCTTCTCTTTGTCTCTCCAGTCTTGTCAATACCCCGAACGTTGGAAAACGGCTAAGGTTATACCGCGACATAAGTCCGGGTCGAAAACTGACATCCGGAACTACCGCCCCATTAGTCACACAGCCATCCTCTCACGCATGCTAAAGAGAATTGTTAAGGAACATCTGGTTTCGTTCCTAATATCGCACAAACTTCTCTTACCTTCACAGCTTGGCTTTCTGAAGTCTCGCTCGTGTGTTACCTGTCAAGTTGACTTCCTTAACCATCTAACTGAAGCAATTGACTCAGGTCTTCAATGCATTGTTATCTTCCTTGACATGCAAAAGGCTTTTAACAGAGTCCCACACAAAAAGCTGTTATGTAAATGAAGTAAGTACGGTGTCACAAATCCGCCTAACACTTGGATCCAATGTTACCTAGTAGGACGGTTGCAAGTTGTGGATATCAATGGTTACCTCTCTTCACCTCGTCCGGTTACCAGTGGAGTGGTACAGGGCAGTGTCTTAGGCCCGTTACTCTTCCTACTGTATATAAATGACCTGGTTTCTGTTATACAATTTGGGAAGTCTTATTTGCTTGCTGATGATTTAAAGGTGGTTTACACCTTCCCAGACTCTCAGCGTACCGCTGAAGTTAACAATATCCAAAGCGACTTGAAAGTCATTGAGAGATGGGCTGATATGTGGCAGATAACCTTTGCAACATCGAAGTGTAGTATTCTATCGTATGAATGTCAGACAGCAGCAGAAGTGTTCAGGCCTCATGATGGAGTCATTCATATCAGCTAGTCTGTTCGTGAGTTAGGTTTAAGATATTCTAGTTCGTTAAACTTTAGCGAACATACAAATCATATATTGAAAAAGGCTAAGCAGTCGGTCGGGCTCATATGCCACCTGCTAACCTTGAAAGAAACCAGACTAATTGCTTTCAAAATCAGTATCTGGCCTTTGCTTGAATATTGTTGTGCTGTGTTCAGTAACTTGCGAAAGCCTGACTTGAGAGACATTGAAAACGTCCAACGCGCCTTTACGAAGCGCATATTTGGCTGTTCAACCGCTCTTTCATACCGAGATAGATGCAAGCAGTTGAACCTTGAACCTCTGTGGTTACGAAGAATACAATTAAATCTGTGCTTCCTCCACAAACTCGCGTGGCGGAAAGCATATATTGGAACCTATCAATTGCACTTTCGGGAAAACACCATTTATGAACTGCGAGATAATGAATGCATATTCTATTTACCCAAATTCAAGAGCAGTCTAAGGAGAAATTTATATCTTCTTAGGTATGGCTCCATTTGGAATAAGCTGCCAAAAGAGATTAGATGTATTGAACATTTCTGCATGTTCAAGGAAATGATAAAGGCTTATCTGTCAACGGACAGAGCGAAATGGATCGTAAAAATTCAACTTGATGATGAAAAGCTGTATGAAGAAGGGCCGGATCATGTATGAAACCGGAGAACATCAACTCTACTGTACCAGAGAAAACTTGATCAGCTAGGATGAGCTGCTACAAACCGCTTCATATGCTATTCCTTAACGCTACCTCCCATGCGGTTTTACTCCCTTTAAACTTAATTCATACCAACTGTCTTCTGTTTAAAACCGAGAGCAAAATTATTTACTGGTGTGACGTCAGGAACTATTTTCGCAATTTTCCGCACAAATTAATTAATTCGTAATATTGTTCTGCGATCCCTTTCGCTACATTTTTCTCCAGTGTTAATCATTTCCCCTTCTTTTCTGAAGTTAACAGTCCAGAAACATATACTTGAATTCAGTGATGGCAATAACTGATTCCCTACGCAACTTTTGCCCATGGACAACTAGTACCGTCATCTGTCGCCGGCTGTCACACTACACAATTTATCGTATGATCGGCTCAATCGATTTTTACGCCGATGTACAAAACATACCTGCCTATTTTTTACACTAACGATATAGTTTTCACGTAATTCCTCTTTTCTATATTCCTCTTTATTTCATAGTTGGCCACGACTAGACTGATCTCCCGCGGTGATGGATTACAGCTTCCAGATTATAAAAGACGTTACCTATGCAAGGCAAATTGCCACCAACTTACTGGCGTATAAAAAGTGCCATAATATAATGATCCGCATGAGGGACTGGGCTGAGCCTTCATGGATCATAATACATGAACAAAAGCAGCTCTAAAAAGAACAGAGCATATGATAAACTGGTGATGGCTCATATGCTACTATGACACACGGACACACGGCCAGTTATTGCATGGAAGTTCTAGCGAAACCTTTCGAGGGAATACCTTGCATGCAAGCAGGTCCCCTGGGGATGGTTCCACGAGTGGCCGTATTACTTTAACTGGACATCTGTTTAAATCTGCTTACGTTATTGTTCCTGATTTCTAATTTCTTTAATGCCTTAATCCTGCCACTTAGTTTAGTACCTGTTTTGGATCCACTGTAAACAGCGTGAACAAATTGATTATTTTTTGCGATCCTGCTGTACACATTGATCAGACCACATAGTTGGACTGCACCTCGAATCACCGAGGAATATACCGTTTATTTATTTATTAAACATTTTTATAACGTTATGTATTTGTTGCCTGTAGAAACGCTTGCTGTCTCCCGGGAGTATCCAAATTAATATGGGGTTAATGTATACATTTCAATGTTACTATTCGAACAAGAAAGACAATCAAACCCAATTGTTTAGACCCAAAAGTGTGGCAATGTTTCCTAGTGAACCAGAATCCTCCCGGTGTAAGTTGTATTGATTGGGAACACTGGCATCCACGGCCAACTTGACAGTAACATTAGTGAGGTTTGCTCCCGACGTTTGGTACTTCGAAAGTATTTGTCTATTACGCAAAATAACCTTACCCATTTGCTCTTGCCATAGTGCAGAATAGCATTGTGTTTGGATATTTCCCAATTAGGAGCATGGCATTGACAGGAAAACCTGCCCCTGGTAGTCAGGCGAAATGGCCCAATTGACATTACATGTCAGCAAGAGAGCGCCGGGTAGAAGTATGTGAAGAGGAGGCGAGCTGAACCCACATGCTCAGGCCTTAGTATATAACCTCCGTCCAAGGTAAGCAATATTTAGTTTCTTCACCCGGTAGGTAATGAAACAGGGGAATAATTACCCAGATAAGGGAAAATTGCGCCTCCTGGACACTTCCAGGGTTGCTGGCCGCCGATACGGTGGTAATCTCGGGACAAATGGGAAACCAACAGAGGTAGCCACACAAACTGTCAACAACGACGCATCCGGAACTCAGAGAAATATAACAGCACTTGCAGGTGCGCTTGGACTGACGTACCTCACATTGTATGCATTATTATAAATTAAATAACTCAAGTACAGTTTCCACCAAAAGTCTTAAGCTTAACCCAACCGTGATCGGTGATGTTTCAGTAGACTGAGCGAAGTCGGTGAACAAGAGGCCGATGCGACGAGACTGGATTAGTCGGCGGATTGAGACTATCGTGTAGTTAACTTGTGAAGAACGGTGAGGGTCAGCAAATGTGGGATGGTTAGAAATTATAGAAACTATGCTAATAAAGCGTGAGCTAGTCAAGCAGTTCTCGGGGTGAGGAAAAGCGTGCTTTGGGTATGCGACACTTAGATCAGCAAAGTCCAGGTAGAAGAGCTGCAGTCAGAAAACAGAAGAACGGTCAACTAAGACAAGATCAAGGTAAAGCACAGAGTTGGCTGTCCAGTCAGACAAACAAGCAACGACTGCGAAACGAATAGACAGGAAAAGGACGAGAAAAGCTTTATTGATAATGCGTGGAAAAGTTAACGACGCTTTGGTGGTAAATTGCACAGTCTGATAGGACAGCCAAACCAAGAGAGGCAACGTAGCAGATGTCAGAGGAAAGTTGAATAGCAGAATGCCGATCGAGTGAGACTGGACTAGTCCGTGCGTCGGGACTTGGGCGTAAAACAGAGGCGGGAAAACGGCCATAACAATAAAGGGAGAACTAGTCTAACAGATTCACGTGGTAAGGGAAACATGGCATGGAGTTTGCAGGGATTACACTGCTTAAGGTTCGCTAGCATAGGACCGGTCAGAGAGAAATAGACAGGTTAGGCAGGACAAGCTCCCGCAGAGCAGTAAGAGCTGCCCGTCCGATTAAGGAAGGAAGGAAAACCGAAAGCGCGATTAAAAAGGAAGTACGGATGCACAAATATAACTATTAAAATCAATTCACGTTGCCAATGTCAAAATGCACATATTTATAACTAGATCTCAATATATATATATATATATACATATATCCATAGACATACTAGCAATCATATTTAATTCACGTATACACAAATAGTACAACGCCTTGTTACGCGTTATTTGATTTATTTATACATGGTAAATATCCTAAAATAACCATATCCATGTGCGTATATGTATATATTTATATATAGCAGAGACCAATACATGTTAAAATGTTTTTTGACAAACACGCGTCAGACCCAAATTTTACATAGCACTGATTTTGGGGAAAGCGTCAACTCGGGCTGGGATTGAGATCTGGACGGTTTGAACAAGCAAAATTTAAAACCTGAGACAAAGACGGATGGAACGTCAAATAAAGTATATAAACCTGCATAAAATAAGTAGTAATATTTAATTATTACATATTATTTACTTAATATTAATAAGTACTAAATGTAAGCAGGTGGGTAACGTGTCAAACAAATAACTAACAGTGCAGGTTGGACGGAGTAGTAGCGTCGGCCGTACGATTGGTTTTGATACACAGATTTCCCGATCAAGATGAGGAAAGTAGCAAGGCTCAGCAACCGGTAAGAACAGAATTCAGAGCTAAATTTTTTAGTTTGTGAGAAAATAAATTTAAAGTCATTCCCCGATGTGGCTTGGCTACGTTCATGGAGATGCGACATGAGTGAGCTCTCTGAGCACCTCATTTTATCTTTGTAAAACAATGAATGCATGTGCTCACGAATCCTCCGAGATAGTCGTCTAGTCGTGCGACCCAGGAATCCTGCAGCACAGGAGCACAAGTACTAATAAACAGTCATTGTCAGGGACAACGACCGCAGTCTATTTCTCTAAGGTTCTAAAAGCCACGGCTTGTTGTGATACCAATTCCCAGCCGAGCCGCGAAATTAGCTTCCTCAACAGCATCTCCCAGGCTTCGGGATGAGATATCAGCCACAGAAGCGCCCTTACATTATATAGGTATGGAAAGATATTTCTTAGGAGCAATGCTCGTTGGTGGCGATCGTTCGCGTTCCTTTGAATGCTTAAAGATAAATGTATCAATATAACCATTTCCATGAGGGCGTCGCTGATTTGCTTTAGTTATTCTTTGACGGTATCCGGTGAACAAATACTGCGCTTCCTGAAGGCGAGAGATCTACTTAAGCTCCATTTGTGCTGTAGACGTACTGCGCTGTAATTGTTAGTGTACTGCACAGTCCACGCGCGCTTACTGTGTACATTTCTGCCGCATGCTACTTCCGAGTTACGTTTTAGCTCAACATCCAAGTAAGCTTATCAATTTCGGAACTCGTGTTCATATGTTATGTCGAGATGCTTGTGTGCGTCATTGAGAGCTGTCAGCAACTGTTCCGCATGCTTTTTGGATTTACAATGTGCGAAGATGTCGTCAGCGTACCGTAAGTACAATTTGGTTGCACAGCTATGCGTTGCAAGCGGGCCGTGTTCCGATTTCGCCATAAGGTTAGTAGTCAGCAGCGGCCCAGAAAGAGATCCCATGGCCACCCATTCAACATGACTGTACAATGCACAATTAAAAGTGAGCTGAACGTTTACCGTGCAACGAAGTAGTGCCACGATTAGCCAAATCGATGGAAACGGTGAGTATATGGACAGCTGCCGAGCAATCTTGCATGCGTACTCCACCGTTGCGAGCAATGGAATGATTGTGAATACTGAATGGGCATGGAATGACTTTGTCCATTTGTTATCAAGGTTGATTTCACATATCCTCTAAACCAATTCGAACGTGTCTTTTACGCAGTAGGTGCAAGCCAAATTTTGTAGCTGCTGCAGCTTCGCCAACATTAATTGCGCCATCAAATGCCGAGGATATCCCACCATGTCCCTGATTGTACACATTGAGGCGCTTTCACATTGTACATGATTTTGTCCATATTATCTCGGCAGACGCTCACCTCGAGGCTTTAGCTATTCGAATTTTTTCTTTTTGATGCTTTTTCCTTGCATAATTTGTCTGAGGCAGTCGAACAGCTGTTTTTCCCTTTCCCTCTGTGGTTTTTTCCTGCCATGTGCTACAGGAACTATCTTTGCTCACTGAGGATATGTTGCATTTTACGGTTAATATCCACTTTATACTTTCACACTATTTTGGGGCTTTTGCCTTGTTTAGGGACTGTCAATTCTTTGTTTAATTTTATCTGTTCGGGTGACTGATTGTTTTCCTTAGTGATACTATTATTACTAGTTGGTTTGTTCCTAACGTATTCGTGACAGCTATCAGCTGGGCTGATTTTAGATTCTTAACCTCACTTGAGGAAGTTGGAAGCCCGTCTTTAGCCTGAGCATGTATGCCTTCCAACTGCACCTCTATAGCTAGTTGAGCTACATTTTTACATGGAATACAAAGCTTTGGACTTAGTGATAACACTTTTACCTGCGTTTGGGTTAGTATCACACTGGAAAGCTTAAATGCCTACCGGTGCTGGTTATTTGGAAATTTCAGACGTGATAAGTAGCTATTAAGCGTATTAACTAACTTTTTTACTTACTTTCATTTTCTGTTTGACTAGTTCTAGGTCTTCCTCCTAAAGTTTGTCTCAAGTCTTCAGGCAGGAACAATCTCGCTATTGATCTTTGGAAATGAATCTCTCCAGCGTTGACCTCTTAACGGGCATGTTATCTACATAACTGAGCGCACATTTCTTCAAAGATTTTGCGTTTAAATAGAGTACACCAACGTAATTCCCTCCAAACGAGCTTTGGATAACGGCTTGCCTGCACGCAATTATTGAGAAATTCAAACTTTACCTTTAAGCGACGCGCTCAGTTGTGTGTATACTATCCACGTTAAGATTGCTGGGATGAAGAGATCCATTTTGCAAAGAGTAACTGTGAAGTTATGCATGCCGGAAGACGTGACAATCTTTTGAGGAATATGTAGAACTCGCCAAACAGAAAATGAAGAAAGAAGACAAAAATGTTAGCTGGTACCCTCAATCGTCATGCCCTCCAGTCGAAGTTTCCGAATAACTCGCAAAGACAAGCCTTTAACCTTTCTAGTGTGCTACTAACCCAAACGCAGGTAACAGTGTTATCACTAAGTCCAAAGCTTTGCATTCCATGTAAAAATGTAGCTCAACCAGCTATAGAGGTGCAGTTGGAAAGTCTACTCGCTCAGAGTTAAGCCTTGCTTCCTACCTCATCAAGTGATGTTGAGAAGTTAAAATCTAGCCTAGTTCATAGTTGTAACGAATACGTTAAGTTCAAACCACCTAGTAATATTATTAACAATAAATACCATATTCAGACGGCTGAAAAGATACGTTTAAATAAAGAATTTATCTCTACACCAGACATGGGCTCCGGTATAGTGTTAATGGATTGGGCGGATTGGAACCGTGTAACTGTTACGATAATGGCCAATATTAAGAAGACCAACTGCCCTGTCCACAGTACCTTAGAGAGTCTCGTTGGCTCCGCTACTCCTAATCAGTAAAGCTTTCTTCACTCTGACCCTGTTCTTTTCTTACTTTGTTATATTCCTTCCTTTCATCGGACTGCTAACTGTCAGTACCGTGCCCTGACCGTGTCTCATCGGACCAGTCTATTTTCTTCTGGCTGCCTTCAAAACTACGAAGATACCAACAGGCTAGGCTCTGTTGACACAATGCTATGTTCCCCTCACCTCAGGTGCCTGCAAGATATGCTCAATCTTTATTAACTTACTAACTCTGTGAGCATCCTAGACTCATTCACCCTTTGTAAATATGGCTCTCTTCTCATCTTTATTATACGTCCCAATCCTAACACGCCGACTAATCCAGGCTTGTTAGATCGGCTTCGTGTTCTCCGGATTCATTCAGACTTCTGAGAAGTTGTCTCTTCTGGTTTGGTTGACCTAATTGACTGTTCAAATACCTTCGGATGCCTCGTTAAAATTTACACACTTTAACAATAAAACCGTCCTCACTCTTACCCGAGACGTCATTACTCTAGGCTCTACATTCCAAACACTCTGTTCCCCTCAGCCCGAGAATTTCCTTGTCATGCCATCTGGCTTTTCATATAGACGCTGCCATCCCGAAAGCTTATAGCACACATTACTGCATATTACTACATATTTCACTCTTTGAGCTGGTATTCTAATCTCGTATCAGTAGTCTCTTTGCTTCCGACTACTGTGACCCTAATGAACAGGGATGGGCAGACATATCGGTCTGCTCACATCTCCCTGAAAACATCGTTGGCTTTTCCACTTCTCCTCAATAGAGCGCTTTCCTGTTCGCACCCTTTGCATTACTTTTTCAGTTGGACGGATATTCCATCGGACCTGGCTCTAATCTACCCTCGGCTGACCAGCCCCCGTCTCTGACTGCTTCCCGACATCCGAGCCATTAATTCTCTAGCTCTGCATTCCAAACACTCTGTTCCCGTCATCCCGAGACCTTTACTTGACATGCTACCAGGCTTTTCATACTGCCGCTGCCGTCCCGATAACTTCTTATCTTATGGCACTCACTACTGTTATTCGCACCTTAAGTTGGCGGACTATCTTCATCTTGCTGGCTTATCCGGACTCGTCTGAACGGTCTACTACTTTCTGACCCACCTCGGACTTCCGAGATCTAAGTGCCTTAGGCTCTGCTGACGTAACTACCTGTAACCCTCAACTGAAATGAATTGTTGGTCAAGGTTCATCCTTACTACCATGCCCGCATTCTTCCTGTATATGCCCATTGTGTCGATGCTCTCCTTTAGTAATTAGACCTAACTTCAACTGATTTCACTCTTTGAGCTGATACTCTAATCTCGTCTCAGTGGTCTCGTTGCTTCCGACTACTGTGACCCATTATATGATATGACTCCCTCAAACAACTCACTGTATGCTTGCATTCTTCTTGTCTGTTGTCCTTTCTTTATTCGTCATTCTTAGCTCTCGCCTGGCAACCTTCTTTAGCTTATCCGGTCAGTGCACAGCTGCTCCTTGCTAGATGCACAGCTGTCACTCGTCTGTGACAGCTAATTACTTGTAGTACAGCCCCCTCACCGGCTTCTCCCTGCTCAGGCTTCCCTACTTTTATTACAATAGCACAAGGGCATGATTTCATCATCTGCGCGTCGGCGTGTCTTCGCCTTTTATGCTCCGAACTACTTAACAACCATATCGTATGCTTGCGCTTCATCCGTTCGCTGTCCTCTCTTCATAAAACCTTTCTTAATTCTCTTCACTGAAGCAAACATAATTCATGTGGCCTGCGCACAGTTGCTCCATTGCCTCTCCCTTCTAAACGTCCATTTATCCATTGCTTGCTGCAACGTTTGTTACGCCTGCTCATGTAGGATTCCAGAACTTTCACTGCCATTTTCCAGCTCATTCTTCCTTAGTACTAAAATCTTAGCACCATAACAGGACTCAGCATCTGCGCGCATCCGACTCATATGCTGCGATGTCCTCAGCAGACTTAATTTATGCATGCACTCCGACTGTTTGAGGTCCTTCCATATAAACTTTTCAGCTTTCTCTAGCACTCCTTCCAAATCCTTAATTCGGTACTCAGCCGCTCCTTAGCCTCTCTACTCTAGACGTTCTCATATCTCTTAATTGTTGTAACTTCTTCGATTTTTTACCTGTAAGCGTCCAGCTATTGGACTAGCTTTCCCAGGCTCTTTCCAAAGTAGTAATATCCCAGTACCATAGCATGCATTGTAAACTTATACACCGCCGTGGTTCAGCATTATATGATACGACTCCCTCAATCATTCTTCTTGACTGTTGTCCTTTCTTTTTCCGACCTTCTTAGCTCTCGTTTGGCGACCTTCTTTAGCTCAACCGGTCAGTGCACAGCTGCTCCTTGCTAACTGCACAGCTGTCACTAGCCTATGACACCTAATTAATAATAGTTCAGGATTCTCACGGGCTTCTCCCGGCTCAGTCTTCCGTGGTTTTATTCCTTTAGCACCACAGCATGATCCCATTATATGCGCGTCGCCTACTTTTGCTCTAAACGGGTTAAAAGCCTTAACGCATGCCTGGGATTCATTCGTTCGTTGTCCTTTCTTTACGAAGCCTTTCTTTGCTCTCTTCTTTCTTGCAGGCATATCCATGTATTCAGCGCAAGCCGCTGTTTTGCCTCACCCTTCTTACTGTTCATTTCTCCCTTACTTGATGTATTGTCTTAGGCCTTATTACATGCAATCATACAACTCTCGGGCTAGCATTCGCTGGCACTATCCAGCTTGTTACAATTATCTTACCACCCTAGCTGCTGAGGTTAGGCATTATTGCTCCGATACTCTAAGCATCCTTACTCTACGCTTGCCTTTCGGCTATTCCCTGCCCTTCCGTCAATTATTGTTTCCTAGCCTCTTAGTTCTTCCCTCTACTCACGTGGTCAGCAGGCAGACGCCCGTTAGCTTCACATTTCTAGGTGTTCATTTCTCACTATTT
The DNA here is from genome assembly GCA_944474145.2 of Dicrocoelium dendriticum. Lineage (NCBI taxonomy): Eukaryota > Metazoa > Platyhelminthes > Trematoda > Plagiorchiida > Dicrocoeliidae > Dicrocoelium > Dicrocoelium dendriticum. Next base: position 65,581,962 of record OX104068.1, read on the forward strand.
TCTTAGCACCCTACTATGACTTGTTCCTCTGCGCGACGCTACATATATATTTGTTCCGCACGTGCGCTTTCCTTTAACTGATCATTAATACTTCATTTCTATCGATCAATCCTTTCTCCCCTATTAATCTGAATCCCTTTTTACAGCAAAGGTTTCGACACTTACCTTTGTAGGAGATTAGCTCTCATAGGCTTTTCCTATTTCATTAGGCCATAGCACTATACCCCTAGTACCCTCGTGTCGTCTTTCTGTCTTGATCACCCGATAAGTTTTACTCAGCGCTTGAGTCCCACCTATCCACTGACTTACCATCTCTTTCGATATAGGCTGGCCACCAGCCGTCTATCCACCATCCTAACGCAGCTGGTCCCTGAACTCTGCTTTCGGTCTTTCCACCCAATAGTCACATCATAGTAAACTGATACTGCGTTTTTGCTTAATGGCGCAACGCTCTGTATTCCTTGTAGATAGTAGCAACCAACTTATAGGGCCACTGCTTTCGAAAAACATTCAAAGGACACTTTCAACACAGTCATTGCTGCACATTGTACATCATTTGTCTCCACTCTAAATGTTATAACATAGGAGTTTAATAATGTTTGTATCCACGCCTGTTCGTTGCGGCCTTGGTTGTCTCTCACCTTCCCTTTTCTCCGTGGTCCGGAACTTCTTGGGGATCTGGGATAGTACCGAGAAACTGCTTTTGTCCGGGACAGAACAACCAATAAGGACCTATGAAGCACATGGCAGTACAAGAAACGGATACAATTGCACTCACTACCAGGACCGTTGTCCAGTGATAATAGCTGGACTCGAGAACTTCACCCACCTGAAAAGAATACATACTCCTGAAAAATCCAGACACAAGGTACTGACGTTTCGCCCACCTGGATACCCACAAAGACGATTCATCATGAAGCCCACATCCTCGATTCTCCTCAGCTATTATGGCGGCCTTTCCCAAGATACCTGATCAAATAACAGGATATTGAAGGTCATTTGGCGGCGGATATCTGAGTGTGAAATCAGTCGACAACCTGGTCTTTCAGTTGTATATCAGTGCACCAACAAATTTCTGACAGTGTTCCAGGACGTGGTGGGTTTTCGCCTGGCAAGCGTTCTCCCTATAATAAGCCACAAATGTCCGCGTAACAACACTGAGAAGTGGCGGAGGTGAGTCGCCAACGAATAAAGTCACTGCCCTGAACTACTTACTGGCAAGTAGACTAGAATCATTATTCAATATTGCCCTGTCACTTTCAATAATAAATTACACCATGCGTATATGTATCGCTTTCATTACACATATAGTGCCCTGACGGTATCCACTACGCACGCTAGAATCCAACGTTTTTTCATTCATTGAAGACTCCATCCCGTGACTACTTACACCATTTCCGCAGACTGTACAACCTTCGGCTTACTGCCGAGTACACTCATAGCAACGTGTTTGTTGCGAAACAATATTGCCTGTAAATTTTGATCATGCCTTGCTTGGCGCGTCTCGACAACTTCGAGAATAAACTATTTATTTAAAATGCAACACATCCTCAGTGAGCAAAGATATTTCTAGTGGCATATAGCATGAAACGATAACGAAGGGAAATTAGAGAAACAGCTGTCCGGTTGCCTAAGGCAAAGAATGCAAGGAAACCACATCAAGAAGAAATAATTCGAATAGCTAAAGCATTCCGGTGAGCATCTACCGCGATTAAATGGCCTGTCTAAGTTGCACAACGAAGACGCCACAACGTGCCCAATCTTGGACATGGGGGTTATCCTCGGCATTTGATGGCGCAATTAATGTTGGCGATGCTGCAGCAGCTACAAAATTTGGCTTGCACCTACTGCGTAAAAGACACGTTCGAATTGGTTTAGAGGATATGTGAAATCAACCTTGATAACAAATGGACAAAGTCATTCCATGCCCATTTAGTATTCACAATCATTCCATTGCTCGCAACGGTGGAGTACGCATGCAAGATTGCTCGGCAGCTGTCCATATACTCACCGTTTCCATCGAATTGGCTAATTGTGGCACTACTTCGTTGCACGGTAAACGTTCAGCTCACTTTCCATTGTGCAATGTACAGTCAGGTTGAATGGGTGGTCATGGGATCTCTTTTTGGGCCGCTGCTGACTGCTAACCTTATGGCGAAATCGGAACATGGCCCGCTTGCAACGCATAGCTGTGCAAGCAAATTGTACTTACGGTATACTGACGACATCTTCGCACATTGTAAATCCAAAAAGCATGCGGAACAGTTGCTGACAGCTCTCAATGACGCACACAAGCATCTCGACATAACATATGAACACGAGTTCCGAAATTGATAAGCTTACTTGGATGTTGAGCTAAAACGTAACTCGGAAGTAGCATGCGGCAGAAATGTACACAGTAAGCGCACGTGGACTGCGCAGTACACTAACTATTACAGCGCAGTACGTCTACAGCACAAATGGAGCTTAAGTAGATCTCTCGCCTTCAGGAAGCGCAGTATTTGTTCACCGGATACCGTCAAAGAATAACTAAAGCAAATCAGCGACGCCCTCATGGAAATGGTTATATTGATACATTTATCTTTAAGCATTCAAAGGAACGCGAACGATTGCCACTAACGAGCATTGCTCCTAAGAAATACCTTTCCAGACCTATATCATGTTCATTCTCTTGGATTGCTTGCGTTACAGCTCAGCTGGTTTGTTGACCTATTGTGTGCCACCGTAGGATCCACTAGTAACTGAAGGCTTAGCCCAAACTCTATTGCTGGTCACTCTTCCCTCTTCTAGCGCGCCGCTATGTGTCGTTCGTCCCACTCGCATCAACTCCTCTTGACAGCAGCTAGTCATGGTTGACTCCATGTAGCTTACAAGTAGCCACTCCTTGACTTTCCAACCCTCATTTTCTTTTGCCGTCTGTCTCTCTTAAACCTCGCTCGCATGTTGACGTCTTCAGCAAAACTGTAGGCATCCAATAGTGGACAAACGTCTTAATGCTATGGCTGCACCAGCCACTGATACATTCTTTTCTAGAGCCACTATCTCTGCTTAGCAGCAGCTAGTCGCTATAGCTCCCATTTAACTCTGCGGATATTTGGAGCTCTGTAAGAATCGCTCCTTCCTTACAATGTTCATTCTCTTGGATTGCTTGAGTCACAGCTCAGCTGGTTTGTTGACCTATTATGTGCCACCGTAGGATCCACTAGTAACTGAAGGCTTAGCCCAAGCTCTGTTGCTGGTCACTCTTCTCTCTCCTAGCGCGCCGCTGTGTCGTTCGTCCCACTCGCATCAACTCCTCTTGAAGGCAGCTAGTCATTGTTAGCTCCATGTAGCTTACAAGTAGCCACTCATTGACTCTTCAACCCTCATTTTCTTCTGCCGTCTGTCTCTCCCTTTAACCTTGCTCGCATGTTGACGTCTTCATCGAAACTGTAGGCATCCAATAGTGGACAAACGTCTTAATGCTATGGCTGCACCAGCCACTGATACATTCTTTTCTAGAGCCACTATCTCTGCTTAGCAGCAGCTAGTCGCTATAGCTCCCATCTAACTTTGCGGGTATCCGGAGCTCGCTCCCTCTTACAACGTTCATTCTCTTGGATTGTTTGCGTCACAGCTTAGCTGATCTATTGACCTATCATTTACCTTCACTGGCCTATAGATACACTCATAGACCCTATAGGCATACACTTGTGACAAATCGTCTGATTGGAATAGCTGCATTTGGCGACTGAGTCACTCCTAGCGCCACCATCTGTCGACCGTCATAAATTCGGCATCTCTCTTCAGAAGTAGCTAAGGGCCATTGATCCCATGCATATGCGATGGTCCAGTGCTTGTAAGGAGCCACTCCGTATCTCAATAACTATTCCTTTAGAACATCTGCATCCAATCCTTCCGCTACCCTGCCACCGATTGATCTTTAGGACTCTCTCGCGGCACCCTATTTATTTTCGCGTATTATGCCCCCTCTCGGATTACGCTAACTACGTGCTGTTCATGCACCTGATAATCACTACCAACATTCTAACTCTCTTTGCTCTATCCCCACGCAACTATCGATTCATATTAAACGGATACTCGTACTTTACTTACTGGTGCAACGCTCTTGTCCATACGCAAGCGACAGCAATCCACTTATACGGCTAATGATTCTATAGGATACTCAAAAGACATTTTCAGCATAATTACTGTTGCAAAGTGTACATGCTTTTGTCTCAAGCCCAAATGTTATAACACAAGACATTAACAATATTCAACTCCATGCCTGTTCTTGCGGTCTTCTCTCGGTTGTCCCACACTTTCCCTTTTCTCTGAGGTCCGGGACATCTTGGAGACTTGGGATTGGACCGAGGAACAGTTTTGGCCCAAGACGGACGTAACAACCCACAAGGACTGACATAGAGAATGGTAAAACTCCGCAAGGACCAACCTACAATCACCATAACCCTTGTCCAGTATGGAGAATTGGACATATCCTCATACTCCCATAATTCTAAAAAATCTGGGCAGCGTAAAAATTGAACCTTTTGTTTACCTGGACATACAACAAGAAGAAAAATCGCGATGTCCCTCTCATCCACCGACCTCAAAAATCATGCCGACCCAGATCAAAATACCCGTCCGACTAACAGAGGAAATTAGAAGCCATTACCCCGCGAAAAACCGAAGGTGAAACCAGTCGCCAAGCGGCTTTGCCAGTTCAACTTTAATGTGCAAAATGCTTTACGGCAGTGTTGCAGGACGTGGTGGGTTTTTGCCTGGCAAGCGTTCTCCCTATAAAAAGCCACAAGTGTCTGTTTAACAACACTGCGACGTGGCGGATGTGACTCCCCACTGAATAACATCACAGCTCTCCACTACATACTGGCAAGTCGACTAGATTCACATATCAACTCTTCCCGACACCGTTTCAACTACACACGATTGAACCCGGTATATCATCGTGATACACAACAGTTTTTAAACCTTGATCATGCCAAGTTGGTGCGTCTCTATGAAACTGAGAATAAACTATCTATTTATTTATATTATCATGGACATACGACCAATTTTCTACTGTCACTGTCACAGCTGCCATAAAATGTTTGTACAGTTGTACATATCTGATCATGCCTCCATGGGCGTGCCTCGCGTAGTCGAGAATAAAGTATTTATTTATTTATTTATGTAAGAGCGCTTCTGTGGCTGATATCTCATCCCGAAGCCTGGGAGATGCTGTTGAGGAAGCTAATTTCGCGGCTCGGCTGGGAATTAGTATCACAACAAGCCGTGGCTTTTAGAACCTTAGAGAAATAGACTGCGGTCCTTGTCCCTGACAATGACTGTTTATTAGTACTCGTGCTCCTGTGCTGCAGGATTCCTGGGTCGCACGACTAGACGACTATCTCGGAGGATTCGTGAGCACATGCATTCATATTTTTTACAAAGATAAAATGAGGTGCTCAGAGAGCTCACTCATGTCGCAGCTAGTTGATCTTTGTCAAATAACTTAGAGCATTTCCTCAAACAATCTGATCAGTAACTGAACACTTCGTCCGTGTATTCCGCACGTATCCATTGCCGACGTTTGTTACTTGCACCAACGGGCGCCGGAATCTTGTGTTCTAAAACGTCTCATACGGCCGACGCTACTACCTTGTCCAACGGACACTGTCACTTAATTTTTTTGTTCCGTTACCCACCTGCTTACGTCGGGCTACTACGTATTTTGTGTATGTTTATTTGTGTAGTACTTGGCATAGCATCTATATACTTGTATCAGGCTATCTTAGTTGTTAGTTAGGCAGCCCAGTATTCAACTCCAGCCTGAGTTCAGGCTTCCCGTAGTCAGCGCCATGCAAACGTTTGGGTATGGTGAGAACTTATCGAAAAGTTTTCCTTACCATGAACTGGTTTCTGCTGGTGTATTATTATATTATATTGGCTATATATGTATGTATATTTTAACAATTTTTATAATATATGTACTTTTACTTTTATATATTTTATTTGAATATGTGCGTATCAATCCGCATTTATAACGTGGGATAATAAATTGAACTGCATATTCTTCAAGCTGTTCTTTATTACCTCCTTATTTAGCATGCTAACTATTATTATTTTTTAGCACTGTTAATCAGCACTATGCCGCATATCCGGCTGACAGTTTATTGCACACACAAAATGATGCCGAATGCAAATTTCTGTAATTCTGCTTCAGTGGACTAAGCTATTCTTTCTGTTCATTTCAAACGTTTAGTTGACCTACTTATGCTTATTAATAGAATCTAAATATATACATGCTAGTGTTCTTCTAGGTTACTAGTAACGCTATTTGTTCATCACCTTGTACGATGAACCAAATAGCTTGAGTACGCATTTCATTAATATCACATTACGCTTATTGTAATTAACCCTCAGTAAACTTTGTTGGTGCAGTGTATAAAGGTTAAATGAAGCATATGCAAAGCTAGGTTAATACCGATAGTAGGAATAAAATAAATTAATATACAATAATTTATACATGTGTACCACCTACATGCGCTGGACTAAATACTGTCGGATATTCCTGCGAACGTGCTCGGTGCAAACCAAGCCTTTATAGTTGCCACAGGTGTAGCTCTGCTGTCGACAATCAACCAGGCTCAATCTTTGGCATCTCATGCCTTTGAGGGAAGCGCATAGACAAGTATTATAAGTCCCATAATGTTAACGTCATTATTGCCAATGAACCTGTAATAATATGTGGCTTCACTAGCGTAATTGTTTACTGCTTATTAAGCGCAAACCGGTCCCGTAGAGAGACAATATTATTGCCTGTAGTCAAACCTTTGTTATCGGCTCCACGAGTCTACATGTACAGTAGTTACTTTACCCAGAGACGTGTCTTGATAGTTGCAGTAATGTACCTGCTAGCAAAGCCTCAAATATTGGATCCACAGGCTTTGAAGACTTAGTATAATTAATCCCATTTTGGTCCCATAGTATTGGTAGTATGAACGCTCATAACAGATCCAAAATCGTTGGTACAATAGGCCTTTAGAACCGGCGTTTACTGCGCCCGTATTGACCGCACAGCGCAGACATCGGTATCGCTGCTCACAACTCTATTACGTTTGGCTCCAAGGCACCAATAACAACACTAGTGAAGTGGCAACTATTGGCCTAACACTCCTTTATGACTGACGCTTATTATGTCTATACAGGTCACACAGCAGTAACATCATATTCACCACTAGCAGTCCATACTATAAACACCATGCGTCTACATAAGCATTTGGTACGAAGCTCCTATGGATCACATAGCAGGTGTCATTAACACTACGTAACTGGTGCCTCAACAAGCGTGCATGGAATGAGTATTATTTAGGCCACTGCTACAAGTTATACACATGTCAAATGGCTTTTACAGTTTTCCGTCCTTGCACGCAACCGCCTGAACATCATTTCGCTTCATAGTCACTGAAATACTGCAATGCTAACGAAAAATAGCAACCAATGCAACGCAGAATTTTGTACTGATGCCCGTCTGCACGCCATCAAGGGGAACCGTCTTCTGCTCTATTGAGCCACAACGCGCAAGCAATAAAGAATCGCTTAGGGCAAACTGTGCCACAGACCCACATGAAAGCCATGTACACAGGTGTCAAGTTGGGCGGACTTACCTGTTCATGAGGTAGCGACCTTGTGTAAATCCATGTAATCTGGTGGATCGTTCAAGACATGCATGTCTAAGAGAAAATTACTTGAATATACAAAGCCGGTAAGTTGGCAAGAAACAAGTAATAATATTTCACTGCCGTTCCACCACTTAGCTTGTACAGCGAGTACATATGGACTAGTGCACCCTAGAACTGACCAAGACCTCAAATGCCGACATTGTGGTCAGATGATCGCACTTAGCTGACCTTGAGGTTGGTTACGGAAATGAGATGGCGTCCAGTGCTACTAAACCGGAATGCTGCAATGCACCGGTTTGAGGACAGGTGGAGGATGTATTACATATCATTAGCTGCAGCCTGGGTACAAGTGCGTGCTTCAGGTGAGACAGCACTACTGCGATGGTGTATGCAAGGTGCTGCTGGCCACCGAGGTAAGTGAAGTAAATAGGGATCACAAATATATGGTGACGGTTTGCACCATCACCAGAGGTTGACGGAATTGGTCAAACAATTTATAGGAGCATGATGCGGTTAATGAGTAAGGACGTTCAAATGAACGACAAATATTTGATCGCGATGGGTAGTGTGCAGTTGGCTAATAATCCACAAAGCATGAACAAAGCGAAAAGGTTTTTCTCCGTAAAATATTGGGGGCATCACGTTCTCCTGGACAGTGTTGCAAGGTGAATAAAAGCAGATAATGTGAAGCTGCGCACTTACCGAAATGGAAAAGAGAATACCATGCAGGCCCTTTATTAGTTAATACAGTGCTGTACTGAGAAAGCATACAGAGCTAGGCATCTCTGCTGGCTGACTAAAAGCTACAGCACTGGAGCCTATTTTCCTTATCGGATTCGACTATGGATACACAACGCTAGTAGCATAGCAAGGCTTGATAAGGCTACATTAAGAAGACAAGCTAACAAAAGCACTAGCGTCAAAGAACCAGTCGAAAGTAAGGTCATTTACAAGGCCATCAATTAGCAAAACTTTTTTTGGAGAAAGACTGCTGATTGATCATGCAACTAGTAGGGAGACCCAAGAAGTGGTGTAGTAAGACGTGCAGCGTTAAGTCCAGCAGTTCTGCGCAGATAGGTCCCATCGCCAAGGTGTAAGGTAGGTAGGCACAACAACCATCTGGGAGGTTAAAGTCACCCGCCACAGGACACATGTTCGCAGAGTAAGTGTGCGTAAACACAATGATCCCCGTGGATGGTTTCAAAGTAATTCTATACACTGAAACGTTGCAGCGCACGGCAAGTCTGTGTGATCTTCAACAGTTTTGTGCTAACTCACAGATACACAGTCCTTAACTGACAATAGAGCGGTCAGCAAGGAACACTGCGCAGCCAAGCTGATACTCTTAGCTGCTTGTGGCTTCCTCTACTGTATCGTTTCATCAAAAGCAAGTATATCTGGAGGAGAGTTGTATATTTAATAAATAACTAGTTATATGCTCGAGAATGCGAGGCACAACTTTATTGGTCTGTTTATATTAAATATATAAATATGTGCTTCTGGAATTCATCAAGGCATACCAACATAATGTGCTCAAAAGCGTACGAAATTACGTCTTTGGCACAACAGTGCGTATATGTGTATGGGTGTACATACCTATGTAAATGCGTATGAATGTAGCTGTGAAGCTGGTGCTTATGAGCGTACCGCAGCATTTTTGACTGTTTGTAACCGTTGCGATGTAAGAATAAGCTATTAATATCCGTGGGCTAATTAGCATTTTCCGGATATCAGCAGGCAGTGACTTTAGTTTGTGGCGAGTCACGTCCGCCACGTCGCAGTGTTGAGAAGCAGACATTTATGGTATTACAGGTGAAAACACACCACATCCTGGACCACTGCCACTGAACTATTTGCTGGGGCGCTTTAAGCCTAAATCGACCAGCTAATAACACGAGAAGATTGTTTTGCAAGCCAACCAACTAATACACCGTCTTGCACAGGCTACACATGTCCTTATTACTACTTGGGAAAATTCGGCACCACACAGCCTTCGTAGTGTGCGTACAGAACAGCTCCTAGCTGGGCGGAAGAGGGCCGCCGCCTAAACATCCGCATATTCACCGAACGCAGACCTTAGTTGCCAAATACACGCCGGGATGTTAGGTTACTGATGGCTTCTTTGGACTTAAACATACCCGCCAACCGTAAAGACTGGTTGCAAAATAACCTTACTAAGCCTGAGCTTGAAGGTGAGTCGCAGTCAGGAGCTCTGCCATACTTGTTCAGAGATAACCACCCTAAGCAGTTGGGTTGAAGCTAATGCTGCTGCTTGAAGGTGGAGAAAATGAAGCTGAAGTATAAAGCTGCGAGTTATTAATGCAAATCTTTGGTGTTGCCACCATAGAGCATCTAGTTGCTGCTCAAACTCAGTATCCGTAGCTTTCCTGGGAATAATCTCGGAAGGGTCATGCAGGCGCTCGAAGGCTCGTCTTGACAACCGAATTTCTGTCGTAACCCGTTGCTTCCGCGGTTTGTCCAGCTTCACAGGATGGCTGTGGCCAACGGACAATCTAGCGGGAATGAATAGCCAAACGAAATCAAGACCAACCTTCCCAGATAAGGTGGGTTGGGTTGGGTTAGGCAGCCTCTAGGGCTTCAATAGTGCATAAGTGCATTCCGAAATTAAGTAGAAGAAGCCGTTTCCTCTGTCCTCTTTATCAACCTGTTAGCCACCTGAAAACATTTCGGGTAGGAAATAATTAGCCGCTCGGATTCGTAGAACGGAAAACTTGACCCGATTTACGAACCGCAGCCATAAGGTAGGCTTTTCACAGAGCCTATCCAAGTCACGTTGGATTGTCTCAGGACCCCCGGAATATCCCCAATATTCCATAGCTTACGTTCGTCAGCAAACAATATCTAGGACACTACTACACTCCCCGGAAACTCCTTTAAATAGATGGCAAACAACGATGGCCTTAATGATTAGCCACGGAGGACACTCAAAAGACAGCTTGCTTGAGCAAAATGCTACGCCTCGCGCGTACATACTGTTCCATCCCCTCCAGGAAAGCGGACCCTAGCTAAGAGCGCGGTCAAATATCCCGTAAAAGCTCAACTCCAGCAAGAGTCTACGATGAGGAATAGTGTCAAAATCTTTCGAATATTAATTGTCTAGCAACGTGGCTCAGCTTTCCCGAGCTACAATATGATAAGTCTACAATATCAATTTCGTTGCAGAATCCAGGTTTAGATGGTTCTCTACCGAATCCCACAGCAGCCTTTCAACAAACTTGACTTCTAGGCTTGTCAAACTAACCTGCAAGTAGTTCGCGGGCAGCGCGCTGTCACTGCCTTAAAAATCCGACGAACGATTGCCTCCTTCCATTCCGAAGCTAAGACGCAGCTGACAAGCGAGTTTGCAAACCCCGTCTGTTTACCACTCAGCTCAGAGGCCGATTCATGCACCAGCTTGCAACGAGTTTTATTAGGGCTGGTAGCTTTAGTGCGATCTATGCCTCCCATAAGCTCGAAGACCTGAGTCAATATTTTGTTAAGCAGAAAAGCAAGCGTCCTCTGGAAATACTAAAACAAAAGCTTATGGTAAAAGTGGTCTTTTGAGCAACGACCCCAGTATGTTGTTGCCTAACTATACAGGTTTTGTCGCAGTGAGTTTACGCACAGGTCCCGTCTGCCCGCAATAATGCTGGTATAGACAGTGTTGTCACGATGCAAATTTTAACGTAAACAATACTTCTTAGGATTAGCTGCAGTCGAGTCGGCTAGACCACGCTGATATTGGAGACTAGTAGTTTTCATTTGCAGCTTTTGATATTTCGTAAGGTGTCTTAGGGACTGGCCGATTCAGCAGCTTGATAGGTTCGCCAGCATCCAGACTGCTTTTTTGAGTAGGTATTACCTGTTGAACTGTTTATGGAGGCTGTGCCCGTAACACATATTTTGCTCACTCGTAGTAAATGGCGAATGTAAACCGTGAGGTGTGCCTTAAAGTTATCCCAGGTTAACTGGACAGTCAGCCATGGAGTTCAAACAGTTCGACACTGAAGCCTATTGCTCGCTAAACTTTCGTAATTGATTCAACGCAATGAGGCTGACAATCGCAATGAGGCATGCCATAGTAACGAGGCTAGACCGTACAGTAGTCCGATGGTCTGCGTGCTTCAGAGATCCAGTAAGCTATGCTGGGTGGTCTTTTTTGCACCTTCAATGCCACTCCGAGCAGGTTGGTCAACGGTTAGAGGGCAGAAACTCTCAGTCATCTAGTCCTCCAGATCGGAGGTTATAATGCGTTTGGCCTCTTTATTCTTTAAAAGGGACTTCTTGTAGCCCAACGCCAAACCCGCTGCCGCGCGGGCAGGATTTTGAACCAGATGCTTTGGTTGCGAACCCTAATTGTTCTCCTGTGTATGTTTTCATGAGCAACCTGACAACATCCACCCCACCACTAGTGGCCATTGGCCCCAGACATATGCGATGATCCAGTGCTTGTAAGGAGCCACTCCGTATCTCAATAACTATTCCTTTAGAATATCTGCATCCAATCCTTCCGCTGCCCTGCCACCGATTGATCTTTAGGACTCTCTCGCGGCACCCTATTTATTTTCGCTTATTATGCCCCCCTCTCGGATTACGCTAACTACGTGCTGTTCATGCACCTGACAACCACTACCAATATTCTAACTCTCCTTGCTCTATTTCCACGCAATTATTGGCTTATATTAAACGGATACTTCGTGCTTTACTTACTGGTACAACGCTCTTGTCCCTACGCAGGCGTTAGCAATCCACCCATACGGCTAATGATTCTATAGGATACTCAAAAGACATTTTCAGCATAAGTATTGTTGCACAACGTACATGCTTTTGTCTCAAGCCCAAATGTTGTAACGCAAGACATTAAAAATATTCAACTCCATGCCTGTTCTTGCGGTCTTCTCTCGGTTGTCCCTCACTTTCCCTTTTCTCTGAGGTTCGGGACTTCTTGGAGATCTGAGATTGGACTGAGGAACAATTTTGGCCCAAGACGGACGTAACAACCCACCAGGACTTACACGGAGCATGGTAGAACTTCGAAAGGACCGAACTACAATCACCATAACCCTTGTCCAGTATGGAGAACTGGACATATCCTCATAGTCCCAAACATTATACATCTGAAAAATCTGGACAGCGGAAATGTTGAACTTTTGCTCACCTGGACATACAAACAGAAGAATAATCGCGATGTCCCTCTCATCCACCGACCTCAAAAATCATGGCGACCCGGATCAAATTACCTGTCCAACTAACAGAGGAAATTAGAAGCCAATACCCCGCGAAAAACCGAAGGTGAAACCAGTCGTCAAGCGGCTTTGCCAGTTCAACTTTAATGTTCAAAATGCTTTACGGCAGTGTTGTAGGACGTGGTGACGTTTCGCCTGGCAAGCGTTCTCCCTATAAAAAGCCACAAATGTCTGTTTAACAACACTGCGACGTGGCGGATGTGGCTCCCCACTGAATAAAGTCACAGCCCACAACTACATACTGGCATTTTGCCTAGACTCGCATATCAACTCTTCCCGACACCGTTTCAACTACACGCGATTGATCCCGATGTATCGTCGTGATACACCTCTGTTTTTAAACCTTGATCATGCCTAAGTTGGTGCGTCTCCATGAAACTGAGAATAAACTATTTATTTATTTATTGTACTGATCCAATCATGGACATATGAACGATTTTCTACTCTCACTGTTACAGTTTCCATAAAATGTTTGTACAGTTGTACATATCTGATCATGCCTCCATGGGCTTGTCTCGCACAATCGGGAATAAAATATTTATTTATTTATTTATAACAATACTATGAAACTTTCTTCAAACCATTTCTTGATGCACTGGCCACCACGGTGCACTATCTGCTTCTTCGAGCAAGTTGAATGGGGTTTGGATGCTACTGCTCACACATGCCCATCTCTTTATTCTCCTCTTACGCTTTTTAACCCTCTTCTTTCCTTGCCAGCGTCACTTATCCATCCTGTTTTTAACCCACCACTTCTTGGCCCACTCCACCCTGCCCTGATAGGCTATAACCTTTTAGTTTAAACTCACAAATGACCGCGTAGCGTCATTCCTGCCCTGTCGACATGCCCATGTCCAAACAATTTATCAAGCCCTGTACACCGGTTTACAGTCGGGGCCCCATTCCTAACCCAGGTTTGTATGCGAAAATGTACGCAAATGGCTACAGATGGGTCAACAAGCAACATTTGCCCGAAATTTAGAGACCCTATTCACCGATATCTGCTGCTTATCAGGGACCCGCCAGCAACTACCTTGCTCGGTGCTCCCACTGCAACACCCCCTACTGATGACAGTAGCAGCACCTTCTTCACGCGCTTATCCGGGGGCGATGCAGTAAACAGCATCACCCATGTGGGTGTTGGTATTGCATTGAGGCCTCGGGCCAAAGCAATTCCGGTTGCTTAAGTCTAAACCAGTAGCCAAGTGTGTGCGGTCCAATTGGTTGGCTTGTTCTAGGCTTAGATAACACGCGGAATTAACAAGTGTCTATTCATCGTCGCTGCCTGGGCGACCCAAAATCTTAAAAACGACCCGGAGAAAGACAACTGCTACCGCCAAATGAACAAGGTACTTCATCACAGAAGAAGCTCAGACACTGTAATACTGGCTAAGGATCTGAACACACAGGTTAACAAATAATCCACTGATGGGCTGCATCTGGGCGGCAGACATAGTGTAGGCTACCGGAATTATAACGGTGCACGGGTACTTCAGTTGTGTGATGCTCACTTATATCGCACAAGTGCTAATCTTCGACACAGCACCCGCCAAAGATTGATTTAGCACCCAACAGCCTCCAACCAGCTACGGCATTATATCGAACACGCGGCGATAAGCTAACGATATTGAGGCTGCTTCCAAAACTGCCTCTCGAGTTGGAGCACATTAGTGGACTCCGACCATTTACCGGCATGGGCTGCCTTGCAGAGGCGTTTTGGCGGACGCCCACGACGAAGCTGTGAGCGCACGGCTAACGGAAAGTTGACTGGGCCAGTTGTGCTAAATGCCCAACGATGTTCGCTGCGTTGTGTATGTGCTTACTGGATACAAATGAAGCACACTGGTCTCAGGTTCCCGAGACCTTACTAACATCAGAAAAATCCTCATGTAATAAGTCTAATTGCCAACATGGATATTAGTCTTCTTCGAAGTAGCTGGAATTTAAAGCTGCACGCCAGCACATTACAGGAGGAAGCAAACATAATGAGATGCGCAGAAATCTCCGGGCAAAATTCGATGCTAGCCTGAGGAGTCCGCGAACCTTAGTGGTTTCTTCGTGCATCAGAGATAAAAATTGTCGTTAAACTTGGCAACCATCGTAATTTATTCGGTCTAACAAGGGAAATGGGCAGCATGTGACCTTCTGTTGTAAAACTATGCGCGGCAAGGGTGGACACCCTATCAAAATTTTGTCAAAACCTTTGTGGCCTTAAGATTGCAGCATGGAAAGCAATTTAATTGGCCGGAATTGTTAGGTTCCTCACCAGCAAGTGATCGATTAGCGCCGTGAGCCATCGATTTGGACCAGCCCACATGCTCAGAATTTGAACGTGGGACCGGATTGCTGATGTTACATAATGCCGTTTGACCAGCTGAGCCTCCGCCAGCCCTCCACAACATCTACTAACCTTCCCCTTGTGGTGAAAGTACATGAGTTACTAGTAAAAATGTGAAAGCAGCAAACTGTCTAAACCGACTGGAGCCCCTCAGTCATAGTTACAACTTTTCAGGGAAGCTCACGATTCGAATGCAGCAAACACGCGTGAATCGGTCTGATTTCCAAAGCGTCCAAATGACCTGCCTCTGGAATCCCTCAGAGACTGACTGGCACTCGTATGAGCCAGATTCATCCAGAGCAAGCCGGATTTCGTCAAGCTCGTGGCTGCATTGACTACATCTAGACTTCGCGGAGCACCAGCATATATATTGGCGGCACTCGGATGTCGTGTTCCTTGATAGCAAAATTTCGTTCGATTCGGTAGATATAGATGCAATTTGGGACCGTCTAGTCAGGTAAGTTTTGCTCAAGGAACACGTAGATTTGATCCCAGCCTTATAAGCACTCTGCTCAGGCAGAGTGAGCGCTTGGGGCAAGCTGTCGTCCCCATACAATATCTCCAGCGATATGAGAGAAGAATGTCCGCTGTTACCTTTCACTTTCAAATTCACTATTGCAGAAGTCATGGAAATCACGTTCAAAGGACATAACATAAAAGTTGTGAAGCTGCTCTCAGGAGAACCACTTTTTGACTTGGTGTATGCTGACGATATTGCTATAATCTTTGACAGTGTATAAAGGTTCTAAGCTGCCCTGGACAGATTAGGACTGCGGGTCCACCAATTCAGGCTTTGCTTCGCGCTTTCGAAGTGCAAAGCGTTCCGTTAAGATTTGTCTGGACCGCTTCCCGCACTGACCCTTGGGGAAGATCAGCTAGAAGTTGTTCAGCAATTCAACTACTAGGAAAGTTGCATCAGCGCCCATGAGATTGATGATAAGCTCACGAACGGTGTAGCAAAAGATCCAGGCCCTTTTACTAAACTTCGCCCCTTACAGCTCCGGCAAAACGTCACCCTGGCCCTTTTGCTTTGTGTGTAACTTGCAGCGGTATGTTCGAACCTACTGTACTGTTGTGAAATCTGGCCACTATAATCAGCGGACACAAGGAGGTTAGTTACGTTCGACCACCAGTGCCTACCACATTTGGCTTACATCTGGTGGTAACACCAAGTGAGCAACGGGCGTGTTCGTCGCCTTGTGTACGGCACAGAAAAAGGAATCGAACCACCCCGCACCTTTATTCAACACACCAGGCTCCGATGGCTCGGCCACTTGTTAGGCACGCCGGCCAATACGCTCCTACGACTTGCTTCGTTTTCGCGCCAGGGTGCGGATTAAACAAGAGGAAGGGTAGCCAAACGCTGGCTTGTTCGAGAGGTTTGAAGGCCCTCACTGGGAACCTGACCTCGGTTGGAGCATATCGGTTCCCTGCTTGGGGTCAAAAGACCATGTACGCTTTTGGCTGGATAAACTAGCTGACTTAGCAAGAAGCCGAGCGAAGTGGTGTCCGTGATGTAAGCTTCTTCGTCCCACCCATCCCTCTTAGCTTCCACCACAACCACGATCGCGGTAATTTGCCTTATACAAATTTGCATACTAAAGGATTTTGCTGCATAGCAGCCGGCTGGTAGCTTACTGAAACAATGCCCATCCGTTACCGGTAGCTCAGCTAGCGTGATTAAGTTATGTTTTCCTTCTTTTTTCTATAGACATTGCATAACAATAACGATGCTTCCCACTGATAGCTAACGTGTACAATCAAGCAGCAATCAAGCAATTCAACGGCGGTATAGTGGTGCCTTTTAAGTGCACACCGAAAGCATAGGCTTGCATGTATGTAGAACCCTAGCGGTGTACTGAATGAAACGTCCTTCACGAAGTCGAGTAACAGTGGAAACCTGCTCTAAGTTAGATGTTATTTGGTTGTTCGAATGCCTTCTATAAATGCCTTCTAACTGATGCAAAAGTGCTTAGAGATACAACTCAATTAAGCTAGCACCATATGTTCCTCAAGCCGAATTTCAAGATAGAGCGACACATTAGACTTCTGGGAGGTAAAAGTCCCTTAGAACTACCCATTTATCTGCGAACTGAGTAATAATTAAGTACGGTATCGCCTGGTGGAACTTGCACGACATCTGTATACCACTACAGCTATAAACTGGGTAGGTGAAGTGCACGTAACAGCTGATAGAGCTACAACCTTGTAATCTGACCAATTAAATGTGCAGGGCCGCAACACTTCTAATGTACAGATCACATAAATTAAACCGCCTCCGCCGTGAGGACCAATGGAGTAAGCAGTCCTAAGCAATGCACAGTCAGGTAAACATACCTCACTGTCGTGATGACCGAAGACAACCAGGTTCCAATGAGAGCAAGTATATCGGGAAGAGATTTCTCTACAAACAGAGGCAACTCCTGCACCTTGTTCCTTAATCTATGCACGTCGCTAAGCACTACATTAAGGAAGTCGGTCCGACCTGCTCCTGGGTCTTACGCTATCACGATGGGTGCTGACAGAGCAGAAAATAACTTCCGGCTGACCAACTAAAAGCCTACCTGAAGGAGGCTTAGTTTACCGGCCACTTGCCTATTTTTGTGGTCTTAGATAGCCATCATTACCTTTAATCTATCTAAAAGTAACTGTTTGCTTGAACGCTGTTACCATTATCTTAAGTTTTGAATGTAAACCGCCGTACAGCTTTGTGTTCCTCCGGCATAGAACGGACCACGAAAAGTAGTTTTGGGTCGCGGATGTGCGTTGCGGGTAAAGAATGCCCTAGTCTGGTCAGCTATCTGACACTGACAGCAGAAAAGCCAGGTGGAAGCAACTTGTTGCCGCCCTGGTTGAATGACGGTATACGCAACTGAAAACCTTGGAATGTCTCAAAACTGCAGGACCAATTACATACTGCACGCATTCGAGCATCCCTGTTCTGGAATCTAGAACCCTTACATATAGCAATATGTATGGTGGTCATTTAACTTGTCGTTTACCACTTTTATACGCCGAAGTGTCAAAGGCTTAATCAGACATCGAATTAACCAGGGCTCTTGTTTCCCTTAACGGGGCAAGAAGCAGGACGCTTGTTTGGCGGAAGACTGTATCATTGTTGGAAGCTGACGGGACCTGACCTGGCTTTCTTCAAACTATAATGTGCAGATCTATGGTGCCTAAATGCATACCGAACGCTTGCTGGAAGCCTCTTACCAGTCCTCAGCTAAAAACCAATAGCAGGTATCCCTGTGCCTTTAGGGCGCAAAACAGCAGTTTCCATTTGGAACCCATTCAACTGATGCTGCAACTGCTAAATGGTCTTGTATCCACCAGTAGATGTGCGACTGAGTGTTGCTCGACCATGTTATATAGCGGGGAGGTTGAAAGGCGCGAAAAGATCGTCTTCAAACAGGTCAAGAAAACAGGAACATGGTAGGCAATTAACTGGCATACCTAAGGTACCTCACCATTTTCGTTTACGTTTGCTTTACTTATATCATACAGTATCAGCAAAAACTGTATCATAGACATCACCGCTACCATCTTTTTGAATTGGTGGCGTGCTATATAACGTTGTCGTGTTTGTATTTAAGTTTAGTCTGCTGTTCGCATATGTTGTAGTTGCATATTTGTTTCATGGGTACATAACGCGCCTTGTTGACTTGACTTGTCTTGACAGTGTGTTTATGCCGACTGTACCAGGTAACCGCAGCAAATACTACCTCGACTGATAACGCTCGTTGGCGATGGCTTCGGTACGTGGCGTGTTATTGGTTCAAGATTCTTAGGTAAATATCTGGTAAAAATATGTTTACATTAAACTGTTAACGAACATTACACGTTGCCAAACTTTTCTCACGAAAATTGTGACATCCATGTGCGTTGTTTGTAGGAAAGCTTGCATCGCAATCGCCTGACCGTCGAATACACCTCCGGTAAATTAGGAAGGAAAACAGTGCTACTGTGGTACAGCTGCCTGTATGTAATGGACGATTCTATTTCCGACGTACGGGCGGTTTTTCGGCTGAATCATAGGCGCTGTCGTTGAAATGATGGTAGCGTATTGGTAGCGTGCCGAATTGTCAGCCGGGCGGCCTGGGTCGGATTTTTGGTGCACCGTGTTTCCTACTCACTCCTGCGGTACACAGAATAAACTTGGTGCAGTACAAGGAAGATTGCGGTGGTTCATCCGCAAGCTTAATATACCAAATATACAAAGCCTAAGTGGTTCTACGCTGTAAACTCTATAGAAAGGCTTAGTCTAGCATCATTCTTACACCCTATTCAAAGTTAGAATAGAAAACCAAGTCAACAAGTCGCAGTCCTATATCAGTTTGTTATGGTTTATTTACTATTACACACGTTCATAATGCACTTATAATACTGCAGTCATTTCCAATTTACTCTGCGTGCCGTATAATCACTCCAGATATCGCACTTGGACTGCACTTACACACATATATTTGGTACCACTATGTACGCTTGCTCTCACGTGTCGTAGTATGCTGACACTTAGGTCTTGGCTTTTTGTAGATAATTACACAATCCATTTCATACGTAACCAGTTGTTACACCTCATATATTTGTAAGCGTCAATAACGCTTAGAGGATAGTTGGACGACGCGTTGCCAACCAAACTGCGGCCTCCGAGATCGATTCAACAAGCAACCAAAGAACCGGAACTGAGGCAACCCCACCGGTAACGGCAAAAAAGGCCACAGTCGTTGAACTACGGTGTTCTATGTTACAAGAATAAAATATCATAATTACAACGTACCAACGATATCCTCCCAAACTAGGTACAGAATGAGCGATCACGGCAACGAACGACAAGTTACTGGTCCAAGTACAATGCAAACTAAAGGCAAACACACACTAGAGGTATAATGGCCACGACCGGGATGAATCCGGACGCATGCAGTCCATAACCAATCACAAAGAAGGTGGAATCAGTCTATGGGGGGAAGCCTTGAGGTCGCAAATCCAGACATGGTTTGTCCCAGAGCTAGGACAGACACTGGGCAGAACGCAAGTGAGTCAATCGGTTATGCACAGAGAGAGAAGGTTGACACGCCAATTAGACGTCTACGTGCAGGGTGAACAAAATATGATCGATAGGGTAGACTAAAAATCGTGGGGCAGGTTGATGCGAATAGGCGATATTCTGGTTAACAAAGGGCGCACATGAGTAGGTGTCAGGTGTAAGAGGTAATGGGCTTCGGATGTTATTGTGAACACAAGCAAGGGCATGGGGAAATTTGGGTAGGGATTTGCTCCAGGTGTGTGGCAATGGCAATTGAACAAAATTGTCCTTTACAATATTAAAATTAGCATTTCTCGCAGATTTGTGAAATAACTATATAACCAGGCATTAATTAGTTAGTGGAGTACTTTAGAATGGTTATTGGCCTTACAGCAAAATAGCTTGTCTAGCTTTGCACGTATCTGGGAACATTAAAGTCAGCTTTCTAGTCGGACAACAATCCGGATTAGAAAGCCCACCAGGAGTGTACTTGACGGTCCAGTCAAATCATGTGTAAAGGCGGTCCAGTGCGCCCGCTGCGATAAAGGTGCACACATAGTGTGCTGTAGTATTAAGTACAATCTTTGCCATTGTTTTCAACACACTGCGTCCAATGGTATGAACTTCGAATGCGACCCGCGTCTGGTGGTTGCCAGCCATAAACAAACACTGCTATACCTTCGCTCCTTCAGTATACGTGCAGATTCCGCACAATCCGGGTCCAACTCTGATAACAAGGCACCAAGGTAGTGAGTGACGTTAACTGGGTATGGTTATCCTACACTCAAAGATAAAAGAATTAGCGTCACCATTAAGTTGGCAAGACACAGCTGCCCAATGAACATAATAATGGACTAAATTATTGGATCAAGGCTTATGCCGCAGCGTTGAGTGCGAGCAACGCAACGGCCGCCACAATAACGCCAAACGCAATCGAGTCCACGAGGAAAGCTATCTAGAGGACCATATCAAAGATAAAAGCAGATGAAACAGTACTAGCTCTCCATCCATCACCAACGAGGTCTGTCACCATAGTCCCAAATACAAATCCTAGTCGAAATCATTCCGCCTCTTTCCCACAGCGTGTGCTACCTGGAACACACAGTATCCCGAGAAAATCATATGCCTCGTCACGGGTCAGTGAATGAAAACGGCGATTGCTGTTTGCAACGATAAGCTAAACAGAGCCATTAAAACTATGACTCAGAAAGAATCCACACAGCAGAGCTTAACCTGGGGTAGAAAAGATGCCTAAGCTAGAGTTTATGCTTAAGCTAAAATTCAACCCACACAAAGCCAACTGGCATTGCAGGAGTTAACCACCATCTATTGCATTGTCTTATTATCGTCAATAACTTGGAAGCAGATAAGAAAATGCCATCAAAGAGGATGCTGGACGACCAAAATGTTTTACAACTCATGGTCTCCCTAATGTTTGATGAAGGACAGACGGAAACCAACCTAGTTTCTGCATTTTGCATCAGCAGAAAGCAGGAGGAAACCGCTAAGTTTCGTTCACTTTAAAATTGCACGACGATGCGAGGCTGATTGCCGCCGTATCCAAAGGTGGAACTCAAGTCTTTGTGTTAAAAATACTGTGTTCTGAGAGCTTTTGCCTTGATGATCATGTTAAAATGAAGCTGGTCGCTGGTGAGCTGAGAACCCGAATAGCAAATGGCGGGGCCAATGTTTACATTGCAGCATTTTGAGTCGTGCAGCGGATCCCAAGAGTACGCTGGCGGCCGATCTCAGTCCTACGCTGATAATAGGACCAAGGCCGATACACGAACACCGCGTGATGCCTGCCAACTTACGCAGCGTAATAAACAAACAGGAAGCAGTCCACTCTCTTACTTTGGACCTACGCCCAGATATGATGGCCATGACTGAAATATGGCTATCCTTGGATACTTCCGATGGCTAGGTTCGTATCACCAGGTACCAGCTTCCGGGTGATCAACGCTATGGTATGGGGACTGAATTGGTGCTGTCCTCTACAGGAGAACACATCTCAAAGCGCACACTATCGAGGCGGTTACCGATGTTGGTATGGAAATTAACTGGTTTCAAACTCACGGCAGATGCAAGGCCCTTACGGTCGCCATAGTGTACAGTGTGCTCTGGATTCACACAAAGCATAGGGATGAGCAGACAATATCTAATTCCGGGTGCCCTCATTGCTCTAGAAACTGACTGAAATCTGCTTCCATGAGGGTTTTACCTACCTCATTTGCTGCCGGTTATCTAGGAGTGGTTTATTATGCCAAGGTATTAAAACATACCATCCCGCCTAAAAAGACACTCCCGGGCCAGCTACGGCACATACTTGCTCTGGTACTCACAACAAGCATTTCTGACATCGCTGGATTTAGCATTCCGCCACCAGTTGAGCAAAGCGTTCACTGTACCCTCATCTTCACGTGAACGTGACGTCTTGATACTTCTGACCAAGAAAGCCATCGCCACAATTTTTGGTGCACAATTCCATCCCGCCTAAGAGAGGCGGCTTGCAAGCTTGAATGGAACTTACCGTATGACATTAAACCTGACTGCGTCTAGATCCTTTTGCGTTAGCACACGGAGTTGCTGATTGCACAGTTTATCCTAAACACTAAACGAATGCAGTTTGTGTGTGGTCCTCTCTGGGTTGGTCAAGAACTACCTATCATACTGAACCAACTGAGAAAATTATGGAATAGTTTCAAGTCTTGGATTATATATTATATTGCTTGGATTAGTAAATATTAGAAACCTCTATTCCCTAAAGAAACAAGCGAAGATGCCCTACTATGAACTGGATGTATCTGAACAATGCCGGTCTAGGCCCAAAGAACAGTAGTGTTACGACACGTGGATAGTTCTTGATTAGCAAACTTCTTCCGATAAAAGAGCACAAACATCCATTTAACAAAACTGCGACTTGGAGGATGTGGCCCCATTGAATATAGTCGCCGCCCATAAAGTCTAACTGGCAAGTTAACCGGAGCGACAGTTCACTTCAATACAATATATTTTGTGATGTTCAATGAAGGGCTACACCAGTGGCTTTACCATAGGCTCCACTCTACATATCACAAACTTACTGCTGGTTTCTAAATCAAGCAAGTAAAACCAGTCCGTCGCCACTACAATAGCCATTCGGTTTTAAACAGTAGATCTCGTAATTTAGTAACTTCCATCTATTGCGCATAACACCGTGCTTGTTGCGAAACATAAACGCCTGCAGATTCCTGATCATGCCTTATTTGGCGTGCCTCGATAAATTCATAATAAAATCTTTAGTTATTAATTTATCAATAAGTATGCGTACATAAACAGAAGGAGCAAAGTCAGTTGCAACGCACCTGCGCTATTCTCCCATACAACCAACTCTGTACTGTAGGAGGATAAAGAAAAGCGCATCTTTTGACAGAGCATTACTTCTCGGTATACTCGCTAGAAGCTCAGTCTACCACCAGATATGAGGCTAAACATTCTCTTACCCCGCTCCAGGTCGAACCTGACACCGTAGCTTTAATGTACCTCCTACCAGTACTACGTACAAGAGCCTCACCAAACCCTGAAACTGTCCAGCTCTTATGCCTTAAGACAGTGGCTGGTCACTGGCTGAATCAATCGGCCAAATCTTCTACCTGTCTTTAAAGGATGGCCGTCCAACCGGCAATTAAAAAACAGGAACCTTGATGCCTAAGTACAAACGTGGGAATCCTCAAGCTTTAGTGAACAATTGTCTTATTTACCTGACAAAAATTATCTGCATGGCCGTGGAAACGACTATTGCACGCGCTCTCCAGAACATTGTGATGAATTAAATAAATAAATAAATAGTTTATTCTCGTCACTGCGAGTCACACACATTACGTTCTCTACGCAGCAGGAATTACAGAAGCGACAACCTTGAAACACAAACCTGCTACTCATGAAAGAAAAATGAAAAAGATCAATCAAAGCCGGTCAACGATTAGATACTTTCTTCGTCGATTGCAACAAGGCAGTTTATATGGTGGCAGATCTACGGCTACTCTGTCATCTCCGCGGAATTAATGTCCCTGGAAACTTCTACTCCCGGCTCGCGGGTTTTTCAAACGGATACATCATGCAAGTGAAGTTAAACGAGATACTTGCTCCGCCATTGCGCATTGCCAACAAAGTTTCTCAAGATTTTGTACTTGGGTCTGCACTATTCAAACGCTTCAGTAACGACCATCCGGCATTACTGCAAATAGAACACCTAATCTATGCAGGGGATTTTAAGCTGTGGACGGAGATTACCAAACTTGTTGCCACTCATAGACTACAGGATTAGCAAGATGTACTACACTCGCGGTCCACCAACTGGGGTCCACCCAACAATGATGAAAGATGCTACTCCCTCCCCTTTGTGCGCCTGAGTGACTAGGTAACAACCAAGTTGGTATTTTCTGTTGTGATTCGCTACCCTAGACTTATTATGGTTTGCATAACTTCGTTCAACGCTGAGTGAACGATTGGCGGATATTTAGCTAGTCGAACAACCTCCACGTGTTGCCAGCTGGATGTTTCGGGTTTAACCGTTGAGACAAATAGTTCGGCGGCAGCCTTCCAAGACGTGGTGGGTTTCGCTAGACAATCGTTCTCCCAATAAAATGCCACATGTGTCTGGTTAACAACACTGGACGTGGCGGATGTGACGCGCTACAAAGTAAAGTCAGTCCCCCGTGGATATCCGGATAGGGCTGTGTGACTCCCGGATATCATTCGTTTAGCACACAATCCCGACGATAGCAAACTGTCAAAAATCTGCAACACACTTACAAGCACAAGCTACACAGCTACACCCATAACATTTACTGCGTATATAAGTCCATATACACATATTTTATACAAAGCGTGTATTTTTACAGTCTAGACTATACAGTGTTTGGTTAACATGATCAAGCCATTGAAGGTGTACCACGCTCTGTTCAGAATAAAGGTTTATTTATTTATTATTGTCAGTTGTACGCTCTACTTGCCTCCGTCAGTATACCCTTGTTACACCCACATTATGCCGCTATAACACTAACTTTGCGGGCATAACTATGAATCTTTCAATTTAACATCTAGCGTTATGTTGTACTGACTGGGAAAACAGGCCTGCGTCAGACGGGCGGCTTTACTGGAAATATCCTTCCCTTGTTATTTGTATATAATTACCGACCTAAAGTCGGTAGTCAGCTAGGAAAATAAGTCAGAACTGATTTGTCACTTGCTCGGAGAATAGGGACAACGGCACTTGGATTACCTGAACCTCCAAAGATGCAAAGCGGACGATGATGCCTTCAAAGCTTTCAATCACATTCCGGGTTTTTAACCAAACATGTTTACAGCAAGGTACGTCTTCTCCCAAATGCAACAGAAGCATGGTGCATCTCTGAATGATTTCATTACTAGACTTATGTTTGCAGTGCGGCCCTCTGAGTACTCTGCTATTCTGCAGCAAATGATCAAAGTACTGCACACGGACGCAATCGTTGATCACTAGAATTGTTGTTAAACGTACACGTGAAAAGCTGCTACAGGATGACTTCTGAACTCTGACCTGGGATCAAGCCCGCGACTTAACCAGTTGAAGCTGGAGGTAGCTAAGCTAGCTCAAGTTTTGCGTAATTAAACTGATGATGTGACAACGATACATTCTGCTCCTCCCTCACAACAGCATAAACCATCCTGCTACAGCTGTGCTAGTGCCCCACACAAGGCTAGGTTCCCTTTTTGTCCTGCCCGTAATCGAACATTTAAGAACCGTGGAAACTTCGGTCACCGCCAGCTGCTACAAATCCCAAAGCATTTTATACGTTAAACAGTATTCCTTTCCTTAGCGCGACGTAGCCAAATCAGCTGAACAACCCGCTTACCCAGTCACTGCTGGTATCAGCAAATTGTAAGTGTCTATGTCTGTTTTGCAACGAAACTTTTCACTGCAGATAGTCGAAATTTCATGGACCCTACGTAAAAATGATGTCATTCCTCTAGCAATCGAATTGGATTCCGTTTCTGCTGCTATTGTGCCCTACAGTTTCTACAGGATGCACCTAACGAAACACCTATTACAGTCGAATCCTCAGCCTATCTAAAGCTACAGTGGCAATAAGGTAACCAAGCTTGGTTTTTCTCAGTTTATCTCTCGGGATCAGCCTGGTGGCTGAGGATGTCATTGTGCAGGTTTCGTCGGCTAACAAGCGGCCGCTGCTTGGGAGAATGGCAACCGTTGCGTTAAAATCAGTGCCGGATGTTAATTATAGGACCGTTTTCTACATTAAAGTAACATACTGGCAACAGCGCTGACCAAGCTTTTCAGCCTGCTATCGGACGAAATCGTGTGATGTTCTTCACATCCAGCTGAAACAATATTCGAACACGTTTTTATCAGACAACCTCGAGCGCATCAACTTGCAATGCGTCCAGCTGTATAAAGAGCCCTGCATTACTTGAGATCGGACGATCTAATCGGGCCAATTGATCACTCCGAGTGGGTACATTTAATGCTGTGTGTTTGGAAAGGACGGCACTATCAGGTGATGCTTTGATCTTTAAGGTCTAAAGGAGCAGATAATCGTCGAGCGACTTGTGCTATCTTCTTTTGATGAGATAACAGTTCGCCTTTCCGGTGCAACAGTTTTATTAAAACTGGATTTAAGAAGTGCATTTTCCACAAGCCATTAGCTGCTGACTTCAAACCCTTAACGGTCTAACTAGCCCCGGGTGGATTATATCAAGTACAAGTTTTACCTAGGTGTCCGAGCTCAGCACCTGGCGCCTGCCAGACATTTATGACTCAAATTCTGTCAGCCTTTGATGGACAGGTTGCCCACGTTGATAACATTTGTGTCTTTGGCCGCATAACGGAATAGCATGACGAGCGGTTACATGGAGCCCTTCATCGATTTCGCGCACTCGACCTTTGCTTGAACACGAAAACATACATATTTAACGCTCCTGAGGTTCAAGTTTATGGCATATCAGTTACCGCAGCAGCTTTCGTCCCACCACTGAAACTATCTGTACCATAGCTGACTCGCACCTACGTAGTAATTTAACGGAACTAAAGGCTTTTCTGGATATGTGCTATTGCAACTTCGATATGCTTTTGATTTCGCAACCGTGGCAGATAAACTGCAGAAATTGACAAAACCTAAGTCACCGTTTGTTTGGGGGTTAACAACAAAATGCTTTGAGGAAGGTAAACAATGGCTTTTATTTGCTCCGTTGGTTGTTACCTTTGACGGAGTATGCCATACTTTTGTGTCAACGGATGCCTCCGAATTCGGTCTTGGTGTTGTGCTTTACTGCTTAAAATACGGTTAATAGTAAGTTATTGCCTATGTTTCATGGAATTTAGCGGGATCCGAACGTCAGTACTTTGACGTTAAAAAGGAAACTGTTGGTTTTTCGAGGACTTTCGACAAATAGAGTGTTTATAGCATTGGTCGCCGTTTAATTTTACATACAAACCACGCCTCTCTCACCGATCTTCTCAAGGATGGATCGAAAGGGTTCCGCACGAGGTAACGTAATCTTTGGTAATCCAGACTTATCGGTGACGACTATCGAATCGTTTGTTTTCCGGGATGGTTGAATCAGATCGCAGTTGCATTATCTCGCTTAACTTTGGAACCAGAGGATGGAAAAGAATCCCTCAGCGAAGCGGCAATGGTGTCTAGTCTTGGACCCGATTTGTCTTCCCTGACGAGTACTGGACTACAACCCAAGAACACGAGAGACGCGACGATGCAGCAACTTTTGGCTTACGTTCAACATGGATGGACGAAGAACAACAGACCATCCTGTGATTTCCTTCCGTACTGTGCAATTCAAGCGAGGTATTCAGTCGTACATGGTTGTCTAATGCGAGAACCAGTTTTTGTATTTCTAGCGTCGCTGGTTAACGAGGCAAGTACCTTTGCTCATGAGGGCCATCGGTGTATTAACCGAACTAAGACTAAGGTCCGACAACTTTTAGTAACTATGAATGGCATCAAGCATTGAAGCATTCCTTAAGAACTATGAATGTTACCAAATAGCGGGTAAAGGTTCTCTGCTTAACGAGGCTACCGTGCAACCAAGACCATACTCTATGAGGCCGTGGGCCAAAGTTGCAATTAAGGTTATGGGCCGTTTCACCACTTCACAGGTGAATAAGCAAAATCTACTTGTTGCAACCTGCTTTTAAACCTGAAGGCCTGAGGTTCATATTTGTAACCAAGTGACTTCATCCATAGTGTTGAGATGGCTCAGACATCTGTTCAGCTTTTCCGATTACCTGAGCAAATCGTTACAGTTAATGGTCCCGAATTCTGTAGTTACCGATTCGACACTTCCCCCAACGACATACGTAAAACATTCGCAAAGTACCTCTTAAAATCCTGCAGGAAATGCCATGGTGGTTCGCCCTAACCCTTCTTTCAAAGAAGCCATACAAGTCCTTTAAATAGGAGGGGTATAGTGTGAAGTGGCTGTCTTAACAGCCGTGCAACCATAACGAACCGGTGAAAACAGAGACAAGCAAAAGACGCCTGCTAAGCCGATGCCATGCAAACCCTTGCGCTTGAAACTTAATGCAGCACACAATATATCATTTTCTATGAGTCCGGGAGTGCTAAAGAGCATAACACCCTATTAACAATTCTTCGCCAAAGCTTCAATTCCACTGCAACCGGGACCATTTTTCGGGTCAAAAATTGCAGTTTGGTAATTGGTTCTTCAGAACTGGCTTCACCGCTGAGAATCCCGCATGCATGCGGTCTTGAGGCTCAACGGTTGCAAAGGGCTAGATAGTCAACGCCCGTCGGCTTCACAGGGAAACTGGACCGGCCTCACAGCCTAGCCAAGGACCCTGTAAAAATTAGCCCCGGCCGGCTCCACCGTCCCGTGTCCAAATTAAATAAATAAATAGTTTATTTTCTAGCTAATCGTTGCACACTATCTCAGGCATGATCAAAATTTACAACCGGTTATCTTGCGCAACAGCCTCGTTGATATATATTTAATCGGCAGTGGCCGAAATGTTTCTGGGCTGCAGAAATGGTAGAAATAACCATGAGGAGCATACTCCTTAGTGGATGATGAAAATTTGTGTTAATATTTGCACTGTAAACGGTAAAGGCCCTATAAATCTAGCGGCGAAATTTTTTGATGAACAGAATCGGGCCCGGAAGCCTTAGTTGGGTTTGCCTCTCTTAGCAACCGGAGAACTTGAGACTCAGTTACAGTAATTTCATCCAGACAACAGTCCTCAGAGACTCTTGAAGCTAACTCTTTGCATGGCGTATTTGTCTCACGGACAGAGACGCTTAGGTACTGCTTACCAAGCACGCATGCCTCGTCATAGTCGCTATAGGCATGGGTCCCATCTCCTCGAAGTAATGGTGGTATGGGCGAGTTTGTACCACAGCGTCGTTTAACGTAAGCGAAGAATTTATTGGGACTTTTCGAGGCAGTAATAGCTAAGCCCATTTCATACTGAAGCCGGGCAAACCTAAGATGTAGCTTGCACTCATATCGAACCAACCGATGCTTGTCAAACGTGCTGTTCGACGGAGCTGTTTGGTACGCTCGTCAACATCTAGACCGCTTCTTTAGCAGGCCCTTCGCCGCGGAATCTATCCACGGAAGCTTTGCTCTCGATTATTTCTTTATACCAGTGGGTTGTGAGGTGCAGAAATGTCGACGAGACGAACCTTAAATTTTTCCAGGCTATGTGAACAGTGTCGGACGCAGATATCACACAAGGCGGTGACCTAGATTTACCCCGCATCGCTTGGAAGTCCGCGGCCCGAATGTTCGGCTACCTACTGGTAGTAGCTTGGCAAGGCCTGATAAGGATACACTGGAAAGACAAGCAAACGTGAGTGCTAGCGCCAAGAGGCGAGTCGTATTTAAGGTCATTTTCAAGGTCAAGTGACTTAGCAAAAGCAAGATCTAAAATGGACGGCCGCTGATTGCTCATGTACCTAGTGGAGAGGTCCACGAACTGGTGTAGTGGTACCTGCAGCTTTAAGTCCAGCAATTCTGTACCGAACGGTTCCAGAGCCGAACTGCAAGATAGATCACTCCAACAAACCTCTGGGAGGTTAAAGTCTCCCAGAACCAGACACTTGTTCGCAGAGTGAGTGCGTATAAACTCAATGATTCTATTGGAGGTGTTTATTGGGCTTCTATACACTAACACAACCGTAGCCTGAACCGAGGAAGCGCAACTCAAGACTGCTAGAGCCTCAACAGATTTGTCGAGAGACTGAAAATCGCTGGTCCTCAATACGTGAATGTGATAACTTATGTAAAGCGCTACACCACCCTTTTGAAGGCCAATGGAGCGGTCAGCGCGGAACAGTGCCTAGCCAGGCACATATACTTCGCCATCTGTGAGTTCCTCAGACAGCTACGTTTCAGTGAAAGCAAGTATATCTGGACGAGATTTGCCTGGAGCAGACCCACTTCGCACTTCTCGTTTCGCAGGCTACGTACGTTACTAAGTACTACTTGGAGGGCTTCGGCACGACCAGTCCTGGATCGTGCGCAAGTGGAATAGGTTCTGGCAGGGCGGAAAAGGACCGCCGGCTGACCACCTGAAAACCCACCAATCGGAGACCTTGCTCGCCAGCTGCACGCCGGGCTTTTAGGCCGCTGACGGTTTCATTTAACTTTGACTTATCCGCTAACGGAAGGCCTAGTTGCATACTAACGTTAGTACTTTTGAGCTTGAAGGCAAATCTCAGTAAGGCCCTGCGCTCTTCTGTGGTGGTAAGGCTCGTCGTAAGCAGACGGGGTCGAGGGTTTGGTTGATCAACCGGAACGTTCCCAAATCTGATGAGCTTCTTGACGGTAACGCCAGGAAAGCCTGGTGGTACAAGCCTGGTCACGAATACTAAGCCAACCAGGATCATCAAGCATGCGCTCTGTAGGGAGAGCGGCAGTGGATTCAGTGACGTTTCTGAAAATCACACTGCTATCTGTGTAAGGATCGCCTCGACGTGGTGCATTTCCACCACATGCTCTACCATCCATGCCACATGGTTGTTTGACAGGAATCGGTGGGACCGAAGGCGAAGGCATCTTTTGTGTCACTGAGGGATTTGCGACACCAGGTGGAGTTTCCAACTCATGCGCTTGTTTCTTGAGCATTTTATGACCTTCCGGTTTGGGGGCGGAGGGTATGCGCGCTTTCCTTGCCCTCTTTCGCTTATTCTTCAATGGCCCAGGAGCCCGTGATTTGCCTTCCATTCTGGGCGGGTCAACAATGCCGTTCGAGGCATCTGCGGCAGTTATATCCAAGTGAACTGGAGCGTCCGGTAGGAAGAACGCCTCGGCAACGTTTGGACTGTCAGCAGAAGGACAGTCCGTTACAGCGTCCACATTCGCAATATTCAGGGATTTCATAATCAAATCCACTTTAGTGTTGAGCGAGGCAAGAGAGGCAAGCTTGGCTAATGCCTTCTCAACTACTGTGAAGCTGGATGCTAGTGCTTTGAATTCAGCACAGGTGGAAGCCGGGGGCTTCGCTTTCTGAGCGCAGCAACCAGCACATCTAAACAGAAGGTTTTCACTGGATGATAGCATGTTGTACTGATTCGCTCGGAGGCCGGTACAAATTTTTGTGATATCAACGAGCGCAAACATCACACGGCATACACACACACTGCACCTCCGGGGTGGATAGGACTACACGAAGTAAGCGCGGTTTGGGGCGTTAACGAGGACGTTACCCAATCTAGTCAGTTTCTTGACCATTACTTCGTAACAGCTGCTTAACCTCCTCCACTTCCGTGACACAAGGGTGACGAT
The DNA here is from genome assembly GCA_944474145.2 of Dicrocoelium dendriticum. Lineage (NCBI taxonomy): Eukaryota > Metazoa > Platyhelminthes > Trematoda > Plagiorchiida > Dicrocoeliidae > Dicrocoelium > Dicrocoelium dendriticum. The sequence goes on from OX104068.1 coordinate 65,614,035, forward strand.
GACGCCGCCGTGTGCAATACAAATCGTGCCTTGTTAAACGAACGGGGTATTGAAGATGCACAAATGCACCCAGTTCCTGCGTCCAACTAAACGTCATCATTAAGTTAATCACCATGCTTTCCTGCTCCCCTGTTAGTCGCCAATTTTTGGCCTACAGCCGAGGCTTCCCAAGTGAAAACTGTGCGAATGCTAAAGACAGGCGTTTCCAAGCTCGTAACCTCCTCCCCTTAAAATCCGGGCGGCGCAATTGTAACACCTGTGCCTGTTAAAATATATTCAGCAGTCGGATACACAACACTTACCGCTTTCCAGCCACATTTGATCGCTTATTGTGCACGCACACAAACTGCATATATAGATACCGGCATCTTTTCGGTAGCACCCGTCTAGCCTTCCTTTAGTAAGCATTCGCAGTTTTAACGCTCCGATGAATGAACGATGTCGCCGTTTCCATCTGAAAAACTTCAGCTCCTCATTTAGCGATGAAAAGTCCAAATATGGACCGTTGAAGATACCCCAAGAGTCATCTACCATGGCTGCTTTCGCTGGAAGCGGGAAAATGATTGACCACCGTTGTATATTGATATATAATCCACCTCGGCATATTAACATAAAAATAAACATACGCATGCTTCCATAAGTCCCATATTTGCATTTATCAACAGACAACCTCGCGTATCACAAGCACACTGTCAAAAGCTCGTTGATCGCCATTAGCGGGTCCGAAGCTCCGAATAGCTTCGGTTTCCTCCTCCTTGGAGGTAAATTGAAATTTTTGAGCGTGCTGTCTTTTCGAGTTTTTACTTGCAAATGACGGTTTCGGAACAGCATTTACAAGTGTCGTGCAAAACTGACCTTTGTCAAATTTCCCTTGATCCAAATAATGTTGGATCCTCGTTTTCCCCGGATTACATCGTACCCGTTTTCGGGTACTTACCAAACGTCGTCCATCTTCGGGTTCAGCCTCTGGTATTTTCCCAGTACTTTTGTGTTTTGTAATCCGTTTCGCACCTTGTGTTAACCCGTAACTGTTTCTGTTGACTGCCTTGCAGGTAACAGCTTGTCGGTTTTACGTTCTGATACTTGTTTCACACTCTTTGAAAGCGTCATGTCTGATGCACTGGATACCGGCGCTTATGTGTCTTCGGTTGCGGCGATCAGCGAATCTAATGCTGTATGCGGCAGCTGGAGCTGCTGAAAGCCTGTGACGGACGAATCTGATCTCATGCAGTGCTACGCATGCAACTGCTGGTACCCTTGAAACCTGTACCGATTTGAGCCCTGATCATTACGCAATGCTTTCGACTAGCGATAGCATGCTGTTCAGTTGTCTTCTATGCTGTCGCCGTTGAGCTACTCGTCTTGAGGTCAATGAGGAGACATCGAGCAATGCCGGGCTGGGTAACCAGCATTTGTGGTCTTTCCTCATATCTCTTGATCACAAAGTGGAGTTACTGATGAGGAATATGGGAGTCTCTATCGATGTCGGCTCATTGGAGGAAGACTCGCAACTAACCTCAATTGCTGTCGATGAAAAGCCGACTGAGGTGGTGGCTACCTGTCGTGTGTCCCAGCGGTCCAGAATGCCTCTAAAGGGGCCTCTGATGTCGTACTGGAAGCCTTCCAAAGCGAAACCGAACTTATAGCCCCTGTGCCCAATAAAAGCAAGAGGAGGAGGGCTAAGGAATTCCGTAAGGCTCCCTCAAAGTCTGAAGGCGCTGAAAGCATTAAGGTATTGGAGGTGGAACACTAAGCTCAAACTCTAATCACCCCAGTTCCATTGGCGAAGCAACGCGCCGTGTCGACTTCGGCTACACTCGCAAAGTCTGAAAAGACCACACCGGTGAGGGAGTTGGAGGTGGAACATAAATCCTCAACACCAATTACGCCAGCTCCCTTGGCGAAGAAACGCGCCGTGTTACCTGCCAAACCGGTTGAAACTAGGGTCGGGTCGAAGCCTCGTGGAGTGAATACGCTCGTCGAAGTGATTCTTTTACTGATAGTAGCGTTCTCTTTCGTAACGTTGCTGAATCCGCGACAGCTCTTCCAACGGAACGCACGCTGGATGACCTGAACTGGTTCAAGCTCTGCGTTAACAAGATGCTTCCACTGGTTTCCCTGGTGTCACTAGCAGGAAACTAACCAGATTGTGGGATGTCCCTGTAGATACGCCAAATCCGCGTCCCCGGCTACTTCGTGTCCTCCTCTTAACTTCGAAGGAACGCAAAGCGGTAATACGCTTTGCAGTTAAACAACGTGACTACGACTTTATCATGATAATAAACACGCACATGCGTCGGAAGGCCCAATATTTACATTTATCCACACACAACCATGTGTACCACAATGACACTGCCAAAAGCTCATAGATCGCGATTGGCGGATCCGACGCTTCGGTGGTGGTGGTTTACAGTCACGCGCAGAAGCTATAACATTCCGGAACGTACGAAATCTATGCCATGAGCGTTACTAATCGATCAATCGCTAAAATAGTGGATTTCCTAGGTAATGCTTACTTGCTCGCGGACAGGGTCGAACGTGCACGAATCTTACCTCAAACAGTGAGCTACCCCAGGAGCTTAACGTTCCCTCGCTATTGTTTTCAGGTGACCTCAAGCTATGGAATATTGTGGATATCCCTGGGTGTTCTGCTGGGATTCAGGTTGCCTAGCATGGACTCTGGGATTGGTCGACCTTAAGGTTGGTGCCTATAAAACATTCGAAGTGTTCTACCCTCCGCATTGGAGTTGCTTGTCCCCCCACATGCTATATTGTTGGTAGCAGTGAAATCCCTGTTGTCACTCAGCAGGTTGATCTAGGCGTTGTCCACACAGTCCTTCTCTCTGATGACATTTGGAAGAAAGTTGCCTGTAGAGGGTTCCGTATGATGTGGTTTATACACAGCTACTTTGGAGTCTTAACGGCTGATATGTTTTCAGTTTTTTCAGCCTTTCTGAGACCCCACTTGAAACGCTATATTCATGTTCGTCCGCCATGAAACTAGAGAGTACAAGGTTAGTGTAGGGTGTACGGGGCAAAGGTATCCCGAACGTTTGCTTTGCTTGGGGCGTGGCATCAGTGGGTCGCCGCCGCACCAACGCGCAAACATCACCAGTCGCATGTGAGCAAAAATACTTCGAGGGTCGCACGGTCCTTATGCAGGGTCGAACGCACCTCTCGGATTCCAAGGCAGGTTTGTGATTCTTAAGGCTTAGGCTAAGGGTCAGCTACTTTAGGGATGTACTCAATGCACTTCCGGTGAATCACCAGGCTCCGATGGCTGAGCCAGGTGTTGTGCATGCTAACCCGCCGACTTCCGCGGCGTGCGTTTGCTTGCCGGGGGTGTGGATAAAAAAAGATGTGGCCAAGCTATGGCTTGGTCAAGAAGAATGAAGGCACTTACTTCCAAGTTAGCCTCGGTTGGAGCCTGTCGACTCCATAGTTGGGGTCCGAAAGACGATGAATATGGCTAACAGCCGACCTCCATAGCGTCCAAAGTATGCGTTTCTTCGTTCCTTCCCTCCAACCACGATCTTAATACATATGCATAATATAATGCCTTTTTCGGCACCATATTGAGTAGTTGACTGTCCGGAAAGATGTGCATCCGTTACCGGTGGCTCAGCCGGCGTGATATTGCTTTCTCTGTTCTAATGTACTGCGGCACAATAACTGGGGAGTCTTCCACCTCTGGCCAACCTGTATCCTATGTTTATAATGATGACCGTCGAATTAGAGGGGATTTGATCCTCACTTACTGTAACGTGTAAGATCGTTCCAGATTAACCTTGGCCATTTAGTCACGCTACGCTGCTTGATCTCCCCGGTCACTCGTTGAAGCTGCACCATCCGCGCTCTGATCGGAGTAAGGCAGAGGTTCTTCTGTCACACCGACGTATTGGACGTCGAAACTCGCTTCCGAAGCACGTCGTTTTGGAATCTACGGTTTAGGGTTACGAGCTTCAGTTACATGCACTTAGGTGGCCGTACGAAATATGCCTTTTATCCTAACTGGTTTCAACTTTTTGTTCATTTTTTCCAGTTCCCCTACCTTGAAATTCTCAATGTATCATTGGCATTCCTCTTCTTGTTTTCTTAGCTTACCATGCACTCTTTCTTACTTCACGTAAACCGACCTGGCAGGGACTGATGGGCAGGATTTAGATTCCAATACGACTGAACGATGGGAAATTCCTGGAGTGTTCTTTCTTGAACGGGTCGTTGAGCCAGGAAATGATAAAATGCTACGAGGCCTTGATGGATCTAAAACGATACACCCGAACCATACCCTGATCAACCAATTGTTGCCAACGTTCCCTGCACCCGCAGTCCCCGCTCTGCAAGTTACGTGAAGTAACAGAGGTAGAAAGAACATGGAAAATAAAAAGGAAAAAACATTAGTTATATGAAGGATATCACCAAGGAATGAGGAGAATGACATAATACGCACTCAAATTTGGCAGATGGATATGGTCAGGAGAAGGGATAGGTTTCGTGTTGCCACAAAAGTGCGTTTAACTGACGCTCGGACCACTTAACCGTAGGCTCACTGACTACACTTTCTGGAAACGAGTTCCAACGCTCGGTTAGTCTAGGCGATAACCGAGTTTCCGCCCTGATCCGCTTGGAACGCGGCTTGTGCAGCTTCATGTGATGACCGCGAAGACAATGCAACTTAGCCAGGCATGACAGGGCAGGCAAGCCTAAATGCATTATTCTAGATGGGGTCGAACGATGGCTGAAAAGAGCTTCACAAAGATATCGGCAGTTAAGACTCCGAAAGAACGGCGTATTAACCGCAACATGCTGAAAACCCTACCTACTGTCTTCTTCCAGTTGACACTAGAATGCAAACACGAATGGACAACACCTAGGTCTACCTGTTTGGAGACAAGGGCGAGTTCGACCCCACTTAGCACGTACCTCAAATGTAGGATGGGCTCCTATGCGAAGAATGGAACACAGGCTGATTAATTGGCAGTAGCAACAAACTAGACCAGTCCCAGCGTCCATCCAGGACATGCTGAATGGCCTCAGTACCCCCGGGGACATCTAGAACATTTCACCGCTTAAGGCCATCAGCAAACAATATTGCTGCTACTTCAATCTTCCCAGGGATATCGTTTACGTAGATGGGGAACAGCATCGGTCCAAGGACCTAGCTCTGTGTGACGCCGATAAGGACCGCTTGCCTAAAGTGAAAGCTGTGACTCACGCGTACACACTGCTCTCTTCCCTGCTAAGAATGCAGATACCAAGTGAAGGGCGCGGCCAGACACACCGTAAAAGCCTAGCTTTTGTGAAAGCTTCAAGTGGTGTACCTTATCAAGTGCTTTTGAGAAGTCGTCAAAAAGCACGTCCTCTACGTTTCCACTGTTCACTACTTTGGCCCAAGATTCAGGACCAACCAGCAAATTTTTCAGACACCAATACCCCTCCCAGAATCCGTGTTGTACACTGCTGAGTAGATTAAATCTATCCAGGTGGCAAATCGCTCACCAGCTTTTCAAACAGTTTGAAAGTGACGCTAGTCAAACTGACTGGCCTATAATTGGCTGACAGACTTCTGTCGCCATTTTTGAAGATGGGACAGAAGGTAATGTACAGCTGTCAAGTGACTTTGTCAGCGGTCAACTTAGCTCCGCCGCCAACTCATGCAGAAGCGCCGAGTGAGTTGAATAAGGCACATTTGCTTCAGAAGGGTTCAGTTTTTGCAGCAGCCTACGGACTTGCGATTCCACCACAGTGAATTCAGCTAAATAAGAACCCTCGGGGACTCTGGGGACAAGTTCAACACTAATCAATGCGGTCTCATGTACAAAAGCCCCTACATGCTACTCACCAAGTACGAGAGCCCTGTCGGAGTCCACATACACACGAGTTCCATTGGCAAGCATCAAAGTTGAAATTATGGAATTTGAACCATAGCGCCTCTTAACATAAGCGAAGTACTTCGTATTTTTCGAGGCTCCATCAGCAAATCCCTTTTCATCTTTCCTCACGTGTTGTTTACATCTATATCTAGCCTTGTGGTACCTATCATAGATACTAGTTACTGGAGCGGCACCGTAAACCCTCCAGCACCTAGAACGCTTCTGGAGCTGGTACTTGCCAGTGACATCTCCACGGCGGCCATGTTGGTGTCTCTTTTCTCCTCGCAAGCGCGGATGTGGGGAACAGACGCTTCCGTGAGAAAAGACTTAAATTTATCCCAGGTCGCCTGAACGGTATCAACTACCGCGATTTCCCAACGCAAATCAGAAGCCTTGGAACGCATTGTCTAATAGTTCGCACGCCATATGTTTGGACATAACTTAGAGATGTAAGCCGTAACTGATTAGCCAGAAGGTGGTGCGGCTTCCGTTTTAGGCTCACATGAATCACAAACCTACCTATGAAATCCAGTCTCAACGATACATCAGCACCAATACACAACCTAGCTGATGTTCCGCAATACAAAACTGATAAGAGATTAAACGAGACAGACTGCAAAAGTTAAAATGTTACCAATGCCGAATGTCGTACAATGCATAAGGTGTGAGGTCGTTGTTGAAGAGAGAAGCTAAAGGGGTGAGGAGAGACAAAGGGACTCACGACACAAACGCCACTGAAGTCGACTCTTCGATATTCCGGCCATTCTATCAAACTAAACGGGTCCATCGTCCTTCGGGTCCCAGCTCGGCAGTCGGGAAACACTAACGGACGTCAATTTCGAAGTCAGAGTCTTCATTCCTCTTGACAAGTCACCACTTTGCTTCTTCGTCCATCCACGCCCCCGGCGCGCAGACAACGCGCGTCCCGCTAGTCAGTGTGCTGACATACGTAGCCCATGGCCTAGTCATGGAAGCCCGGTGCGTGCTTTCACGGTGCTGGGCGGTTCACTTGCTTTTCTTGTAACAAATACGCAGCGCCGGAAACGTTCATTGCTTACTCGGCAGCGATGGTTGAACGTTACTAGCCTCCTTATGCCTGTCGACTTGATGGGTGCAAAAGGTTTGGCGCAGTTTCGATATAGTGGCATTGGTGGTTGTGATATCCATAGGAAATACTTCAGGCCACTTGCTGTATAAATCGAGTACCATGAGGAAACTTCGGCCGTTGATCGGTCCTGCTAAGTCGACAGGGATGCGGCACTATGGCTTAGTAACTTTTGGCCATGAATAGAGTTCTGATTTTTGTGCCGCTTTCAAGACCATGGCACCCTTTTGGCAGCGTTTAGCCATTTCTTCTAGCTGTTTGTCCATAAAGGGCCAGTATACAAAACTGCAGGCAAGCGCCTTCATCCGGTTGATTCCAGGATGCCCATCGTGAAACTGCCGCATATGGCGCTCCTGAAGTGTCTTCGGGATGACCACTCTTTCCGAAAATAGTATGCCATCATTTACAATAGAGAGCGAGTGTCTCCTCTGAAAGTACTGTTGCAATTCGGCAGATGTACTTAAACGTTGCAAACATGTTTTGTGAAATTGTGTAACCTCCTTGAGTATTGGGTCCCGAAATGTCTCGGTTCGTACAGCTTCTGCGGTAACCGGTAGACCGTGCAATGCGACAGTTACCATAAAGTTGACGTCAGGTTCAATCTCGTTCGAGGCAACGATTGCGTCCTCATGTTCTTGCTGATGGGCATCAATTAGGCGTGACAGTGCATCCGCTTGGCCAATGGAAAATGTCGACTAGTATGGGATCTGGAAACCATACCACATTAAGATAAGAGCCCAACGTTGTGGCCGGTTGGTTGTGTATGCCGGAATGCCCTTTTTCGAACCAAAGATAGCCAGCAAGGGCTTGTGATCTGTCAGAAGTTTGAAGCGGCGGCCGTATAGCATTTTGTGGAATTTCTTGACCGCGTACACTATGGCCAATGCTCTCTTTCTCCTGGCTGTAATTCCTCTCGGCCCTCGCAAGAGTTATGGCGGCATGGGCGGTTGGTTTCTGAGATCCATCGGTGTACGTGTGTGGTATTACTGCGCCAATCCATGGCTTGATGCATCTGTGGTTAAGGCAATCTCTTTGGGTGGATCAAAATGGGTCAAAAGCAAGTTTGAGGACAGCAGTGACTTGACCCGCTCGAAGCCATTCTGGCATTCTGATGTCCAGTCCCATGTTTGGCCTTTGGCTAGTGGCTTGTTTAACGGGGCACGCAGGTGGTGCATCTCAGGCAGGAAGGCGCTGTAGTGGCTGATGAGCTCACAACATGAACGCAAGGACTGTATATCTGTTGGCGGAGGCATTTTTCTGATGGCTACTATATTTTCCGGATCTGGTCGACGTCCATCCTCTTCGAGGATAAAATCGGGGTATTTGATGAGCGACGTAAAATATGTGCATTTATCTTCACAGACCCGGAAACCGTACGACTGTAAACTACCAAGCACCTCATTCAGGCGGTTGAATGTTTCTTGTGGTGTTCGACCCATCACTATAATATCATCCAGATGTGCAGCGGTTCCAGAAACGCCCACTAGCATGGTATCTATCAATTGTTGAAAGATGGCTGGCGCCATTTTTATACCAAATGGCAAGCTGTTGTATTAGAATAGCCCACGATAAGTGTTGATCGTTAACAACTCCCCCGAGACATCGTCAACATCCACTGGAAGATAAGCATCGGATAGGTCAAGCTTATCAAAGTACTTACCACCATTCAGCATTGCAAATATATCTGCCAGTACAGGTAATGGGTACTGGTGGTGGTCCAGCGCGGCTTTGAGGCCAGTTGAGAAATCAACGCAGACGTGTACCTTGCCATTTGCTTTATTCACTACGACAATAGGTGCGGCCCATTCTGAGTAGTTGACGGTTGCGATGGCTCCGGTACGTTCCAGTCGATCGATTGCTTGCTCAACGTTTGACCTGGTTGCATATGGTACCGGTCTTTTAGCTTCGAACACTGGTTTAGCGCCTGGTCGCAAGTTCAATTTTGCCTTGAATTTCGTACAGCGGCCAAAGCCATACTGCAAGACAGAAGCGAATTTTCGGTTCAGGGTACGTGTCATGTCTTCGGCGGACTTTGATGCTGGGTCTGGACTTGCTCCATCTCGGTTGCAGGTCTGATTCAAGGGAACATCGAGGAGATTCAACTTTTCAATCCAGTCGATGCCCAGGAGATTCAACTTCGGCCGGTCTGAAATGTAGCATGTTCCCGACTTTTCCACACCTTGGAACATAACCTTGCAATTGAGTTCGCCCACTAGGGTTAACACACCGCCGGAGACATTAGGTGCAACTTTCTGAGACTCGACCATCTTCGGCCTCTTATGTGATTCCATGAGCTCCTAAAAATAATCGTGATGTCTGAGGCCGTGTCAAATTGCAGTTTCGTTGGGATCCCATTGATCAACACACTGATAAATAGTCGCCTCGGTTTACACTCGCTCTGAAATGCGGCAACTATGGACAGAGACCCTGCGCCATCCTTCCTAGAATTCCCCTTTCGATAAGACTTCTTCACTTTCTTCCACCGGACCTGACTGCAGCATTCCACTTTATGCCCACGCTTATGGCACGTTTGACAAATGTGGTTTGAAGAGACATAAGCGCACGAAATGCCACTCACCGCATGACCAGCATGCTGTGGGCAGTTCGTTCGGCGGCTACTTAAAGGGTTTGCTTCAGTTAACTGTCCTGGCCTTTTTCTCGAATTGCACGGTACCTGGTGGTGCGAGACCATTCCGTTCGACCATGGCATTGTCGTGTTTTAGAGTGAGCAGCCATTTGCATTCGCTTACGAGGGCCTTCAGTGTCAGATCAGGATTTTGCTCCAGCTTAGCTAAAAGTCGCGTGCGGATCTCAGTAGCACTGGGCGATTATAGAATGCTGACGAAAATGAGACACTAAAACTGTTCGTCTGTTAATGAGCGTAGTTTGAAACGCCCACACTCACGGTTAATCATGGGTGCTAGGGCCACAAATTCGTCCGATCCGTGTTTGACAATTTTCAGACATTGATAGCGAATACTAAACAAGGATACCGAGTCACCAAAATTTTCCTTCAGCTGCGACACTACTTCGTCAAACGTCAGATCCTTCGGCTGTTTGGGCAGGATGTGGCCTATGCACCTTGAAAGTTCACTTATTCTGAGCTTGCGAAATAGCAATCGCACCTTCCAGGAGTCGTTCTGACGAATGAAGTCCGTCCGGAATATGTCTTCCTAGCACTTGAACCACGCCTCGAATGTGCATCCAGAATCCGCGTCATAATTGAATTCAGTGATCGCGTTCGTGAGAAGATCAACAGAACTCGCCTGCGTGTCCCGCGCCTCTTTTCCTGTTGTCTGCAAACTCAAGCAATGTGTCAGATTTTTCAATGATTTTCATTTGCGCCTCCATTTTAGCTTGTTGATGAGAAAGCAGATTTGAAATTGTTCAACGGAACTATTCATCACCTTTCCATTTTTCCCCGTCGCTATTTTTTACTCCACACACTAGACGCAATTCCAGAAGTAACAATTTACTGCTCCACAAAACTTCTAGCCGTACCGAAAGGAAAAGCAAAACGTCAGTGACCTTGACAAAATAACGTATTAATCGCCGCCGAGGAACGCTGTCCAACTACTGCGACTCCCACTGAGGTGGTGTCACGTAGTGGCAACCATAGAACTGCAAGAAATGTGGGCCATAAAAAAATAAGTTGCATCAAGTTTACAGCTTATAATACGATTATGTCTGGTATTTTCCAAAAAACGGTTGATAGCTATGCACATAGTTTAGTCGCTACTTTAAGTAAGGTCTAATGTAAGAGGTCGTATTTGGCTGTTATTTCCCATTGCAACCATGGAAGCTGACTTGAGGGGTAAATTTGTTGGACATTCGTTTCATAGCTTTGATGAATTCTATTCCCTGTTTACGTCATTTATGCATCGGAACAACGTCAATTTTGTTTGCTGTGAGGTATTGATGCCTACTGATTAGCATTTTTGGTGCTTTTGCAATGAGCTTTAGGCACGCTGTCTGGACGGGTAGACGAAGACATATGTAGGCTATTATATCACCCGTGCACCAGGTCTGTGCTGATATGTATTGAGGCTTCAAGATCTACGCCATTGCTGCTAGTGCTAAGAGAGCTATCTAGGCTATCTTATCACCCGTGCAACAGGTCTGTGCTGATTTGTATTGAGGCTTCAAGACCTACCTTCTTGGTGGTAAGTGCTACGAGACATACGTAGGCTACTGTATCACCAGTGCACTAGGTCTGTGCTGATATGTGTTGAGGCTTCAAGATCTACGCCATTGCTGCTAGTGCTAAGAGAGCTATCTAGGCTATCTTATCACCCGTGAAACAGGTCTGTGCTGGTTTGTATTGAGGCTTCAAGACCTACCTTCTTGGTGGTAAGTGCTACGAGACATACGTAGGCTACTGTATCACCAGTGCACCAGGTCTGTGCTGATATGTGTTGAGGCTTCAAGACCTACCTTCTTGGTGGTAATTGCTACGAGACCTACGTAGGCTACTGTATCAATAGTGCACCAGGTCTGTGGTGATAAGTATTGAGGCTTCAAGACATACCTTCTTGTTGATAGTGCTACGAGACCTACGTAGGCTACTGTATCACCAGTGCACTAGGTCTGTGCTGATATGTATAGAGGCTCCGAGACCTACGCCATTGCTGTTAGTGCTAAGAGACCTATGTAGGCTACTGTATCACCATTTCATCAGGTCTGCGCCGATATGTATAGAGGCTCCGAGACCTACGCCATTGGTGCCAGTGCTAAGGGAGCTATGTAGGCTATTTTATCACCAGTGCAACAGGCCTGTAATGATAGGTATTGAGGCTCCGAGAATTACATTCTTGGTTATAGTGCTAAGAAACCTATGTACCTTGTGAAGCCCTATTGCTCTCAAGCTTCCGAATTTCCGTTTACATCCTGGCAACTGGCTCATCACCTCATCCCAAATGCCATCCACTAGGCTTGTGATGCCCCGTGACCCATAAACGTCTAACATGCCAACATGTTCATTCCTTCATCAAATGCTTGAAGTGACTGTGGACTTGCATTGTTACCATTACGCTCAACGTGTGGGCATAGGTCAGCTTTGCAAAACTAGTGGGGTCCTGTGGACTGCGGTGTGCACTTCCTCTACTCAGTTTAGTTGTTTTGGCATATTGGGTATATTCTTACTGATGCTGGCAAAAGGTGTCAAGTTATTACCCTGTGACATTACTCTACATGAAGTCACGTGCGCTGATCACATTAATATACGGAGCACACCGGCGCACCCTCCTTGGATAGATCGTACCGGTAAATACCTGCTCACGAAGGGCTCTAAGTGCTGCCAAATTTACCGGACGGCTTCATCAAACAAAACCTACGGAAGCTACCAAGCGGTTAGAAATAAACGTAAGCTACATACCAGGACCGCTCGGCTTTAATTACGGTTGAAATCGTAGAGGATATCTGTATCCTAGCAATCCATTCGATGTAAAGCGAGAAGCAGGATCGGTACGCTTTAGAACCAATACGCGAATATAAGGCCAACCTCCGATGAGTGAAGAACACCAAAAGTAACGCTAGGAAAAATTTATTAAGTGAGGCGAAAAACTGTCTAGTGCTAAAAATAAGGCACCGGAAGATAGCTAGCTAGGGGAATGGTGTGGTCGCGTGCGCAGAGAGCAAAGATGGCCGCGGAGCCAATGATCGTCGCGCCGTTCGAAGGCGGATGCTATGTTGACTCAAACAAACGCGAGCAACGTTCAAACAGGCGAGCGGCTAATTTGCTATGTGCACGGAGAAAATGTAATTTTGTGATTTTGTAATATTTTACGCAGCATGCGGCAGCCAAACAGGGGAATCTCCAGGTCACTACACAGCCCCCTCTTAGAAGGGAACCGTAGGTGACCCTTCGATCTACGTGAGGACTGTCCGTCGCCGGCTAGCATTCTGCGAGACCAGGCGGTGAAAACTGATGCAGCTGCTGGGGGAGAACCAATGCGATCGGACGCTAGGGGGGCTCCCACCCGTGTCCTCCCTACAGGTGCCAAAAACACAAAATGGGGCAAATGTTCGTAGCGTTCGAGTGCGTAGTGTCAAAGCACACGATGTTTGAGCACGTAGTGTCCGCAAACGTAACGTTCGATTATCGTTGAACGTCCGCGTGTCGGGGATATGAAAGAGAAGCGGAAACGCGGAGTGTCAAACAAGTGCGAGCGACAGAGCTAACAAAAGGCGATAGCACTTACCGAGTGCGATAAGCGAATAAAGCGAGAACCATTTTGTGTTTTCAAAACGATTTTCTCCTTTTTTGGATTTTCAAAACGTCTTTGCGGTTTTTGGGGTTTTCAAAACGCTTTGCAAATTATTTTGGGTTTTCAAAACGTTTTTGTTGGGCGGGTTAGGCCACAAGCAAAAGGAAGCGGGAAAAGAAGAATGAAAAGAAGACTAATCTTTTAATCGCGCTGGCCAATGAACCCGCCTACCTGACCTAGTCGATTTCGGACGTTCGGTCGGAGGCGTTGTCGATCCAGCAGTTTTGTCGGATGAGGAAGCTTTCGGCTCGATAGAATCGGAAGGAACTGAGTCGGAAGGGTTAGTCGAAGAATGCTTCGTAGCATCGGAAGTAGGCGTGTCGTCGATCATAGGCTGCGTTGACTCGTCCGAAGGTGGACGGGAGTCATCGTCGATCTCAGGTTCCACATGGGCAACCTTGAGACGGTCGATAGAGACAGTTTCACGTTTACCGTGGCGGTCGATAACGAATACGCGGTCCTTACGTTTAAGAACCTTAAATGGACCTTCGTAGGGTCGTTCGAGTGGTCTGCGTAGACCATCGACTCGAAGGAAAACGTAAGCGCAATGCAGTAGATCTTGTGGAACGAACGATTTACGTCGTTGTTCTCGCACGTCGGTTACTTTAATATGGCGCATGCTCGTGGCTAACTGCCGAGCGTAATTCGCGTCGTAGCGGGGTGTTCTGGGGTTTCAGAAAAGAAGTCCCCAGGTAGTCGAAGAGGTTGTCCATATACCAGTTCGGCGCTGGACGTGTGCAAATCAGCTTTAAGAGCTGATCGGATACCAAGTAGTATCATAGGCAGTGCTTCGGTCCAGCTTAGTGCATTAGCGGCACTAAGTGAGGCCTTCAGCTGTCGGTGGAAACGTTCCACCATGCCGTTGGATTGCGGGTGATAGGCGGTAGTCCGGATGCGTTGACATCCGAGGACTTTGAGAAGATCGTTGAAGGTCGAGGATTCGAACTGCGGACCGCGGTCGGTAGTCACGGTGGCTGGACAGCCATGTGAAGCGACCCAGCGCTCAACGAAAGCGCGCGTTACGGTGTCCGCGGATACGTCGGGTATAGGTACGGCCTCGGGCCAACGGGTGTATCGGTCGATCATGGTCAGAATGTAGACCATTCCTCTGGATGGTGCCAAGGGTCCAACTATGTCGAGATGGACATGGGCGAGGCGAGCTGAGACTTGCGGAAAACGACCAAGCGGAGCGGACACGTGCCGCTGTATCTTGGCCTGCTGACACGTTAGACAACCGCGTGCCCAGCGCTTAAGATCGCGTTGCATTCCGGGCCAAACGTATCTCTCGGATATGAGCTTGATCGTGGCTCGGATGCCTGGATGAGCGATGTTATGAAGTGTGTCAAAAACTAGACGTCGAAAGGTTTCTGGAACGACGGGTCGAGGTCGTCCAGTAGAAGTATCGCACAAGATTGTGCCATCAGATGACGGCAGTGGATGCGGTGTGATTCGTAGCGAAGAATCTTGTTTGACGTTCTGACAGTCAGTGTCGTTTAGTTGCGCGGTAGCCATGGCAGATAAGTCGATTGCCTGGCCAGCGGTGTGGATTGCGGAGACGCGCGAAAGGGCGTCAGCAACGACGTTATTCTGACCAGAAATGTGTCGGAGGTCAGTAGAAAATTGAGCCACGAAATCCAGCTGACGAACCTCACGTGGTGAGTGTCGAGCTGATTGATTTCGAAAGGCGTAAATAAGCGGCTTATGATCGGTGAAGATAACGAACGTATTACCTTCTAAGACGTGCCTAAAATGTCGCACGGTAGAATAAACAGCCAGCAGTTCGCGGCTGAACGTGCTGTACTTGGCTTCTGCCGGTTGTAAGCGTCGGGAGTAGAAAGCGAGTGGCTTCCAGCATCCCACAGTGAATTGCTGCAGGACGGCGCCAATGGCGGTGTCCGATGCATCGACTGCAACGCTGAGTGGAGCTTTGGGATCGAAATGGTGAAGCATAACGGCTTCAGCCAAGGCTTCTTTGCAGGCTTTGAAGGCTTCGGTTGCAGCGGGCGTCAATTCGACATTGCCGTTCTTGCGTCCACGAAGTAAGTCGGTCAATGGACTGAGCAAGTCGGCACAACGTGGCAGAAATCGACGGTAGTAGTTAATCATCCCATTAAAACGGCGGATGGCGGCCAAAGTAGTCGGAACGGGAGATTCTTTAATAGCACTGACTCGGTCTTCGAGCGGCCGTATGCCATGCTGGTCTATTCGATGACCAAGAAAATCGATGGATGATTGCTGAAAGATGCATTTGTCAGCGTTGACAGTAATGCTATTAGAAGCTAACCTCTCGAAAAGCATCTTGAGGTGCTCCGCGTGCTGTTCTTCGAAAGAACTAGCTACCAAGATGTCGTCTATATAAGGATAAACAAAGTCGAGACCTCTGGTGACAGAGTCTATGAAGCGTTGAAAAGTTTGAGCTGCGTTATGAAGACCGAAGGACATTCGCAAGAATTCGAAAAGTCCGAAAGGCGTGATGACTGCGGTTTCCGGAATATCATCCTCGGCTACAGGGATCTGGTGGTAAGCGCGGACCAGATCGATCTTCGAGAACACACGGGCGCCACGTAGGCTAGCCGTGATGTCCTGAATGTGCGGAATTGGATAGCGATCGGGGACGGTAGCGTTATTAAGAGCGCGATAGTCGCCACATGGACGCCAGTCTCCTGACTTTTTAGGCACTATGTGTAGAGGCGACGCCCACGGGCTCTTAGACGGGCGAATAATGCCTAAGTCTAACATGTGCTCGAATTCGGAGCGAGCAATTTTGAGCTTGTCGGGGGTCATGCGCCTGGCTTTTGCGAACACAGGCGGACCTTTCGTAACGATATGATGTGTCGCGGCGTCGGTTGCGGAAGGCAACGGGACGGCAGGACGGAAGGTCTACGGAAAACTATCGAGCAGCGTTTGCCCGACGGGTGAACTAAGTTGAGTCGCGTACACGGGACTGATTGACGCGGTGTCGGTCAAAGTCCCAATGACTGCGAGGTTCGTAAGACGGTCGACTAGACGGTGTCGCTTAACGTCGACGAGTAGGTCGTAATGACGTAGTACGTCGAGACCAAGGATAGGCGTTTGAACATCCGCAACGAAGAATATCCATTTGAAGGCGAGTCGGAGGCAGAGATTTAGCGTGCGCGAGTTTTGACCATATACGCGGATAATGGTCCCGTTAGCTGCGCGCAATGGAGCTAGTCACCTTTTCGGTCGGGTCATTTGGATCACGCGGGAGAACGCTGACTTCTGCGCCAGTATCGACGAGATAGCGAACTCCGGTTCTACGATCGGTGACGAAGAAAAGGCGACTGCGTTGACCAGCTACGTCCGTCGCCCCTACGTGCTGGTCCGCCCGTTTCCCTGCTGCTGTCGTTTGAAGGAACAGGGCGGGCGACATGATTTAGCTTGCTGGCCGAAGCGTTCGTGGTACCAGCAGTAACCGTTTCTATTCGGTGATCGCGAAGGAGACTTCGAACGTGAACGCGAACGGCTCCTAGAGCATTTACAGCGGTTATGTCTGGAGGCCGAAAAGTCTGCGAATTGTCGGGTCAGTGTTGCCATCTGGGAT
Source organism: Dicrocoelium dendriticum (assembly GCA_944474145.2). Classification (NCBI taxonomy): domain Eukaryota; kingdom Metazoa; phylum Platyhelminthes; class Trematoda; order Plagiorchiida; family Dicrocoeliidae; genus Dicrocoelium; species Dicrocoelium dendriticum. Next base: position 65,630,841 of record OX104068.1, read on the forward strand.
TTAA
>OX104068.1:65630940-65742688 GCA_944474145.2 Dicrocoelium dendriticum
TGTCGGTACCTGCCTTCTTCACTGGAGTCCGACCGGCAGGGATATACTTGTCGTTGGGGGGCAGCAGAGGATGTTTCTGCTTCTGCACAGAATGCACGGTCTCGAATTGAACAGAAGGCTGTATTTTAAACTCTATTTTTCAGGGATAGAGTGATGTCACACCGGCGCCGCAAATGGTTGAGATGAACAAGCTCCTCGACCTTCGGCTATGTGGTTCGTGGTCTCATCTTCCGTTTCATTAGCGCTGATGTAGCTGCCCAGATAATCGAATTTCTCTACGGCCTAGATGATCATCGCCAAGAGTCAATGCAGGAGTGGATCCCTGCCAATCTTGGAGAACTTTGCACTTTGATGGAGCAAAGCATAACCAGAAACGACTGACAGCCGGAGGTAATTTATCCCGTGTAACTTGGCACGTTCGGGAGCTGTCACAGATTGGTTCATTGGTTCATTGGTTAGTAGAGAGCAGAAGGAAGTTCCTTTGTCAGCTCCGTCACTTCCCGTACATTGCGAGGGTTGCTGGGATCATTGCGGAACAAGGTTCAGCAGAAGATCGTTATGGTTGTATTGTGGGCAGCAGAATCCCTGCGCACTCAGAGAGTGGGTATCCAACCGTCGTTTGAAACATTCCTCAGTCTCCGCATCGACGACAGCTTCTGGCAAGCTGTTCCAGTCATTCACTACCCGGGTGGATAGGGCCAGATCTGACCGTACACGGAGTCGCCGCGGTTTGAAAAGTTTCCACCGGTGGCCTCGAGTTGCACAACTTGTGTTTAGACAAAAGAACGATTGCAGCTCACTCCCCAGCTCACCTCGTAGAATACGCCGGGTAAATATCATATCTCCGCGGCGACGACGATAATCCAAAGAGAACAGGTTCAACCGTTGTAGCCGGAGGAGGTAGGATAATTCCCGAAGCTCTGGAACGGATTTGGATCCACGCCGTTGAACCTTCTCGATCATGTCACGTTCGGACTTAGTGAGCGGGTACGCAGCAGGCAATCCGTACTCAAGAACTGGGCGTACATGAGAAGCGAACAGTAATCTGAAGAGTGTTGGGGTCAGGCGTGAAAAGTCTCTCCGTATAGCGTGAAGTATTCTGTATGCGGATGCGACCCTCCTCCGGGTGTCCTCCATTGATTTGAGATCAGGAGACACAATCACGCATTGTCATTGGCATATTCCATGACTTCGTCAATAGCGAAGTTGATGGGGAAAGGTGACAAGGGGTAACCTTGTTCCACACCGCAGCAGCGAAAGCTTGCCGTAAACCCTCACTCTGCCCAAGCTACGCGCGTACAGCACTCGGATAATGTTTACATATTTCTCTGTCACACCTATCCAGAGTAGATAAACCGAAAGAGCACATTAATCAACCTAATCGAAGGCACCTTTTATATCTAGGAGCATGACTACGGTAGGTCTCCCATAAACATGGTGGTGCTCCAACAAAAAACCTAATGTGAAGTGGTCAATGCAGTCTCGATTATGATGAAACTCGGATTCAAGTTCAAGTGGGACTGGAACGATAGGATGAATCCCGTAAGTGTTCCTTCTTGGGCGGGTCGTCGATCCAGGAGTTGATATGGGTGCTCCGACTTCTTGATGGGTCTAAAAGGAAAACATCCGAAAAAACACCCTGGTCCACCAATTTAATGCCCACGTTCCTTACATTAGCTGTCCCAGCTACGTCAGTTACGTGAAGTAAGTAAGAGCGGAAGAAAAAACGAAGATAGAAGAGTAGGGGAAATCAGTTAAAAGAAGAGAATAATACCAATGGCGAGGAAAAGTAAAGAAAATAGAGTCGAAGTATGAAGATGGGAATTAGTCAGGAAAAAGGAAAGGTTTCGTGTTGCCACCCAAGAGCGTCCAGTTGACGCTCAAACCCCTTAACCGTAGATTCCTTGACAACATGTTCTGGAAGCAGATTCCAGCGCTCGATGACTCGACGCGATAACCGTGTCTCTTCTAACTCGATCGGACCGCGGTTTGTCCAGCTTCATACAATGCCCGCGGAGACCAGATAATCTAGCAGGACTAAATAGCATGGACAAATCGGGGCCAACCTTCCCAGTCATAGTACGGTAGGTTAGGATTAGGTCCCCTCTAATTCTTCGATAGTGCATTGACTGCATCCCCAAACTACGTAGGCGTTCGGGGTATGTTTGCCCTCGTAATCCCTTGACCAACCTAGTACCGACACGCAACACCCTTTCTAGTGCCATTTTGTCCCGGACAAGGCATGGTGGACAGGCCTGGACGCAATATTCTAGGTGGGGTCGTACAAACGCTGAGAAAAGCTTCACAAACACATCAGCGGTTAGGGTCCCAAAAGAGCGACGGATAAACCACAACATCCGGAACCCTTTACTAGCCGCCTTCTTCCAGTTGTCGCCAGAGTGTAGCATGGAACAGTGGACGACACCTAGATCAACCTGATGAGTCACGTGAGGAAGTTCACTCCCATCGAGCACATATCTTGTGGAGGAAGCAGACGCTCCGATGCGCAGCACTGAACACTTTGTCCGGTTTATGGGCAGCAACCACAAGACAGACCATTCCCAAAGTCTATCCAGAGCCCGTTGAAGAGCCACAGGACCTCCAGGGATATCAACAACATTCCAGAGCTTTAGGTCATCAGCAAATAAGAGCGATGGTACCTCAAGCTCCTCCGGCAAGTCATTCACGTAGACAGAAAAAAGCAGCGGACCTAGGACAGAGCCTTGCGGAACGCCGCTAAGTACAGCTTGTCGAAACGAAAGACTGCTTCCCACAGGAATACACAGTTCCCGTCCATCCAGAAAAGCTGACACCCACTGGAGAGCGCGACCAGCTATTCCGTACGACCTCAACTTCAATGAGAGTCTCGAATGGGGGACAGTGTCATTGGCCTTGGCGAAGTCAATGAACACCACACCTAAAGCATGTCCACTGTCTACGGCTTCAGCCCAGCTCTCACGAGCTACCAGCGGATTCGTGTGACACGAAAATCCTTTGCGAAAACCATGTTGCTCGACGCAAAACAGGTTAAACCTATTTAAATGGTTCTCCACTGTTGCTTCTCGCGCATCTTTCACCAGTGCCAGTCAGTCTATGGAGGACGGCAGAGGCAAGTAAGTTTGTGGCAATTGTGATCAGGCTGCTTCCTTTATGACTGCCGCATTCCGAACCAGTGCCTCCCTTGGGACTATTATGGAACGGCTCCAGTCTGTTGGTCAGTCTTCTGCTCCCATATATTCACTAGGAAGTGTATATCTTCCAAAAGAGCATTTCCCCCAAATTTGAAGAGGGATGGATGAAGTCCATATACTCTGGCGGCCTTATTCAATTTCAGCAATCTGATCTCACGTTCGATTTCTGCGCGTGAGGGTGCATCCAAAGGGACGACCTAGTTAGTAGAGCGCTTATTGGCCGATGCAGAAGCTGGCAACTCTGGTTAAACTGCTACTCAAAGTATCCGGCCGAACGATACACAGCGCTCTTGGGATCGAAGACGAGATCACGAACCGTATAGCAAGAGCTCGAAGTGCTTTTGCTAACATTCGCCACCTATGGCGGCGGCGCGACATTACTCTCGCCCTGAAGGGTTGAGTGTACAATGCAGCGGTACGTTCGACCTTACTGTACGGTTGCGAAACCTGGCCCCTGAGATCGACGGACATGAAGAGGCTAGTTACGTTCGACCATCGGTGCCTTCGCAGTATGGCTCACATCTGGTGGGAACACCGCGTGAGTAACGAGCGTGTTCGACGCATTTTTTACGGCACAGGAAAAGGAACTGAACCGCTCAGCGCCGTCATTTCACGCACCAGGCTCCGATAGCTGGTCCACGTGTTGCGCATGCCAGCCCATCGACTTCCAAGCCGTGCGTTATTTGCTCACCGGGGATGTGGATGGAAGAAGAGGAGGGGTGGCCAGCCGCTGACTTGGTCCAGAGAAATGAAGGCTCTCACTTCTGTGCTGGCCTCGGTTGGAGCGTCACGGCTCCCTGGTTGGGGTCCAAAAGACGTTGAACACGTTTGGCTGGATACACTTGCTGACATAGCAAGGAGCCGACCTCAGGGACGTTCCTGCTGTAAGTTTCTTTGTCCCTCCCCATCCCTTTTAGTCTCCCCGTCCACCTACGATTTCATTTCTTAGCGTAAAACATAACTTTTTCTTTTTGCCTAGTAGCTGGTTGGTAGCTTACCGGAACGATGCCTATCCGTTGCTGGTAGCTCAGCTGGCATGCAACTTTTGTATTTATTTTCCTTTTTCATTTATGTATTGCGGCACAGTAGCTGAGGTGTTTCCCACCTCTAGCTGACGTGTATAATGATGATGATACACAGAAGGCACATTCAGTGGGTTATTCGATCGTTCCTGTCCCAACTGAATTTGTACTTGATATGTGCAATCAGCCGCCTGGTAGCTATTTATTTTGTATTGCAGTTAGGTCCATTACGACCTACTCACGAATTGGACACGGAAGTTCTCGGAATCCTCTTATGGACGCATATTACATATTTGGTGACCCTGCCAGTTCTCGACAGCAGTCCACGAACCTGGATCGTTGCTCTTGAGGCGATCGGCAACTTTTCTGTGATCATACTGCTTGTCGGCCCCGCTGCCTTGCGGGTAGGTTATTTAGCCAAAGGCTCGGGGTGGAGTCCCGTAAGTCAACTCCCTACTTCGGCTTGGGCAACCGGGTAGTATCACGCCCTTTCACAAAACCATGGACTGTATTACAACGTGCTCATCAGCTACTGTTTCTGCTAGTCACTTTCACGCGACTTCATCACACGCCAATTGTTTGTTTGCTAACAATCCTCACTTTCCCTTACCCGATTCATGTGTTCAACAATCTGGCTGCCATTCCGGTTGCGCCGCAGACCAAGAAGTTCAATCTAAGGTTCTCCTTCGTCCCCGATCCTCGTTCCGCTTGGCGTGCTTCAACGTTCGGACACTCATGCAGAATGGACAGCAAGCCGGTCTAGCGCGTACCCTAGATTCCCTAGACATTGATGTCTGCTGCCTACCAGAAACCCGATTGCAAGATCCCAGTACTGTGCTTACATTTACACCCCCCAGTGACCACGAAGCCAGATATCACCTGCGTCTTTCTGGAGATCCAGAAGCAGCCTCAGCGGGTTTGGTTGGTGTAAGTGTAGCACTAAGTGGCAAGGCCAAGATGGTACTACTGGACTGGTTCCCGATTAACAGCCGACTATGTGCAGTTCGGCTTCGAGGTTCATGTAGAATCAACAGGCACCGCGAAGAGACAACTTGTTTGTGATCTCCGTGTACGCTCCCACTGACTGCAGTGGCGACTCGGTCAAGGACGAATTCTACCGGGATCTACAACAGCTCTTGACTAATGCTAAAAGGTCGGATGTCGTTATCCTTGCTAGGGATTTTAATGCACGGGTTGGCCGCCTGTTACCATGCGAACGCCACCTCGGTGGTCATCACGCGCTCGATGAGAACCGCTCTGATAACGGAGAGAGGCTTCTCACATTGTGCGAAGACAACCGTCTATTTCTTTCGAGCACTAACTTCAGGCGTACGAAGAAGCGTTCCGCAACGTGGCGTCCCCCATCGCCAACACAACCATGGTCTCAAATTGATCACATTGCAATTAACTTCAGATGGCGCGGCAGCGTACTGGACTGCAGGTTTTTTTGGTCCACCTTCGTTGAATCAGATCATGCTCTGGTCTGCGCAAAAATCTGTATGTGTTTTGGAAGATCCCGAAACACGAAACACCGCAAGATTGATGTAAACAGATTAACTGATTCCTCTGTCCAGCCGAGCTATCAGTCTTCACTGGCATATGCACTCAGTTGCAATCCACCGCAAGAAGTGGAACAACGCTGGACTTGTATACGGAAAGCGATGACCATTTTCGGACAGGCATGCTGCGGCCTAACTCGACGCACCTTGAAGGCTTGGATCTCTGTTCGTTCTCTGTAGCTGTTCGAACGCCGCAAAGATATCCCCGCGGAATCAGCTTGCAACGAGCGGCGCCGTTCGGCCAACCGGCTGCTCAAGCAAAGCCTACGCAAGGATCGCGAGACATGGTGTTCTGAGCGTACTTTAGAGATGAAGACCGCTGCCCTCTCTGGCAACACTCGCAGGCTTTTCCAACTAATTCGGTCCACTGGCCTCAAGAAGCCTGGTGTCAGTGAGGTCATTTGTGAGGTGGATGAGTCTCCGAGCACCAACCAACTGAGGCGTATAGACCGCTGGACCGAGCACTTTCACTCGCAGTTCAACTGGCCTCCACCATCCATCAGTACATGCAGTACACGTTGTTGTCCACCCTGGCTCGTCCCACTGAATCCACCCAGCGAAGCGGAAGTCTGCCTCGAGATTCGACGCTTGAAGCGCTTCAAGGCTGCCGGCTTAGACGGACTTCCTCCGGAACTATTCAGGTACGGCGGTATGGCGATCATTAACCAGCTGACCGCGCTGTTCGCAAACATTTGGCATGAAGAGAAATTGCCTTCCTCTTGGGACGAATCATTTATTGTCCCGATTTTCAAGAAAGGCGCTCGCACTTCATGTGCAAATCATCGCGGGATTAGTCTTATTTCGGTTGCCTCTAAATCATTCGTCAGACAATTTCTTGATGCTCTGTGAGTTTCTTTGTCCCACCCCATCCCTCCTAGCATCCCCCTCCAAGCACGGTCTCACTATATACCCTTATATAATTTTACATAGTAATCTTTTTTTGCTACACGGTAGCCGGCTGATAGCTTACCGGAACGCTACCCATCCGTTACCGGTAACTCAGCTGACTTGCACCTGTTGCATTTTTCCTCTTTCTTTCTTTTATGTATTGCGGCACAGTAGCTGAGGGGTTTCCCACCTCTAGCTAACGTGTATAATGATGAATGATGGTTGTTTCTAAGTTATTTGCATCCATTCTGATTCGCAGACAATCCCGAGTACGTGAATCATACTGCCGTGAAGAACAAGCTGGTTTCCGTCCTGGTGGCGGATGCGTGGATCAAATCTTCACGCTCCGCCATCTTCTCGAACATCGCCACATTTATCACAGGCCCACTATCGTTGCATTCCTAGACATACGTGCCGCTTTTGACTCCGTTGATCGACCTGCTTTATGGCGTCGCTTGCTAAAAAACGGGGTGTCAGAGAAATATATCGCCATCTTACGCGCACTTTACCTTCATACATCCATCATCATCATCAGCAGCAGCATCCTCAAGCACCAAGCACAAGGCGAGTCACGTGGACTCCAGCCCGGAAGGCGAGACGGACCAACGGCACCCAGTTTGGTCTTCAGTGTCTTCATTTCCCGTTGCCAAGTCTACTTCTGTCCATCTCGAGCCTTGCACCACCCTACACCTGGCAGACTAAACAAGACCCTCCTAGGTAAGCGGTGACCAGGCATGCGTAGCACGTGCCCGAGCCAACGCAACTTATTCAGTGCTATCTGTTGTTCTAGGGAGCTAGCATGATCATCACCACCTAGTACTCGCCTACGCACATCATCGTTGCGGATACGCCGGTGCCATCCGACTCCAGCAATGCTTCGCAAACAACGATCATCAAAGACTTGAAGGCGCCTCAGCTCTTCAGACCGAAGGGACCAAGTCTCACTACCATACAGCAGAACGGCCCTCACTGTAGCCTTGTATACCCGGCCTTTCAGACGAAGGGAAATTCCCTTCTGTCGCCAAAGATGACGCAAGTTCAAGAAGGCAGCTCTGGCCTTTGCAATGCGTGAGCTCACGTCAGTTTCTATGCGCCCATTATTGCTGACGCAGCTGCTAAGATAAGTGAAATGATCAACCACCTCGAGTTCCTCGTTAGCAAGCGTCAAAGGGTCATCGAGTGGCTGGTGGTCCTGCAGCAACGCTTTGCACTTTGAAGGTGCGAAGTGCATACCAAATAATGGGACCACTCTGGATAGGCTATTCAGGGTTGATTGTGCCGCCCCAACATCGTCGAAAAGCAAGACGATATCGTCCGCATAATCTAGATCAACTAACCTTTCACCAGGCAGCACTTCAACACCTACATCGTGAGATTCCGCAAGGGAACACTCCATGATAGAATCCACGACGAAATTGAACAAAAACGGGGAAATCGGACAACCCTGACGAACACCACTTGTGGTCGGAAAGCTATCCAATAGGACACCGTAAACTTTGACGCGGCCTGCAGTGTTCGAGTATTGAGCACGAAGGATGTTCACATATTTCGTGGGAATACCTTTTCGCGCAGGTATTTCGAACAGAATCGATCGATCGACTGAATCGAAGGCACTCTTGAAATCGAGGAACACAGCTATTGTCGATCTGCGGTATGCGTGGCGCTGCTCTAGCACCTGCCGCAAAGTAAATATATGGTCTATACAGCCACGTCCTGGGCGGAAACCGGCCTGCTCTTCCCTAATCCGAGATTCCCGTTCCGCAGTGAGGCGACGAACGATAATCGAGGCCAGTAATTTTGTCACAACTGGCGTTAGGCTAATACCACTGCGGTTAGAACAGTCTGTGCGACTGTCCTTCTTGTATATTGCCACTATAATCGATTCGCCCCAATTAGCCGGCACACTCTTCGTTCCAGATACGTTCGAATAAGGAGGTCAGTGCTTTGCAGAGGACCTCACCTCCATCCTTAAATAGCGCAGGTGGGAGGGAATCCGGGCCAGTGGCACGAAAACGATTGAGGGCTGTGATCGCGTTTCGGACCTCGGCCTCCGACGGAGGCTCTAAACTAACCGTCCATGGCTCGTCCTGCATCACCTGAGTAGGAAGAGGTCCGGGAGCAGGGGGCCAGCTGAACTGATGTTCAAAGTGTTCCGCCCAATGAGCCATACGGCGCTCCTTATTGTGTATCAGCGCACCCGCGCTGTCCCTGGTTGTCTCACTGACGCCTGATTTTCTGGGACCAGTGGTGCGTATTAGCTGGAAGAGCTTCCAGTAATTGCCTACTGCTCCTGCCTCCTTCATTTCTTGAGCCCGACTGGTCCACCAGGCTTCCTTGTCAGCACGCAGGCTCCGCTTTAGTTCACGCCTTATAGCCCGTCTGGTCACATTGTGTTCAGAACCAGCCGGGAGGTGTCTTCTAGATTCCAACAGGTTCACAGACCTCTCGTATATCCAGTGACTGGTGCGGTGACGACTGATAGTGCTACAAGCAGATGCTCCTGCGTCGTGCATGACGGCCGAGATCCTATTCCACTGAAGCTCAGCGTCATTAGGACAAGACTGCGGAAGTTCAGTATGCAGTGCGTCTTGATAGGTTTGCATGGCCGAGGACAGACTATTTCTCCGCTGCCAATCGTAGGGGACGCTTGGTGCGCCTCCCGGTAAAGTTCATGGAGAAACGACGACGTACCAAAGCATGATCAGAGTCGACACAGGTACTCCAGTACGAGCGGCAATCCAGGATGGAACCACGCCACCTGTAACTTATGGCAATGTGATCAATTTGGGTCCATCGCTGGTCAGCTGCAGGAGGACGCCAAGTGGCACTTCGGCGCCCACTGTGTCTAAAAGCAGTGCTACTAAGAAGCAACTGGTGCTCCGCACACAGTTGCAGCAGACGCTCACCGTTGTCAGTCCGTTCAGAGTTAAGCCCACATTTACCACCTAGCTGAGCTTCTGAAGAGCTCAGACGCCCTACTTGTGCGTTCATATCCCCTGCAAGTACTATAATATCTGAACTAGTAGCACTGCGTAATAGCGCATTCATTTCGTGATAGAATGTGTCCTTCCGGCAGAGTAAGGGTCTATGGCAAGCTTTCCTCGCAATTCACTGTCGATAGCTGTGTGCGACAGGGTTGCCCTATGTCCCCATTCCTCTTCAACTTCGCAATCGAAGACGTTCTGTCAAATGCTTTAGAAGGTTTCCAACATTTTGGCCTAGAGCTTCTACCGGGTGAGCGCGCGACCGACTTAGATAATGCTGATGATATCACCTTATTTGATGATGATCCTCAGGGTATGCAACTCATTCTGGATCGTTTGGCGGTTGAAGCATGGCATGAGCTTCACCCCATCGAAGTGTAAAGTACTGCTCAAGGATTGGCTTTCACCTCCTCTCTTGCTCACTCTCGAAGGTGCACAAGGTGAACAGGTAGATAGTTTCGTTTACCTTGGGAGCTGTTTCTGCTGTCGGCACTACCAAAAAAGAAGTTTCTCTTCGTATCACTAAAGCTCAATCAGCATTTGTCAATCTGAGGCACTTGTGGCCTCGTCGCGACGTCTCATTCTCACTAAAGGGCCACGTTTACAGCGCATCAGTTCGCTCAGTATTGTTGTATGGGTGCGAGTCCTGGCCCATTCGCATGGAAGACATGTGTCGTCTTGCTGCCTTCGATAACGGTTGCTTAAGGAGGATCGCTCGTGTTTGGTGGCAACATCGAGTTAGTAGTGATGACGTTCGACGTCGCATCTTGGGGAATGCGAGTATTTCCTTCAACAAACTAGTTTTGTTGCGCCAGTAGAGATGGCTCGGTCACGTTTTACGCATGGCACCTGAGCGTCTACCGCGTCGCGCTCTATTCGCTCATCAAAGACCTGGCTGGAAGCGACCGCTTGATGGTCAGACTTCCACTTGGCGACTGCACATGAAATCGCTGACCTCGTGGCTAGTCGCTGTTGGATCCGTACGTCTTCCAGGATGGGGACCCAAGGATGAGGAGTGCCAATGGCTTAGCACTCTTGAAGACATGGCCCGCAACCGCAATCAGTGGAAGAATTATGTACAGTATTGTATTGATTCACATGTTTAATACTACAAACATTGAAAATGACAACAAAGAGCAACATGGGCGTGTGAAAAACTAAAAATGTTTTGTTCTACTTTTTGTCAAAATGTTCCATTCTTCCTGCGGCATATTAGCTGAAGTGTGTTGCTCATCTTCAACTAGCATGCCACGATGATTATGACGCGATGACTCTTCCTTTTCCGCTGATCTCCATGGTTTTATGTTGGCTCTGTGTCTAGTTGACAGACTGCTGAGATTACTACTACTACTACTGCTTGTCGCGGAATCTCCCTAACCTAGCATACCGCATTCATCAGTTGTTTTGTACATCAGCAGGTGGAGACTGACTTTGGCTTCCGTAGGCGCTGTGCACAGGGGGAGTAGTGTAGCAGGTTCAAGTGTTACCTTGCATCGACCCATAACCTGGTTAGCCGAACAATCTCGTGGTTCCAGCTGGGTGGTTTGGGTTTACCCCGTTCCAGCAAATAGTTCGACGGCAGCGTTCCAGGACGTGGTGGGTTTTTATCTAGCAAGCGATCTCTCTATAAAAAGCCACAAATGTCTGTTTAACAGCATTGCGACGTGGCGATTGGTGACATGCCACCAACTAAAGTCACTGCCTTTTATTTACCGGATAATCGTATCCAATCCACATACATCAACTATGCCTACTGACACTGGTTACGTGATCAAACCCAGTCCAAAGTGCAGCAATACATTTATGAACCCAAGTGACACAGCTACACACACATGCACCTGCAAACCTACGTACATTCATTGATCCACCTGTAGGACAATCCTATTACACTTTTATACATCATTCGATTACTCCTTGTACTCTTACCATGATCATGGCTTTGCAGGGGCGTCTCGCGTAGTCGAGAGTAATCAATTTATCCATTTATAAGCTAAAGCGGTCGTTGAACCTCGATTAGGCCGCCATTGCTTTTCCTCTCCTCTATATCTTTCCGTTACGTTTGCAACCACCGCCATTGTTCTCACCGCGCATTCAGCTCAGGCTCGATCCATCCGGCAACTGTGCCAACGGCATCCAGCTCACCACGAGGTATTAGTCAGTCGCACGTTTCACTTGGTGTCCTCTTACTAGCTTATTGTGATAATTTTATCAAATCGCTTACGACGTGTTTGTTTTCATTGCAACCTTCCAGGTCTCTTACGATCTACGTACATATCGGACACGGAGCAATATTGCAGTCACACCCTTGGGCACATGTCCTCTGTTGTGCTACCTGGTTGTTCACTGTGATTCATATAACTCATACATACGGTCACTTTTGCAGGTGATTTCTTGGCCCCCAAAGATGATAAGCATAAATGTGGCCCTTTGACCCATGTCTGGGGTGGTGAAATTAGAGCCAACTGCCGTGGCCAGTTGAAGATTTCTCATGTTGATGGTTCGGTATTATCGTTTCTGTTGACTTGATCGTTTCACTAAAGGAGATGGTGGAAGTCTTGCCTTGGAGAACTCCTGGCGCTGTGCCGTATTCTGGCGCTATTGTTTTAGCTAAGGTATGTTTCGCACGACGTGTGCCTAGTCATTTTGCGTTGTATGATGGTTTTGTATCTGTTTTCTCCATTACCAAACTGTGTTTTCTACAGGTCCTCTGACGCTTCGTACTAAGATAATGACGGCTAAAAGCTGTGAAAAGTGGCTGCTATGAGTCTCCACAAACTAAGGTCACCTACCCTTCACTCAGGTAGGCCATTATTTTCGCCAAATGCATGTCGACATCACCGGCCGGTGGCCGAGTGGTCTGTGCGCCTGGTTTGCAACCATACGGCGGTTCGAATCCGCGTAGGGGTGGGCGTCCTTGCTATATACTCAGCCCTAGCGCGACTGGTGGTGGTCGGGTAGCAGCGGAGCGCTGTTGCGGCGTACAGCTGGCGATTACTATTATTATTATTATTATTATTATTGTGTCGACATCACAGGCGCTTGGGTCCCTGTTTTTTAACCCCCCAAACCACTGGCATTTGAACTGGGAAATCAGTCACCACCTCCGATGGAGGCCTATCGCAATGAGACTGGACGTTACCGTAGTTTGCGTGCCTCAGCGACCCATTGAGCTATGCTGGGTGGTGCTTTTTGCACCTTCAGAGCCACTCATACCAGATTGGCCAATGGTTAGAGGCCAGACAAACTCAGTTTCCTGGCCCTCCAGGTTGGGGGTTTGAGTGACGGTGGCTTAAAACGGATTCCTTATAGCCCACTCAAACTCGTTGCTTTGCGGTCAGGTTTTTGAACCAAAGGCTTTGGTTGAGAACCCTAATCGTTCTCCTGTGTAGGCTTGGGCAACCTGGCAGTACCCTGCCCACACAATACAATGACTTTGTCTTCAAACCATTGATGCTCTCGCCGTCGCGGAGGATAATATACGGCTCCCTATCTGCTACATCTAGCAGAGTGGATAGGGGTTTGGATGCTACTGCTCAAGTCTTTTTATTCCTCCGTCTTCTTATTCCTCCTCTTACGTTTTTTCATCCTTATCGTCCCGTTATAACTTCACTTTTATCCCCCATTTTCAATGCCAAAATTCCTGGCCCCCACCTTGTTTTATTTATTTTCTAGTTTTAACTCACATGCAGACCCGGGGCCTTACTACTGCTCTGACGATAAGTTCAAGCTCAATTTGGACAGAAACTAGGAATTTCTCATGTGTGTTCGTTCTTTAATGCATCGTTGAACCGGGATAGAGTTCGCAAGATCGATTTGAAACCGAGGAGAGCTAGATCAATTCGCACGAATCACATCACTGTCAACCAATCAATACCCGCGCGGCCTACACCAGCAGTGCCCGCTGTACCGGGCAAATGAATCAGAACAAGAGCTAAGGGAGGGGAATAAACAAAGACAGTAACTATACTTGTAGTACGGGAGAATGTATAGATAAGGCAATAATATTAATAAGGTGTGAGAAGTCACGGAAATAGATGTGGAAGTTAAGAGCCAAACGGAAAGGGTATCGAGTGGATGTTCAAACTCCTTCATCTTTGGTGATAATATGACTTCGCTGGTTAGTGCGTTCCATGAGTCGATGACCCTGTGTAACCAAGTAGTCAAGCCCAGATCATCGGCTTCTATCTGGGGTCCTCGTTCTTTCTTCAGCTTGACATGCCTCGACGTACGCACATTATTACAGCTCGGTCAACAGGCAGCACTTGCCCGAACATTATAGACTTTCTCGATCGATATTTGCTGATTATCAGAAACCCGTCTGCAAGACTCGGGCGCTGTACTCGCTTTGCGATCCCCTTCAGGTGACTCTAGCAGTAGTTCCTCATTTCGCCTATCCGGAGACGATGTAACTTTGAGTACCGGCGAAGCCGATGTTGGTATTGTCTTCAGGTAGCGGGCTGAAGCTGCTCTACGATCCCAATCAGTAGCCGGATGTGTGCCACCTGATTGGCTGGTTCGTTCAGAGCTTCGGAGTCGCGCGGGACTAATAGATGTCTGTTTTTCATCGCTGCCTATAACCCCACAAGCTGTAGGAATGACACGGTGAAATACGACTTCTATCACCAACTTAATGCCGTCGCAACGAGACTGGACCTTAACGTGGTGCGACGGTTTGCGTACCTCATTGGCCCATTGAGCTATACTGGGTGTTGCCTCCGAGCATCTTGAGAGCTACTCCTACCAGGTTGGTCAATGGTGAGAGGTCATACAAACTCAGTCTCCTGGTCCTCCAGGTTGGCGGTTTGAAATGGGATGGCGTCCATTTCTGTAAAACTAAATCACTGCCACCCCGATGCCTTGCGGACAGGCTTTTGAGCCAAAGGCTTTGGATGAGGACCCTAATCGTTCTCCTGTCTAGGTCTGGGCGCCCTGGCACTATCCCAGCCCACATACAACCATGACATTTTCTTCAAACATAAACTTCATCCTGCATCGGCCGTCGCGCAGATTTATCAAGGGTCGACTTATCTGCTGTATACAGCAGGGCGGATAAGCGAAAGCATGCTACTGCTGGCGCCTCCCTTCTTTCTTTTCCACCTTTTTCTCTTACTCCCATCCCGGCCCCTATTACTAACCTTCCTTCTATAATTCCCAGCTTAATTGACAGCAACCGAAGTGCTACTGGAGTAGTACCGTCTGCAGCCACCATCCCACAACACCTATCGGACGCCTATCGACAAAAGTTCCTTATAAGGCCACGCTGTCCCGTTTCCATGGCGGCATTCAACGTCCGCACTCTAAGACAAACAGGTCAGCAGGCTGCACTCGCACTCACCTTGGACACACTGGGTGTTGATGTGTGTTGTGTGTCCGAAACTAGGATTAATGACCCTAACGGGGTTATTGAATTGACTGCACCCGGCTTATCCTCTCGTTATTGGTTGCACGCATCCGGAGACGCCGATGCGGCACTCACGGGTCAAGCTGGTTTAGGTATCATTCTCAGCTCCAAGGCTGAGTCATTGTTGGTTGATTGGATTCCGGTGAACAGCCGTTTGTGTGCAGCCCGTTTGACGACATCAGCTAAGGTGAATTCGCGAAGTATTACAAAACGCTGTTTGTTTGTGATTTCTGCTTATGCTCCCACCGACTGCAGTTCTAATGCAATCAAGGACACTTTCTATCACGAACTGAACACGCTGCTACGCAGTGCTACTAGTTCAGATATTATAGTACTTGCAGGGGATATGAACGCACAAGTAGGGCGTCTGAGCTCTTCAGAAGCTCAGCTGGGTGGTAAGTATGGACTTAACTCTGAACGGACTGACAACGGTGAGCGTCTTCTGCAACTGTGTGCGGAACACCAGTTGTTTCTTACTAGCACTGCTTTTAGACACAGTGGGCGCCGAAGTGCCACTTGGCGTCCACCTGTAGCTGGCCAGCGATGGACCCAAATTGACCACATAGCCATAAGTTACAGGTGGCGTGGTTCCATCCTGGATTGCCGCTCGTACTGGAGTACCTGTGTCGACTCTGATCATGCATTGGTGCGCTGTCGTTTTTCCATGAACTTTCCGGAAGGCACACAAAGTGTCTCCCCCGATTAGCAACGGAGAAATTGTCCCAGCCCTCTATCAGGCAAGCCTATCAAGAAGCACTGCATAGCGAACTCTTGCTGTCTTGTCCTAATGACACTGAGCTTCAGTGGAATAGGATCTCGGCCGTCATGCACGACGCAGGAGCATCTGCTTGTAGCACTATCAGTCGTCACCGCACCAGTCACTGGATATACGAGAGGTCTGTGAACCTTTTGGAATCTAGAAGGCATCTCCCGGCTGGTTCTGAACACAATGTGACCAGACGGGCTATTAGGCGTGAACTAAAGCGGAGCCTGCGTGCTGACAAGGAAGCCTGGTGGACCAGTCGGGCTCAAGAAATGAAGGAGGCAGGAGCAGTAGGCAATTACCGCAAGCTCTTCCAGCTAATACGCACCACTGGTCCCAGAAAATCAGGCGTCAGTGAGACAATCAGGGACAGCGCGGGTGCGCTGATACACAATAAGGAGCGCCGTATGGCTCATTGGGCGGAACACTTTGAACATCAGTTCAGCTGGCCCCCTGCTCCCGGACCTCTTCCTACTCAGGTGATGCAGGACGAGCCATGGACGGTTAGTTTAGAGCCTCCGTCGGAGGCCGAGGTCCGAAACGCGATCACAGCCCTCAATCGTTTTCGTGCCACTGGCCCGGATTCCCTCCCACCTGCGCTATTTAAGGATGGAGGTGAGGTCCTCTGCAAAGCACTGACCTCCTTATTCGAACGTATCTGGAACGAAGAGAGTGTGCCGGCTAATTGGAGCGAATCGATTATAGTGGCAATATACAAGAAGGACAGTCGCACAGACTGTTCTAACCACAGTGGTATTAGCCTAACGCCAGTTGTGACAAAATTATTGACCTCGATTATCGTTCGTCGCCTCACTGCGGAACGGGAATCTCGGATTAGGGAAGAGCAGGCCGGTTTTCACCCAGGACGTGGCTGTATAGACCATATATTTACTTTGCGGCAGGTGCTAGAGCAGCGCCACGCATACCGCAGACCGACAATAGCTGTGTTCCTCGATTTCAAGAGTGCCTTCGATTCAGTCGATCGATCGATTCTGTTCGAAATACCTGCGCGAAAAGGTGTTCCCACGAAATATGTGAACATCCTTCGTGCTCAATACTCGAACACTACAGGCCGCGTCAAAGTTTACGGTGTCCTATTGGATAGCTTTCCGACCACAAGTGGTGTTCGTCAGGGTTGTCCGATTTCCCCGTTTTTGTTCAATTTCGTCGTGGATTCTATCATGGAGTGTTCCCTTGCGGAATCTCACGATGTAGGTGTTGAAGTGCTGCCTGGTGAAAGGTTAGTTGATCTAGATTATGCGGACGATATCGTCTTGCTTTTCGACGATGTTGGGGCGGCACAATCAACCCTGAATAGCCTATCCAGAGTGGTCCCATTATTTGGTATGCACTTCGCACCTTCAAAGTGCAAAGCGTTGCTGCAGGACCACCAGCCACTCGATGACCCTTTGACGCTTGCTAACGAGGAACTCGAGGTGGTTGATCATTTCACTTATCTTGGCAGCTGCGTCAGCAATGATGGGCGCATAGAAACTGACGTGAGCTCACGCATTGCAAAGGCCAGAGCTGCCTTCTTGAACCTGCGTCATCTTTGGCGACAGAAGGGAATTTCCCTTCGTCTGAAAGGCCGGGTATACAAGGCTACAGTGAGGGCCGTTCTGCTGTATGGTAGTGAGACTTGGCCCCTTCGGTCTGAAGAGCTGAGGCGCCTTCAAGTCTTTGATCATCGTTGTTTGCGAAGCATTGCTGGTGTCGGATGGCACCAGCGTATCCGCAACGATGATGTGCGTAGGCGAATACTAGGTGGTGATGATCATGCTAGCTCCCTAGAACAACAGATAGCACTGAATAAGTTGCGTTGGCTCGGGCACGTGCTACGCATGCCTGGTCACCGCTTACCTAGGAGGGTCTTGTTTAGTCTGCCAGGTGTAGGGTGGCGCAAGGCTCGAGATGGACAGAAGTTGACTTGGCAGCGGGAAATGAAGTCACTGACGACCAAACTGGGTGCCGTTGGTCCGTCTCGCCTTCCGGGCTGGAGTCCACGTGACTCACCTTGTGCTTCGCTCGAGACTTTGCAGGACATGGCTCGCAACCGACACCAGTGGCGCGTCTGCTGCCGTCTCCTAATCGGATTGTCTGTTTAAAGTGTGTTTGTTGCTGAGTTATCTGCGGGGTATTGGCTGATTATGACGCGTGGCAGTGAAAGCCGCAAGGAAGCTGTCTCGCCGATGCCGCCTTATCTTTGCACGATAGCCAGCTGTTTGTGACGGTATGTTGTCTACACAAGGTGTAGGCGCCTTGACCCTGAATGTTTGCTTAGGGCATTAAGGTATTCAGGTAAGTCCCCCTTCTCTCCCTCTTCTTATTCTTTATTTCATAGGTCCTCATGGTTGTATGGCAGCGAAGCATCAGTTCAAATGGCTGATGTACTGCTGTTGATGATGATGATGTTGACCAACTTAACGCGCTCTTTCCTCACAAAAGAAGCATGGACACTGTAGTGGTGGCTGGGGATCTGAACGCTCAACTTGGAAAATTGTTTACTGATGAGCTTTATCTTGGCGGCCACCATGATGTAGACTCACGTAATGATAACGTTGAGCGATTATTTCATTTGTGTGTTGATGTTGGCTTATTTCTTGTGAGCACTTAATTCCGACACAGCACCTGACGGAGGTTGTCATGGGGTCCACCAGCCTTAAACCAGCCATGGACACAAATCGATCACATTGCGATCAGTTATAGCTGGAGAAGCTGTGCGCAAAACTGTCGCTCAATTTGGAGCACATGTTTGGACACTGACCGTGCACTTGTATGTGCTGATCTGCGGGTGCGTTTTGGCGAACGCCCACGATAACCCTGTGAGCACATAGACACCAGCCAACTAGCAAAGCCAGATGTTCTGAATGCGTGTTGAAGTAGGCTGGCACTCAGCCTGAGCAATCGCTCTATGAATTCATTTAAAAGTCACTGGCCGCATATTCACCAGACGTCGTTAACAGCAGGTAAATCCTCACCTGGTAATTCCAATAACCAACATTGACATTGGGTCTCTTCGCAGTCTCCAGAACTTGTCGGCGCCCGCCGGCACATTCCGAAAACAGTGCGAAACCGTTTGCCAGCTTGAGGAGGAGACACCGCGAATCCTGGTGGTCTCGTCGTACGTCAGCGACAAGGCGGGTCTATTGTGTACTGTACTGTGTACTGATGTGCGGATGCGAGACCTGGCCCGTTCGTAAAGATGACTTGCGCAGGCTATCCGTCTTCGAGCACCGCTGTCTGCGGTCCATTGCCCGTGTGTGGTGGCAGCACCACATAAGCCATGTGGAAGTTAGACAGCGTGTCTTGGGACATGGAAGCCACTCGCTCGAGGAGCTCGTCTCACTGCATCAAATACGGTGGTTGGGACACGTATTGCATATGCTTGTCCAGCGTTACCCGCGTCGTGCGTTGCTTGCGGTTGCTGGACAGGGCTGGAGAAGACGGTCTGGTGGACAGCCTACAACGTGGAGAAGCCGCATGAGAAAGTTGACAAAGCAGTTGGCCTCGGCCGATTGTTGTCGACTACCTGGTTGGGGTCCGAGAGATGCGGATACTTGCTGGCTAATGACCTTGGAAGCCATGGCTCAAGATCGATGTCAATGGCGGATGTGTGCATCGGTGTGTTGCGGTGTCCCTTCTTCCTCCCCCTAACAGAGAACAAACTGAAAAAATTTCAACAACTGTGAGTGGTAAACTAGACAAAAAATAAAAGCTTTTGTTGTTGTTGCTCTTTTCTTATTATTCATAATGTTTTCCTATTCTGCTATGATCCCGATGGCACAATATCTGTACCACGCATCAGCGTGGACAGATGTTATCGGTTCGCATGGCATTGGTTCAGCGAATGCGAACGGTGACAGGCTGCTCTCACTGTGTGCCACTCACGGCCTGACGATCACGAACACTCGGTTTGCACTGCGTGCCAGTGATATAGCAACGTGGACACACCCACGGAGTGGTCACGCTCACCTGCTCGACTATGTCATCGTGCGTCAGCGTGATATGCGTGAAGTGCGCATGACACGTGTACTGCGTGGAGCTGAGTGTGGCACTGATCACAAGTTGGTGCGGACCA
The DNA here is from genome assembly GCA_944474145.2 of Dicrocoelium dendriticum. Lineage (NCBI taxonomy): Eukaryota > Metazoa > Platyhelminthes > Trematoda > Plagiorchiida > Dicrocoeliidae > Dicrocoelium > Dicrocoelium dendriticum. The sequence continues at coordinate 65,650,827 of OX104068.1, forward strand.
AACTGTGCATATATTTTCGTAAATCTATGTATTGCGCTCCCGTCGTGAATCGGCGTAAATTTAACATTCCCTCGGTACTGTGACGAAACGTACTGAGCTGGAGAAGGCGATGGCGGCACGCCTGTGTGATGTGGACTGCATAGCCACAATGGGCGACCTGTGGCACCACATTCGCGATCAGGTGACAGTTGCTGCCGAGGAGACCATCGGGCACGCAAACTGTAAACGGCCTGATTGGTTTGATGACAACAATGCGACGATCGGCGCATTGGTGTCGGAGAAGAATGCAGCATTTGCTGCACATGTTACAGACCCCAGTGACTTGGGGAAGAGTAGTCAGTTTTGCAAACTTCGACGGCGACTGACCCGAGAGCTCCGTCGCATTAAAAATGCATGGTGGACGGAGAAAGCGAAGCAGCTGGAATGCTACGCCGAACGCCGTCAACATAAGGAATTCTTTGACTCCTTGAAGGCGGTGTATGGACCGAGATTGGAGCCGCTGAGATCGCTGATCAATGGTAGTTCAGGCGCTACCTGCACCCAGACTGCAGACATAATGCAGATCTGGCGGAAACACTTTGACTGTCTCTTGAACAACCGTTCAGAGATCGACTGGCCTACATTGAACTGCCTGAAGCAGCACGATGTGAAGGCGGATCTGGCGGATACGCCGAGACCGGATGAGACGCAGAGAGCGCTTGCTCAGCTGCGAAACGGCAAGTGTGCCGGAGACGACGGGATCCCGCCTGATGTATCGAAACACGGCGGACCCGCGTTGTTGACTGCGCTGCACCACTTGGTGCAACGCGTGTGGATTGAGGAGGAGGTGCCTGCTAAGCTGAAGGATGCCCTTGTGCTACCACTGTACAAGGGCAAAGGTAGCAAGCAATGTTGCACGAATTATCGTGGCATCAACTTGCTGAGTTGTGTGGGCAAGGTGATTGCCCGAATCCTGCTCAACCGCCTCGTCAGTCAGGTTGTGGAACCCAACTTGGCGGAAGAGCAATGTGGATTCCGTTCGGGTCGCAGCACTATAGATATGGTGTTTGCGGCTCGTCAGTTGCAAGAAGTGCACAGAACGACACCAGCCATTGTACTCGCTTTTTGTTGATTTCACCAAGGCATTTGATACGGTGAACCGCGAGGCATTGTGGCTGGTGTTGGGTAAGTTTGGTTGCCCGCGTAAGTTTGTAAGTTTAATTGAATGTCTGCACAGTGGTATGCGAGCGAGGGTGAAGCTGAGTGGAGAGACCTCGGATGACTTTGCAGTTGTCTCTGGTGTGAAGCAAGGCTGTGTCTTAGCTCCTGCCCTGTTTAATATAAATCTTCATGCAATGTTGTCTTGTGCTTTTGATGCGGCTTGTGCCTACGGTGTTCGTGTGGAGCACCGTATTGATGGTGGGTTGCTGAACATCCGTCGTTTCATATATATATATATATATATATATATATATATATATATATATATATATATATATATATATATATATATATATATATATATATATATATATATGAAACGACGGATGTTCAGCAACCCACCATCAATACGGTGCTCCACACGAACACCGTAGGCACAAGCCGCATCAAAAGCACAAGACAACATTGCATGAAGATTTATATTAAACAGGGCAGGAGCTAAGACACAGCCTTGCTTCACACCAGAGACAACTGCAAAGTCATCCGAGGTCTCTCCACTCAGTTTCACCCTCGCTCGCATACCACTGTGCAGACATTCAATTAAACTTACAAACTTACGCGGGCAACCAAACTTACCCAACACCAGCCACAATGCCTCGCGGTTCACCGTATCAAATGCCTTGGTGAAATCAACAAAAAGCGAGTACAATGGCTGGTGTCGTTCTGTGCACTTCTTGCAACTGACGAGCCGCAAACACCATATCTATAGTGCTGCGACCCGAACGGAATCCACATTGCTCTTCCGCCAAGTTAGGTTCCACAACCTGACTGACGAGGGGGTTGAGCAGGATTCGGGCAATCACCTTGCCCACACAACTCAGCAAGTTGATGCCACGATAATTCGTGCAACATTGCTTGCTACCTTTTCCCTTGTACAGTGGTAGCACAAGGGCATCCTTCAGCTTAGCAGGCACCTCCTCCTCAATCCACACGCGTTGCACCAAGTGGTGCAGTGCAGTCAACAACGCGGGTCCGCCGTGTTTCGATACATCAGGCAGGATCCCGTCGTCTCCGGCACACTTGCCGTTTCGCAGCTGAGCAAGCGCTCTCTGCGTCTCATCCGGTCTCGGCGTATCCGCCAGATCCGCCTTCACATCGTGCTGCTTCAGGCAGTTCAATGTAGGCCAGTCGATCTCTGAACGGTTGTTCAAGAGACAGTCAAAGTGTTTCCGCCAGATCTGCATTATGTCTGCAGTCTGGGTGCAGGTAGCGCCTGAACTACCATTGATCAGCGATCTCAGCGGCTCCAATCTCGGTCCATACACCGCCTTCAAGGAGTCAAAGAATTCCTTATGTTGACGGCGTTCGGCGTAGCATTCCAGCTGCTTCGCCTTCTCCGTCCACCATGCATTTTTAATGCGACGGAGCTCTCGGGTCAGTCGCCGTCGAAGTTTGCAAAACTGACTACTCTTCCCCAAGTCACTGGGGTCTGTAACATGTGCAGCAAATGCTGCATTCTTCTCCGACACCAATGCGCCGATCGTCGCATTGTTGTCATCAAACCAATCAGGCCATTTACAGTTTGCGTGCCCGATGGTCTCCTCGGCAGCAACTGTCACCTGATCGCGAATGTGGTGCCACAGGTCGCCCATTGTGGCTATGCAGTCCACATCACACAGGCGTGCCGCCATCGCCTTCTCCAGCTCAGTACGTTTCGTCACAGTACCGAGGGAATGTTAAATTTACGCCGATTCACGACCGGAGCGCAATACATAGATTTACGAAAATATATGCACAGTTTGGTCCGCACCAACTTGTGATCAGTGCCACACTCAGCTCCACGCAGTACACGTGTCATGCGCACTTCACGCATATCACGCTGACGTACGATGACATAGTCGAGCAGGTGAGCGTGACCACTCCGTGGGTGTGTCCACGTTGCTATATCACTGGCACGCAGTGCAAACCGAGTGTTCGTGATCGTCAGGCCGTGAGTGGCACACAGTGAGAGCAGCCTGTCACCGTTCGCATTCGCTGAACCACTGCCATGCGAACCGATAACATCTGTCCACGCTGATGCATCACGCCCAACGCGTGCGTTGAAATCACCCAGCAGAAATAGTCGGTCGCTCCTCGGCACAGACCGTATCACGGAGGATAGCTCAGTGTAGAACTGATCACGCGTGTCATCAGGATACCACATGGTCGGACCGTACGTGCTTATAAAAGTAGCAAACTTACCTCTTCCGAGTCGTAGGCAAACCGTCATCAGCCGCGCGCTGATGCCCGTTGGTTCACCCTCCAGCTGGCCATGGAGGCGATCGGATATTGCAAATCCGACCCCATGTTCACGTGGTGCTGAGGCGGCGTTCCCCACCCAGTAGAATGTGTAGCCAGCACCTGCTTCATGCAACTTACCTTGTTCAGCGAGCCGAGTTTCACTGCGCGCCGCAATATCGATGTTGTAGCGCGCCAGCTCCATCGCGACCAGTGCAGTGCGTCGCTCCGGGCGCTCGCTGGAGTTCCGGTCCAGTAGTGTGCGCACGTTCCAGCACCCGATGCTGAGTGCTTTGCGCGCAGTCATACGATTGCATTGGTGGGCAATCGCACGCGAGGTGATTGTTGTGCTTCGGAGATTTGCTTGAGGGACTCCACCCAGAGCCTTTGGCTCAATAGCCTGACCCACAAGGCAGTGGGGAGCAGTCCCAGCTCGGGAATATGATTGCAGAGACAGATGGGGATCTGCTTGACGGCCGTCACACGCAGCCTTTGAGGTACTGGAACAATTATTATATGTTTTGCGACCGTAGTAGGATACGCACCTGCGACCACGGCCAGACGCAGGTGGGTTTTTGGCGGGTTTGCACCAATTTGACCAGGGGTTGCCTGGCTTGAGGTGGGCAGTAGCAAACCATTGAACACCCGGAGGTGTCCTCCCACCGTCAGAGACAATGCGTGGCACTCGTGCTCTACGCCAATCGAGCTGTGAGCTTATAACCCGTAAACCTGTTGTCTCCCATGGCTAGGTTTTACGGGAAGTGGGCCATCGACCACTTCCTAACCTCCGAAGAGGATGGACTAGGATACTGCCAGGACGCCCACACCTGACAGGAGAACGACTTGGGTCCTCAGCCAAAGCCTTCGATTAAATGAACACCCGAAAGGCAGCGGGTCTAGCACATGGTCAGTTAGCCGACTCATGCGGATTGGTGTCCTGGATCTTAGCAGGGAGAAGGGAGAAACCCAACTCCCACCCAGCGGTCGCCACGTGGAGGCGCCCAGGACATGAGACTATGGCGCAACAGTAGCAGCAGTGGGTAGACCATCTGTCAGGATCTAGCCACCACCAGCCTCAGCGCACCATAGGCTCACCCGCCATATATATATATATATATATATATATATATATATATATATATATATATATATATATATATATACTTCAGCGATGCAAGTGGCCACTGTCCGAGCAGCAGGAGACCCGGTATTAGTGAAACCCTTTGACGAGAGTGGTCAGCCAATCCACAAATTGTCACAACGTTTGAAGCGTTGGCCTGATCACTTTGGAAAGCAATTTAATCGGCTAGAATTGTCAGATTTCTCGCTGGCCAGTGATCGCGCTGTTACCTGCACTGTCTCTTTGGATCGATCCTCTCGCTCAGAATACGAACGCGAGGTCGGACTGTTGAAGTTGAATAAAGCCGCGGGACCAGATGATCTTCCTCTAGCCCTCTTCAAATTCGGGGGCCCTGCTCTTGTTGATTTACACGAGTTATTGGTGAAAGTAGGAATTGGAAGCTATCGCTCCGTTATAATCCCGATCTTCTTCGGAATGCGGCAACCATAGAGGAATCAGTCTGACCTCCGTTGCTTCCAAATTGCTCGCCTCTGTCATCCCGCACAGATTTACTGGCACTTGTGAAAGTCAGATTCGTGGGTTGCGAGACGAACTTCATCGGGGTCGGGGCTGCATGGATCAAATCTTTACTTTGCTCCAATTGTTGGAACACCGTCACATTTATTAGCAACCCACCGTTGTCATGTTTCTTGACATCAAACGTGCCTGCAACTCGATTGACCGACATGCGTTTTGTAACTGCCTACTCAGGAAAGATGTGCCCGCGAAATATATAACTATTATCTGAGCACTTTACGCGCGTAACTAGGTTAGTGTGAGGACTTATGGCACGCTGTCGTCGCCCTTCAATATCTCCAGCGGTGTGAGACAAGGATGCCTACTATCACCTTTCCTTTTCAAATTCGCTATTGACAAAGTCATGCAGATCGCGTTTACAGGACACGACTTATAAAGTGTGGAGCTACGCCCACGTAAGCGACTTCTTTACTTGCAGTATGCTTGCGATAATGTCCTAATCTGCGACAGCTCACAAACATGCCATGCAGCACTAAACATAGTAGCACTGACTGTCAGCCGTTTCGCGTTTTGCTTTACATCCCCAAAGTATAAAACCTTCCTTCAAGGTTAGCGGGGCCCGCCTTCTGCGCTGACCCTTGATGTAGATCAGCTAGAAGTCGTTCAAAAATCAAACTACCTAGGTGATTGTATCAGCTCCCGTGGAATCGAAGACGAGTTCACGAACCATATAACAAGAGCTCGAGGCGCTTCTGCTAACCTTCGCCACCTATAGCGTCGGCACGACATCATTCTCTTCATGAAGGGTAGAGTATCCAATGCAGCCATACTTTCGACCCTCCTGTACAGTTGTGTAAACTGACCAATTAAATCGGCAGACAAAGAAGCTAGTTACGTTCGACCACCGGTGATTTCGCAGTTTGACCCATATCTGATAGAATACCACATGAACGATTAGCGTGTTCGGCGCCTTGTTTGCGGCACAGAAAGAAGTGAAGTAGTCGGCACTGTTATTTCACGCACCAGGCTTTGATGGCTGGGCCACGTGTTGCACATGCCAGCACACTGACTCCCGCGACGTACGTTGTTTGTGCACCGGTGGTGTGGATGGAAGAAGAGGAGGGGAGGTCAAGCGGTGACTTGGCCAACTGGAATGAAGTCCCTCACTTCGAAGTTCGTCTTGGTTGGTGCCTCTAGGCTCCCTGTTTGGGGTCCACAAGACGTTCGGCTGGATGCACTTGTTGACATCTCTAGAAAACGACCTCAATGGCGTTTGTGTTGTGGATTTCTTTGTCCCTCCCCCTCCAACCACGATCTTATTTTTAGTCGCAATATAACTTTTGGGGCACAATAGCCGGCTGTTAACTCTCCTGAACGATGTCAATCTGTTACTGGCGTTCCTTTGTTGTGTGTATTTCTTCTTTTCTTATGTATTGCACGCGATTCCTTGACCTGGCTCCGCCTTGCTTGTAGACCTTTTTGCCAATGACTCAGATTAGTGTCCCCGATTTTACCTCTTTATTTTTGCTGAGGTAACCGGACTGTATCACTGCCTGACGAAACGAATTGTTTTACTGCGCTACGCTCAACTGCTCCTGATTCTTGCATTCATGCATCCTCATCATACACCAGCTGTTAACTTACCAATAATTCTTGCTACCTGTTACATTCCTGTTTTGTTTGATCTACTTCCGATACCAATTTCGCCGATACCCATGGCGGCTCTCATTCGACTCAGATCCACATCCCATCTGCCTTAGTTCAACGCACAGACATTCATGCGGATTGAGCAACAAACCGTCCTAATGCATTCCTGTAAGTCCTCGCTATTGACGTTTGCTGCTTTTCGGAAACAGTTTCAAGACCCCATCACTGTGCTTAAGTTGACATCCCCCACCGTCCACGGAGCCAGATATAGCCACTGCGAGACCAAAACTTAGGGTACACTACGTGGAAGGCACCTTGGTCATTTTCAAAACGCACTAATTATCCAATGGCTCATCCGGTGATGATGATGATGTGTCAGCTGCACGCCGTAACGACGCTTCGTTGCTGCGCGACCACCACCGGTCGCGCACGGGCTGAGTGTACCGCATTTGCGCTCACCCCTACGCGGATCCGAACCGGTGACCTTATGCTTGCAAGCCAGGCGTGCAGACCACTCGGCCACCAGCCGACTCACCCGGTGGTATCCAATTACCCAGGAAAGCGAAGGACAGTGGGCTGTTACCATTCCGAGATGTCCTCACACCAAAGACCGCTGCACGATCAATGGTAACGCGTCAGGTCCTGTACTGCGACATTATCAGTAGCAGTATATCAGCATTTTGTACTGGCACTTCGCTGCCATTCAACCACGATAATCGAAGGAATTTGGAGTATTAATAGAGAAGGGACCGAGCATTAAACTTTCAGACCATAAGCAAACACGCACGAAAGTAGTCTTTCAGAAGACTCATTATTTCTGCGAGAAAGCGATTCGAGCTAAGGGTGTACAGCCAAAGCAGCAAGCTGTTTGAGGAATATTGGCATCCACTGCATGATGTACTATGTACCTCCCCATTGCTAACTGTACTGAACTACCATTCGGGGTTGCTGTTCGTAGGTTGGCCAATAAGTGTCCGTTGTCTTTACACTACTTGTACTCCATGCTGAGGCTGATGTTGCATTCTTGATGCTTCTTCACCGCAGTTGGGCTAAACCAACTTACACTTAGACTAGGTCTCTTTAAGCTGCATAAATTTCATTCCAGTTTATTTAGTCAGTTCCGCCTATCTGAATAGTCTTCTATTAGCTGGCCACGTTGCTTACGCTAATTGCGTTTATCTTCGGTAATTTTGTTGCTTTTGTAGCATTTTTGAGTAACTTGTGGACATATTTTCCTTATCGCGGATTCATTGCTAACCAACTTACTTCATATGCTGATTGAGCGAAAAGTTATGCCACCGTATCTGTATGCATTATTGGATTTATTTTATTTTATTTTGTCGTTTCAAGTGATTGGCTGTTGCGTGATATCCCCAGTGTGGCTGCGCTTGATGTGCATGTTGACAAGGTGCCTACCTGTCTATTACCCACTACATCGTCCATACTGGCTCCAGGAGACAGTTGGTCGTTGCTGGAGGGGACGGGGTGCACGGTCCTTGTGGCCGTGCTAGGCTCGAAGAGTGGTTCCATGCACTCAGTGTGGAGCGGACTACGGTCCAGCCACCGCCTTGTGTGCGCTTGATTCCCCAAATACAGTGTGCTTGTGTTTGCCTGTGAAGGAGTGTAGGCCGGCTCCGTTGATGAACGTGGTTCCCATCCACATGCCTCCCGGTCTTATTCCTTCGGGTTTACACTGGGTATGGGGTGTGTGGTTGGAGCTGTGGGTGGTGCAGCGCAAGCCACCCATGGTCCCTCTGTAGGCGCAGGCGTCCTGTGGCTGGCCACAGTGACAGGCAAATCCGAAACCGGATGACGCCAATCTTGTATGTATGTGTGCCCCATGCTGAGGCTGATGTTGCATTCTTGATGCTTCTTCACCGCAGTTGGGCTAAACCAACTTAAACTTAAACTAGGTCTCTTTAAGCTGCATAAATTTCATTCCAGTTTATTTAGTCAGTTCCGCCTATCTGAATAGTCTTCTATTAGCTGGCCACGTTGCTTACGCTAATTGCGTTTATCTTCGGTAATTTTGTTGCTTTTGTAGCATTTTTGAGTAACTTGTGGACATATTTTCCTTATCGCGGATTCATTGCTAACCAACTTACTTCATATGCTGATTTAGCGAAAAGTTATGCCACCGTGTCTGTATGCATTATTGGATTTATTTTCTTTCATTTTGTCGTTTAAAGTGAATGGCTGTTGTTTGATATCCCTGGTATGGTTGCGCTTGATGTGTATGTTGACAAGGTGCCTACCTGTCTATCACACACTATCTCGTCCATACTGGCTCCAGGAGACAGTTGGTCGTTGCTGGAGGGGACGGGGTGCACGGTTATTGTGGCCGTGCTAGGCTCAAGAGCGGTTCCATGCACTCAGTGTGGAGCGGACTACGGTCCAGCCACCGCCTTGTGTGCGCTTGATTCCCCAAATACAGTGTGCTTGTGTTTGCCTGTGAAGGAGTGTGGGCCGGCTCCGTTGATGAAACGTGGCTCCCATCCACATGCCTCCGGTCTTATTCCTTCGGGTTTACACTGGATATGGGGTGTGTGGTTGGAGCTGTGGGTGGTGCAGCGCAAGCCATCCATGGTCCCTCTGTAGGCGCAGGCGTCCTGTGGCTGGCCACAGTGATAGGCAAATCCGAAACCGGATGCCGCCAACCATGTGCAACGCACTTTTGCCTCCGGGCGTTGATTCCTGCTTTTAGCTGGGATTCAGAACTATCAATGTGGCGCACTACTGCTGAGTAGTATGGGTGCAACGAGCGGGCGCGTAAACTCAGCGAATAATGAATCACCGAGGACGACCGGCGCGTAATGCACCATTCAACCATCCACGGAAACCGATGACGCTGATGTTTTGGACCTGTACCACAACGGCACGGCAAGGTGTGTCGATGGCACGCAGCGGAGCGTAATATCAAATTGCTTCACTATTGAAGTACGCAAATGAATCCGACTGTTTTTGTGTCCGAAATATTATACCATGTATAGGTTCGTTCTCTAATATACTGGGTGTTTTGGAAATCATGTCCGAAACTTGGATCGGCCGCATTCACGTGCACGCTGAATTACCAACTGTCCAATTGCGAATGTTGGCTTCCCGAACGTGCCGGCGCAAGTGGATGACAGGAGTTGGTTTTGGACACAGAGTCGGGACCTGTGTGTCTACAATCGCGGTGCAGACCAATGGAACCTATGCCGGTCGACTGTGAGAAGTGAATGTTGGCTAAACGCCAAAGCCGCAATCGGTGTGTCATGCTTCGATCGCAGGGCAGACTAACAGGACCCAGGGATGTCCAAAGTCCGGCCCCCGGGCCGAATGCAACCCGCATTAACATTGCAACTGGCCCGCGGCCTCATCATGGAATAATAAATTCAGGCTTGGAGTTTTGTCGTACATGTGTAATTTTTGTTATTATCTTGATGTCAGACTGAATATGGCCCGACATATTTTTACTTCAAGAAATGTAGCCCTCCTTGCAAAAACTTTGGTTTCCCCTGCTTTAAACAATGCTGTTAGATTTCGTTCCGCCCTGACGCACTAGTCACACCATTAGACAGCACGCCCATTTAGTCATGAATGCAACTATTGCCCTAACAATCAGACTATTGCTTATGGTAAAAATTGAGCATGTCTTCGATGGTGCTTCTCTCGTGCAATCGGGAATATACAATTATTTATTCTTTTCCTTGTGTTTACATGAAATGTGAGATGTCTGTGAATATCAGTGAATTAGGGATGTTCGAAGTGCTCTCCGTCGTTTTTTGGTTGCAGAGCAGCTGATGGTGGTGGCATGCACTTTCTGCAATTTTTTTCCAATGAGATCCAGCTACATTCGTTCACATTGTCGTCTTCCAGTTCATCCAGACTGTTAGGTTTCGTTCTATAAACTCTATGCTTCAAGTATCTCCGTAGAAAAATATCCAGAGGATTCAAATCCGATGACCACACAGGCCACTCTACCGGTCCTCCGCGACCGATCCAACGTCCACCAAAAGTCTCCTTCAGGTAAGCACGAACCGTTTGTGCCGAATATGCAGGTCCGCCATCCTGCAGCCTCCAAACGGTATTCAGTAACCCTTCGGAATGAAGCTGCGAAATGACACTTGTCTGCAACATTTATATATACGAGGATGCTAAGAAATGTCAGACATTAGTACTGCCAAACACCAACTTACCGGACACACTTCTAGAAAAGAAAAATGACCTAATGATTTTTCGACCAGTCAACCCAGCCCAAGTCATGAGCTTCGCACTACGTTGTACACTTGAAGCGCTACATAGCCGTGGGTTAGTTGTTGCCCAAGTATGTTACGTCTCTTCGCTACGCAGACGGAAAACCGCCTCATCGGTGAACACAATGGAAGGACGGAGGGCACTTCAAACACCTAATTCATTGATATTCACAGACCTTTCACACATTTATGTAAATATAAGTAAAGAAAGAAAGAAATGTATATTCCCGAGTGAACACGAGAAACACCATCGAAGGCTTGCTCAATTTGTAGAACAAGCAATTATCTGATTGTTAAGGCAATAGTTACGTTCATGACCAAATGTGTGTGCTGTCTAATCGTACGACTACTGCGTCGGAGCAGAGCGAAATCTCACAGCATTGTCTAAAGCGAACAAGACTAACCTTAGTAAGTGCTCCTGGCGATATGGTCCACCTTAGCAGCAAAAGCAACCTAATAAAAACTTCCGGGTTTATTGGAAGCCAGTCATAAGGCCATAACAGCTTTTGTCTCGATTGTCTTTTGCCATGTATTGCGATAGCAACCGGCGCACATCGAACTGTCATCGCATAGGGCCAAGCTCTTCTCAATTGCTAGCACAGCAAGTCACTAACCATTTCGCAGAGATCTTTTTTGCTACCATTTTCACCTGCGTGAAAGTCGTCTTCCAATCGATCGAAGCATGACACCTCGATTGCGGCTTTGGTGTTTGGTCAACACCTCACAGCGAAATCAGTACAGCAATGTGGTAGTAGGAGAACTTTAGTGGCATTCTTGAAGCGGTTCACTATACTCAGCACATGTTAGCACGTAAGTGAAATTCACCAGGATTACCGAATATTTCTTTTCATCTTCAATTTTGTGATCGAACTGATCATAAGCGACTCCGTTTCTCTAACTCTTCCACAGGGAAAGTTGCACTAGGTGACCGATCGACAAGCCTCGGGTTTGCGGAGGCATGTCTGTCTGATGGAGTGGCTATGCACCTACTACTGGCTAGACTGACGCGTAACGCTGCACGTTTCGGTATGTGCTTGGCGATTTCAAACTGCAATGCGTTGTTGCAGGACTGAACCGAGACGCCACCGGTTCTTACTGTTAGCCAACAGCCACCGAAAGTGGTGGATCGGTTCACTTATCCTGGTTCTTCTGTCACCTCTAGTGGCCACATCACTTAGGAAGTTACTTTGCGTTTCAAAAACACCCGTGTGGCTTTCCAGAGACTCAATCATTTATGGAGATGGCGGCATATCAGCCTATCAGTGAAAGGTATGGAGTATAACGTTGCGATATGGCCGATGTTTCTGTTTGGATCAAAGACATAATCAGTACTCAATGAAGACATTAAACGACTGGCCTTGTTTGATCACCCGTTCTTGCGGAACACTGCTCACATCTGACAGGAGCACCGGGTGAGCATTGCGCAGGTCCGCCAGTTGGTTTTTGACATGGCCTTGTGGTATCTCGCTCGAGTTTTTGCTAAAGCCCAACCGCCTACGTTGCCTAGGTCATGTTCTCTGCATGTCCGTCGAGCGGCTTACTCGGTGTGTGTTATACGCCGTCGCTGCACCAAATTAAGCGAAGCTGTGAGGTGACCAGTGACGACATGGCATATAGGCATGATAGACTTTGTCACGTTGATGTAATTCTTTGTTAGAGCCATACATAGGCCATAACGGTGGTTGCAGACTGTTATGGAACCCAACATCCTCACATAATCGCAAGCTGAAATCACGGAAGGCAATGAGACTCGCATTCAGGCTAGTGCACATGTTTCGATTAGCCTTTCCACTATTGAGACATTCATTTTCAGTCAACATTTGTACCTAGGAAACATTCCTGTTTCCGGCCAACCTCCGCGATCATGAAGCAGTCAGCTTTCTTTTACCTAAGATATTCATTTTCCAGTCCAGCCTCTGCATCTACCAACGTTCACTTTTCGACATGTTCCGTTGGCTTAATCACGTAATGCCAATTCACTTGGTTGTGCCTTGCTTCCACGGTTTGCGTAAGCAAACCCTTTTACGTGAAAATTCACATCTTTTACAATCGCGGTATGTAAGCAAAGCTGGACTACGCGGTAATAGCCTTGAGCCTGGTCGGTAAAAGTGCCCGTTTCGGAAAGCCTGTCTTTTGTCTTATTTCTCTCTGGTTCGGGTAGTCGCGTGTGAAGCTGCGTTCGGTCTAGGAGCCCCTTCAATTTGCGCGTAGTAACCGTGTTGCACCTAAGTCTCACGGGTCTTACGAACTTAGAATTTCGTCGTTTATTTTCTCGTGCTTTGATATTGTTCAGAGTGACATTCGTTCATCCGACTAAGAGAGTTGGTACCGGATCATCGGAGTGGGGCGTAACCAAGAGTGGGTCTCAACTGAGACCCTATCGCAATTGGCACAGCCGCAATCAGTGGTACGCCTGAATTCGCTTCATTTCACTTAAATGTTAATTTTCCAAGTCAGTTATTTTCACCCACTTTTTTTCCTGACTTCTTGTTTGTTTTACCTGCGCTAAGCCTCATTTTCCCAATCATCATCTTGTTATCCGGACTGCTCGAGTCATGCAACTGGATCCACTGCACTTCTGCACCCGGACCATTGTTGTTTATCTTACCTGAGTTAATCTAAACTGTCGATGAAATCAGGGTTGTTCTCGTCGCTCTGTTGTCGAGTTTTGAAGTGCCTGCCATGTGCTTGGCTTGTGAAACCATAATCTCAATTTAAGTCACAGTTTACTACCGGCGCGTAGCCTTAAAGATCGCAAGCGTGCCTTTGTACTCCGAGAGCGCGGGTTCGAGCCTGCGTAGGGACCGGGCGACTATCGCTGTATCCTCAGTCCACCTGCGATTGGTGGTAGGTTCGCGGCAGTGAAGCATCGGTACTGCGTACCGGCGCACTGCTGATGCCTTTTTTCGCGGTGCACTTCAAAGTATACCATAAAAATATACTAGTTGAGGAACAACCATATCTAGTATCTGAAGATTCAGCCCCCCTGCAATAACTTTCGCATGGTTTCCTATTTTGCATTTAATAGGGGAAAAGGCAAAGCAACTGCGAACGCCTCGTCTGTGCACAGATTTCTATTTTACTTCTGATCGCAGCTACCTACCTTATCCTAAGCCCGATAAATATGTAGATGTCATATAAGCTGTGTATAGGCGCGGTTCGGGCAGAATGATGACTTATGGCAGTTTGTCAACACCGTTACATATCTCCAGCTGTTTGAAACACGCTTGACCGCTGTCACCTTTTTTAAATTCACCATCGACGAGGTCATGGAAACGGCGTTCACTAGACACGACTTAAATGTGCATCTTCTTCCGGCTGATCGACTTCTTGTAGTACGCCGACAATATAACCCTTACCTTTGACAGCTCCCAAACTTGCGAAGCAGCACTGAACAAGTTAGCATCAGTTGTTAGTCCTTTTGAGCTATGCTTTACACCGTCGAAATGCAAAGTCCCCAAAGATTTGCAGGGACCCATCCTTGCGCTGACCCTTAGTGGTGATCATTCGAAATCCAGAAACTCAAGTATCTGGGTAGCTATATTAGCACACTGTACTCGTTACGGCGACACATGTACTAATGGGACTATAAGACCACGAAACGTATAGCAAAATTTTGAGGCGCTTTTGCTTATCTTCGCCACTGGTTTCGCCGACGCAACTGAGTTTATAATGCGGCCGCCCCTTTTAATTCTATTATGCGGGTGCTAAACTTGGTTCATCAGTTTCGACAGATATGAAAAGGCTTGTTACGTTTGACCATCGCTGCCTTCGCAGCTTAGTTCATGTCTGTTGGGAACACCGTGAGAGCAATGAGGGTGTTCGGTGTCGTGTATTTGATGCAGGAAGAGCAGGTGAACTGCTCAGCACCGTTATCTTACGCACCAGGCCCCGATAGCTAGGTTATGGGCTACACATGCCAGCACACCGACTATCGCGACGTGTGTTGTTTGCGCGCCGGGGGTGAGGATGGAAGAAGAGGAGGGGAGGCCGGGCGATGATTTGATCGAGACGAATAAGGTCTATCACTTCGAAGTTGGCCTCGGTTAGTACCTCTTGACTGCTGGGCTGTGATCCGACCAACAATAAACACTTTTGGTTGGGTGCACTCGCTGACTTGGTGAAGAGTTGACCTCAGTGGTGTTCGTATTGTGATTTTCCTTGCCCCTCCTTTCGCTTAACTTCTCTCTACAAATGCGCTCTCACACTCCAAGCATGACGTGCTACTTTTTTAGTTTTTCTATATTGTGTGGAGTTTTGTATCTCACTTTTTTCATAAATCTTATCTTGTATTGCGGCACAATGGCTGAACTATGTTACTCATATTTGAGTAACTCGCAATGATGAGTATGAAGCCGCGAAGCATTGTTAAGCTGTTACAGTATCCCTGAAGTTTCGTCACCTTCCTTACAGTACTCCCTAGTGTACTATGGTTATTTGATCAAAATCGCTCTTCATGCCAATACCTCTTATCTCTCACACTGCTCATATTAGTGCTTTGTAGCGTCTACTCCAGCACTCGGTAATTGCGCGCACACTGAATTCCCCACATTTTAATCTGTATTGTGTAACTGAGCCAAACATTGCTCATCCTTTCTGAGCTGCTCAGTACATATAACAATACCTGCTAAGTATTTTGTAAATTTGTAGATATTTTCAGAAATCGTGGCAACTGCTATGTGGGCCTGGTTTCGTGAACGTATCCCGGTTATTTGCAAAAGGACAAAAGCACGAGCAGTACACCGGTACATCTCACTGATGCTTCATTACCATGCGAATTACCATTCGCATGCGGACTGGGGATTCTGCATATATGAACCGGTGGAAACATAGAAAGAAGCAACTCACTTCATCGCGTATGGGTGGTGAGGATCTTCACTTCCATCTGGTGGGCATTCGGCTAATGCGAAGAGCAGTAGGCAAATAACCACGCAATTGGTCGTGGCGCCTTACTCAAGGCAGAGCTCGGTAAAGTAGTGCGTTGTTCGAGAAGCAATTTACGATGCATCGCGAACCACCCCAACAATCTCTTTTAAAACAGGCAGAGAAGGAATGCGATTGATCAATAAATTCCCGCTTAATCACCTTAGCGGAATGAGGCCTTGAGGAACCCGGAAGCTGAGGTGTGATCGCTGATGAATTGTAAATACGTAGCAGCTGGAATGCATACTGCCTTAAAAGCCCGCGAACAAACGTTTCGGTTTGGAAGACGACTCAACATTATCCACACCCGGACCTGTTAATTTTTTGAGCAGTGGACTTTAACACGCGGACGCATGCTCTCAATCTAACTAGGCACTCTTGGTCGGTTACTAGTGTTGTACTGTAAATACACCGTGAACTTAATGTCTATTACGGAAAGCCAGTGCAAAAGCCGAGAAGCGGGCGCAAGGGTGGATGGATCTACGATTGGTGATCGAACTCGAGTAAAGATCAAGATGCGAATCTGTGTGGAATCAACGGCAAGTCGGACCATGAACTTGAACCGTTCGATTTGTGTTAATTACTATTAATTAGCATCTCCAATTTTGTTGTTAGCAGTTTCCTACAATCAGAATCCGAGTCCCTCAGTGCAGCTGGTCTTGGTGTTCTCATTTCGTGGCGGGTTGAACTGGTTGGGGGCAGCACAGCAGAATCAAGCAGGCTATCCGTAAAGTCAGCGGAAACCACAACATATTTCTGGCGACGGAAGGTAAGGGAGATGGCTATCTCAGCGGTAGAGCTGAAAGCTGTTTTGCTTCCACAGCATCAACAATTCGAGACCTCACATCTGCGTATGATCGAGACTTTCGGACACTGTCACTCCAGTATACAGCCATCTCTTAGGAGCAAATGCAGGTGCTTCTTCAGGTCCAGCAGTCAGTATTTGAGGAATCACTGCGGCAACTTACATAGCTGCTGACACAGAAGTTGAACATTCAAGCAGACTATGAACTGGAACCAGAACTCACATCAGAGCACATTGCAGGTGAATGTTACAAGCAGTTCAACTCGGGATTAGACACCAAAAAGGTCGAAACGTCAAATACCAGATGTGAACCCCAGATCCGCCACACAGCTAATGGAGGCCACAATGTGAATCAAAACCTGCTGAAGCAAAAACCCCCCACTGCGATTATTGCCGCATTCCGCATTGATCAAAGCGCACCAAGAGGCCCTTTGTCGTTAGAAAAAGCAAAAGACGGCGAACGGAAATGCAAGGGTCTGCAACTCTGTGCAACTGTCCATATACACAAACCGACAGTCCCCAAAACAATGGCCATCGCGCACCTGCGAGAGAGGTATACAACAATTTTTCGGAAAGATCCTGCAACGCCAATGAGTGGCCAGGACCTTTACCGCTTAGAGAGAACAGTTCTCCACCCGATGAACCACTCGCTTTGGGAGGTGTTTCGGAGAGCCAGTACAAAAGCCGTGAAGCGGGCGCAAGTGTGGATGGATCTACGATTGGTGATCGAACTCCAGTGAAGATCAAAATACGAATCTGTGTAGAATCATTGGCAACTCGGACCATGAACTTGCCCCTTTTGATTTGCGTTAATTAATAGTTATTAGCATGTTCAGTTTTGTTGTGCTAGTGGTTTCCTACAACCTATTTATTGGGCCATGCTCTCATAAACTAGAATCCGAATCTGAATTCCTCGGTGCAGCTGGTCTTGGCGTTCTCATTTTGCGGCAGGTTGAACTGGTTGGGGGCGGCACAGCAGATTCAGGCTGGTTATCCGTAAAGTCATTGGAAACCACAACCGTATCAGTGTGGTTAAGTTAGGTCCAAGTACTCTTCCTTTGGTTTTCGGGTGGCGCATTGTGAGCTACAGGGCGGTGCTGTTAGTGTAGTAATTGTGACAATACCTATTCAGATAAACCGGTCACCATTATCAGTCAGGCACTCATGAGTCTTACCCGGGTTTCTAGGTATCGTTCTGTTTCTTATAAGCGACTCAGTTGACTTGTCATGTTTGGCATCTATCCAAAGGATAAATCATCGCAATGGTGCTAGACTTTATCGTGGTGCGTTGGTTTTCGTGCTCCAATGATCAGTTGAGATATGCTGAGTGGTACTTCTTACACCTTCTTAGTAAGTTATACCATATTTGTCCATGTTTAGATGTCGGACAGACTCAGTCTCTTGGTGCCCCAGGTTGAGGGTTGAAGTGAGGGTGGCTGCTTAATCCTTTAAACAGACTCTGTAACCCTTTGCCAAACTCCCACTGTTTTGTGACTTCGGTTGAGAACCTTAATCGCCCTGTCTATGCCTGGACGACCTAACAGTATTTTGCTCATGCAATACAATGCTAAACTCAGACAATTTTGTGGTGCTTGGGTCGTCACGGAAGACGATCAACGCTGACCCATCTGCCGCATTGATCGGAGTTGATAGGAATATGATTGCAACCGCTGAGTTCTACGGTTTTTCATCCTTATCTTCCAGTTCCAACTTTACTTTCACCTCCTGTTTCCAACTCCCTAATTCTTGGTCCTACCTTGCTTTGATAGGCGTTTTTTATGTTCTCAACTCTTATGCGATCACACAGCTTCAATTTTGACCTGTTAACAAATCCATGCCCAACCAAGCATACAACTCCAGCTCATTCGCTTCCGTTTGGAGCCCTTCATCCTCACTAAGACTTTCATCCCCCAACGTGCGCATTTTGTTGCAGATTGGCTAACACAGGAGACTCAGACGACTCGAACTCACCCTGCCATCGCTTTCAGGTGATGCAGCGACTCTATCTGTCAACCGTTGATTTTCATGGTTTTGGTTGGCTCTACGTCTATTCATTAGACCTGTTTCTTTCTCACTGCGTCTATCCGGATAGGATATAAATCGGAATGATTGTCGTGCCGGGCGATGTTGTCTTGCTGTTTAAAAATCTTTGGGTGGATCAATGAACCCTGAATAACCTCTAATGGTCCAGTCGTTTGGCATATGCGTCACACTTTCAAAGTGCAGTGTTGTTGCATAATTACTATTATGATCCTTTGACCCTAGTTAGCCAGGAACTCTAGGTAGTTAATCAATTTAACCACATTTACCATTGCATCCGCAGTGGTGGTCGCGTAGCTGCTGAAGTTAGTTCACTTACTGCGTAAGGCAGAACAGCCTACTTAAACCTGCGATGTCTGTGGCACCATGTATACAGGGCCACAGGGAGGAACGTCCTACTCTATGGGTGCTAAATTTGGCCTCTTCAATTTGAGAATATAAGCTGCCTTTGTTCCCTATTTGACCCTTGCTCAAACCCACGGAGTGCACAAGAACCTAGTGATTTTGGACCGATGTAGCTTTTTTTTACCAAAGAACGGCAAGTTAATTAGTCTCTATGTGTAGTTTACCCATGGTCGTTATAGAATGTCACCCAATTTCAAGCTAATACACTTCGACTGAAGAAACTTTTGAGTCAAAAACGAAACGTCGTGTGCTTAGTAAATTTATTAATCACTCCTCCACCGGTTCCGAACTTGTTACGAGAAATCGTAAAGCGCCTTCAATTTTTTACTCATCGTTGGCTGTGACGCATTGTTGGTGTTGGATGGGGCCAGCGTATCCGCAATGATGATGTGCGTAGGCGATTACTATGTATTGCTAATCGGGCTAGTTCCTTAGAACAACAAGTAACATTGCGTAAGCTGCGTTGGTTTGGACGCATTACCGATCACCTCTTACTGAAGGGAACCGTGTTTTATTTGCCGGATATAAGGTGGCACAAGGCGGGCGAAGGTTGACTTGGCAGCGGAAAATGAAGTCACTGACGACTAATCTGGCTTTTGCTGGTCCTTGTCGCCTTCCAGACTGGAGTCCGCGCGACCCATCTTGTGCTTGGCTCTAGGCGCTACAGGACAAGGCTCATAGTCGGCATCAGCGACACGTTTAATGTCTTCTCTTATTCTGACTTTTGTTTAAAATATTCGTTATGATGAATCATCTGTGAGGTACTGGCTGATGATGACGCTCGTAAGTGAAAGCCACAAAGAGGCAGCCTCACCGTGCCATCTTTGCAAGCTTTTCGTAACTGCTTTTGTTTATAAGGTGTGGTTGCCTTTGCCCTGCATGTTTGCTTAAGGTATTTAGGTTTTATGCTCTTATCCCTTCTCTCCCTCCTATTATTCTTCACTCCTTGGGTCATTGTGCTTGAACCATAGCGAAGCATCAGTTCACATGACTGATATACTGCTGCAACTACTGTTGTTGTTGTTGTTGTTGTTGTTGTTGTGTCGCTTTTAGCCTCGCTGAAGCTGGTTGCTTAGATCTCAACAGCCTGATGTGCGATGTCCGACTGGCTAGCTCTTTCAAGCTTCGAAGCCGAGCGTGGCCATTGGGGGCTGTTTACCATCGCTGCCTACACCTCAACAAACTAACGCCGATTCGTTGAAAGACCACTTCTATCATGAAATGAGCTCGCTCTTTTGTCACAGAATAAGCACGGATAGTATAGGGCTATCTGATGATCTGGGCACATGTGCATCCGAGCATCCAACACAGTGTAGACTCCCGTAATGATAACAATGTGCGTTTGCTACACCTGTTTGAAGATGCTCGTCTATTTCTCGCGTGTACAAACTTCCGACTCAGCATTCACCGGATGATGACGGCGCCCGCCAGCACCGAACCATCCATAGAAGTGAGCCGATCACTTCGCGATCAGTTGCCGCTGGGAAGGCAGCGTTTAAAAAGGTTGCTCGATTTGGAGCACGAAAATGGACTTCAATCATGCACTCTTACTTTCTGATCTGCAAGTGTGCGTCAGCGGAGTCTTGTGTCGACGCTGTAAACGGATAGATACACGGCAGCTGGCGAAATCAAGGGTTCTGAATGCCTATCAAAACACACTGGTATGTGGGCTGAGTACGTTCTCACTGGACACATTTCAAGGTCACTGGTTGCATGTTCGCCAGACCTTATTAGCCGCAGGTTTATCTTCATGTGGCGAATCTGATTGCCAACCTGGACATTGGGTCACTATGCAGTCTTCGGAAATTCCAGAGGCTTATCGGCTTCCCGGCTGGACTCACAAAGACCTCGGCCAAATTGCATGCTGGCCGGAAGAGAGACCACGACGCTTGTTGGTTTCGTCGTGCGTCTGGAATTGAAACAACCGCAGCCCTTAAAAGCCATCGGACTTTACGCCGTCTGATGTAGGCAGTGGGCAGCAAGAGACCTGCTGTTAGCGAAACCATATGTGGCGAGAGGAGACAGCCAGTCCTCAACCTGTCAAACATTTGAAGTGTTTGGACTGAGCACTTTAAAAACTATTTAGTCAGTTAGTATTGCCAGGTTTCGTCCGCGAATGATCGTCTTGCTCCCTAGTCGTCCCTCCCATCCCCCGCCTCGTACAAAATTCGCACGTGCGATCGTGCTGTGGAAGTTGAAGTAGGTCGCGAGACCGGATGACCTCCTTCCAACTATCTTCGAATTCATAGGGGGTCAACTCTTGTGGACGACTTGCATGATTTACATGTGAAACTGTGAGAAGAAAAGGCTGTCTCAACCGACAAGAGCAGCTCCGTTATGGCCCTGATTTTCAAGGGGCGGCTGACGTTGTAAATGCGGCAGTCATAGATATCACTCAGTTCTACATCGTTTCTAAGTTATTTGCCTCTGTCCTTATTGACGCATTGACTTGCGCCCATGAAGATCAGCTTCGTGAAGAGGAAGCCATGTTTGGTCGAAATCGTTGCTTCACGTCATTTGTTAGATCACCGCCACTTATGTCGGTGGGCAACTCTCATCATGTTCTTCGGCATCAGAGGTGCCTTCGTTTCGGTAGATAAATGTCCCATTGAGTCCTCCTGCCCAGGAAGGATGTGCCCGAGAGTGTGTAGATGTTACCAGAGCGCTGTACGCGTGTGCAGAGTGATGGGCTGTGGCCAAATTTCGATGCCTTCAACATATTTCAGCCGTGGGTCGGCCCGTAGCCTGGAGGTAAGGAGCTTGTCTCGTCAGTTGCGACGCGGCTTCGAATCTGCGTAGAGGTTGGCGTCCTCGCGGTATACTCAGCCCGCGTGCGACTAGTGGTGGTCGCACGACAGCGAATTGCCGTTACGGCGTACAGCTGACACACTGCCCACCCGTGGGAGACAAGAACGCTCGCTGTCACTTCTCCCTTTTAACTTCGCTATTCATTGGGTCATGGAAACTACATTCCATGGACACGACTAAGGTGTGGAGATTTTTCCCGGTGATCGATCTTTCGGTGTATGCCGACGATATTACCGTAATGTGTGGCTGCTCACAAACGCGTCGAGCAGCACTTGACAATTTAACACGCCGTCAGCTTTTTGGGCTTAACCTTCTACGTTCGAAACGCAAACTTTTCCCCCAAGATTGGCAATGACCCACCTCTTAGTGCTTATCAGTTAGACGTCATCCAGAAATTCAGTTATCTAGGTAGCTACAAATTTGGTACCCGTGGAATGGATAATATCACGAAACGTATAGCTGAAACACGAGGTGCTTTTGCTAATCTCCATCTATGGCGCCTATGCGACACCACTCTCACCATGAAGGGCAAAGTTTGTAATGCGGCCATCCGTTGAATTGTCATGTACGGTTGTGAGACCTGGCACATCAGATAGACAGATATAAAGGGTTTTATTAAATTCGGCACTCGTTGTCTTCTTAGTTTGACTTACACCTGGTGTGAGCATCATGTGAACAATAAGTGTGTTCGGCGTCTTGTTTATGGTACAGGAAAAGCAAATGAATCGCTCAGCACTGTTTTTATGTTCTAAGCTCCGATGACTCGGCTACTTTTTACGCGTTCTAACACTCCGATTCCCACAATATGATTAGTTTGGTTGACCCACGGCCTCGGTTGGAAGCTCTCACTGTTTGGGGTCTAAAAGACGATGCCGTTGTCGACATAGCGCAGAGCCCACCACAGTATGGTTT
Organism: Dicrocoelium dendriticum; assembly: GCA_944474145.2. Classification (NCBI taxonomy): domain Eukaryota; kingdom Metazoa; phylum Platyhelminthes; class Trematoda; order Plagiorchiida; family Dicrocoeliidae; genus Dicrocoelium; species Dicrocoelium dendriticum. The sequence goes on from OX104068.1 coordinate 65,673,616, forward strand.
GTGTTGTGAGTTTCTTTGTCCATCCTTGCGCTTAGCACTCACCTTCAACCGCAGTGTGAGCCTCTGCGCATAACATGGCCTCTTGTTTTGCTTCCAGTATATTCTTTTCCTTTCTTGTTTTATGTAGTGCCATCTAATTGATTTCATTGCGGAAAAATAGCTGAAATGTCTTCTAACCTTTAGCTGACGTGTATACTGATGATGGTAACGGATTGTGCAATCTGAGCATCTCTTGCTTTTGCCGCCATGAAAGTTTTGACGACGGTGGAAAACTGATTCATGATGCCAATCTCATTGGAAGACGAAGACCACTTTGTTGCAACAATAGCGGTAGTTCGAAGCAGCATAGTTGCGAGTTATTGAGATTTTCACTACTGTCGTTCAGAACACTAGAAAGCCTTCAGCGGATGCAGTGATCAGCAGTGCTAGTGAGCACACTTTTGCTTCTAACTCAGGGCTAGTACTCGATGCGTGGTTTAGGTGCTATGAAGACCTTTTCAAAACAAAGTTGTCAAGTCTTGACGATGCATCAAAACTTCAGTTGCTGTTGCAAAAACTAGAAATGTTTGTGCATGACAGATACATCAACTGTATTTTGCCAAAGAGTGCTCATGATTTCGCCTTTGAGGGCACAACTAGCCAACTCCCAAACTGTTTGGAATTCAGTAATCACTTTTCAGTAGTTGGTACAATTGTTTCAAGCTGTACAAAAAAAGACAGCGCCAGTCTTATTGCCTACGCAGCGACGGGGAAGCGCGAGTGTCAGAAATTCAGACTGAAGTCATTTATTGTATATCAGTTCAAGTGCGTGATCTTGCTAGGCCGTCTGCAGTCCTCCAAAGATGCCGAACTCTGAACCAGAATACTTGGCATGTTAAGGCGCCACCCGGGTGTTACACTGCAAAATGTCATTGCTGAAACCCAGAGGATCAGCAGTTTGAAGGATGACAGCTATGGGGGAGGATTCAAAGGTGCATCCCGGGGATATCACTGTCCAGAAAGTTTCCATGAACAACACTCCAACAACTGAGCACAGGATATATTTTTAAGCTAAACCGATCAGCTTACTGACAGTGCGAAGGCTTTCATTCTTTGAGATGGTGCTCGTAGGCGTCCTTAAATATGAACACAAGGAAACTTACTGCAGGTCCAACCTCGGAAACAAAGTCACAGGAAGTTTGCAAGAAGAGTGAGCGCCAACTTCACCGAAGTTGTTAGAGACAGAAGTGTGTCACTATCAGCACCAACGGGTGATTGGCGCGTTTACAGATTGACATGGCTTCCGCTCAAGTAAAGTCTAGTCAGAATAGGCTTTATGAACCCTAATGGGTTCCTTTTCAGCATGTACGGTCATTTTGGAAGACACTTGATGCATTAAACAAGCGACAGTCGCATCTGGCACCAAGTTGAATTTGATCGGTCAGATTTGGTGCCGCCTTGCAGATTTCGCCGCATAGAGAACCATTTTCTCATAATTCCCAGGAACTTGCATCTTTTTGGGCTAGATTGGATCGAACGCTTCAATCTCTTGGGTGTTCCCATCAACCAGGTCTATACAAACGACCAGCTACACAAGTCGAGGGTTCCGAAGACTGGCTATTGAACACCTTTGAGAGAAATATGCGGTCCGTAAGTTCACGACCAAGTCGGTGACGGCCGACCGCTGTATTCCACACCTTCCGTGAAGGACTTGCTTGTGCTCTCGCGCTACAATTGAAAGTCCCTAAACAACGCGAACAGGCTATATTGTAACGGGCTGCGCATGCTTTGAGTCCTCCAACGCAGCTTCTTTACTTGGTCTGAACAAGTTGCCACTCGCTTCCTCTCTTCTACCATGGGACCGATACTGTAGTACGGTTCGCCCTCCTATTACCAAATCACTCGAGGCCAGGCACAGAAGTTCGAACGGGTCCAACACTTCGCTACCATGCTCATCCCTGGCTTACGAGGATTAGCGTACGAACGCCGATGCGAGAAACTATTGCTCTACACCTTGTCCTGTCGTCAGTTGTGAGTTGATCTCATCGTGACATGCCGCACATTACATTTTAGTGACTTCCGAATGTCGAGATCGCTGTTCTACTTGCGAACGTCATGCAACACACGTGGACACCGGTACATGTTTATAATGCCGGATATATGGCGAGTTCCTTACGAAGAGTGGCAAATGTTTACAACAGTCTGCTAGAACATCTCGTTTGCAGCAGTTCAAACATATATTAGAATTACATTCCACCAACATTTAATTCAGAGAACGATTGTACCCTGACAATGCCATCTCACATTTTGGATCCAAGTCAGCCATTTTTAAATGCCTCATAAGAACTTGCAGAACGATTAGTCTCAACTGGCGACAGATATTTTTATGCCGTTTTGGATCATGTTCCGATGAACTTGTATATAATTTAATTTCTACTTGCTCCCGCAATACAGTATTCAGTATATGATTACAAGCTTGATGCCGTCCCCACTTCCTGCACAAAACGACCAGTGCCTTACGCTACATTTCCTATTATCTCGACTAAAACTAGCTCGCTTGGAGGAGACTGGGTTTGTGCGTTGAACTACTCTTAGGCGACTTCATCCGTGGTGCTTAAGAAGTTGAATAGAAAGAGAGAAAAGTGAGACATCAACAGTACGCCGGTACGCAGTACCGACACTTCGTTGCCTCGCACCCACTACCGGTCCCACTGCGAGGGCCACCCTGCCCCTACGCAGGCTCGAACCCGCGCCGCCAGATTACAAGACGAGCTTGTTACCTTTAGATTACGGGTCGGCTGGAGCTGAATAGTGTGTCAGCTGTACGCCGTAACGGCGCTTCGCTGCCGTGCGACCACCACTAGTCGCACGCGGACTGAGTATACCGCGAGAACGCCCACTTCTACGCGGATTCGAATCCGCGCCGCAAGATTACGAGACAAGCTCGTTACCTTTAGGCTACAGGCCGAATAGTGAGATCCGATTATGCGCCTACTTCCCTATATGTCCGAATGAAACGCTAAACACGCATCAGTATTTTCTGTCGATTTCAGATGATATATTCTAGAGATTAAATAAGGCCATTAAGATGGATCTATCGAATGCGTATCTGCAAGTTTAAGTTTATGAAAGCTCAAGGGATTTATTGGCTTTAAATACGCCCAGTGGTTTCTATCAGTATCACGGACTTTCGTTCGGAGTCAAATGCGCACCAGTTACATTTCAGCGAATCATGGATGCGGTGCGGACAAACGTAAAGGGGGCTACCACGTATATGGATGGCGCCATTGTTGTCGGAACAACCGAAGTAGACTTCTTCAGAAAGCTGCATTGGCTACTTGATCGTATACATGAGTATCGATTCAGGCTCCGCCCTGAGAAGTGCACATTATTCATGCTTTTATTTACTCTCCTTGCTTTTGTACTTGATATGGACGGGAGACGCTCAGATCCAGCGCTGTCCCCTTGCTGAAATTCTTCTTTGCACTCGCCAGTCATCACAACCAATTTCTGCCGCAAAAACATGTCATGTGTGGACCGCTTAATGGGCTACTTGCCAAGAACCAACGCTGACACTGGTCCGATGGACTTCTGTATTCCGACCTCTTGCTGGCACACTACAAGCCTACACCGGAAATCGTGGTGGCGGACGCTTCGAACTATTGCATTGGTGCAATTATCTCCCACAAGTTCGATGATATTTCTGAAAAAGCCTTTGCACGCACTACCCGGTCAGTATCACCAAGCATAATAAAGTAACGGTCGGATAGAAAGAGGCTTTAGCGGTAGTATTCGCAACAAATAAATTTCACAACATGCTACATGGAACAAAGGTTACTTTGCTTACCGACCACAGGCCTCTCTTGACAATATTCGGATCAACGTCTGGCAAACCTGTCTACATCGTGAACAAATTGCAGCGTTGGGTCTGCTTTTTGCTCCGTTATGGTTTTATAGTCTCATACACAGCTACAGAAAAAATCCACCAGGTAGCGGCGCTTTCCCGACTACTAAGAGACTAGTAGCACCATCAGAAAGAGTCTATTTTTGCAGCGATGTTTTTCCAATCAGAAGTGAATTGTGTATTGTTACAGAGTTTTCAGAGTCTTCCTTTGACCTTCGAGATGGCTGCTAACGTATCTGTGCTGCTAGCGGCCAAACCCCATACTACTCTTTGGCCGAGTGGCAATCTAAACGGAGAATTACAAATTTTGCCTCGGAGGAAAGACGAGCTACCAATCATTAGTGAACGTTTATCTCTAGTCGAAGGAATTGTCATTCCCATTAGCTTAGCCAGAGTGTCCTCCAGAAATTTCATCAAAGTCATCCTAGATTAACCGAATAAACAGCGATGCGCGAATTTTCCTCTACTGGCCAAAAATTGATTCAGAACTCGAGCAACTGACATATCATGTCAGAGATGCGCACTTGATAGTATGGTATCTAGAAAGGCTGCACTGGCTTCTTGCGCGTCGGCGATGAAGGCATAGGAGCATATGACAAGTGGTGCAACGGTTAACGTCTTGAGAGCACTTTTTAGTCAGCACGGAATACTTGGGGAGCTAGTCACCGACAGTGGCTCTCAGTTCACCTCCTCTTAATTTGCCGAGTATTGCGTACAGAATGGTATCGCGCATTTACGTCGCCCCCTTTCACCCCCAGTCAAATGGACAAACGGAGCGCTTCGTCTTTACGTCTCAGCGATCGCTACTAAAGATGATGAGGAAGTAACCACACAGGATCCACTAGATTCTTTCCTACTATTGTATAAGTCAACCTCAACCACCAGTTACCAAATCAGCTGTCACCAGCAAATGCACTAATTGGAAGAAATTCCGTACCGTGAATTCCTTGATGCTTCCGAGACGTACTCTCCTTCAAGAAATGGATCCCCGAATTGAATATCAATACAGTCAACGACACAGGACGCAATTACACCGATTCTACCTTGGACAACATGTTTCGGTCAGTGGCTAATGTATTGGAAGCGCACGGTGAGCGACATAATCAATCAAGAGGAGACTCGTTCGAGTACTCCATGGGGTCAAAGTTAGCATGTTGATTTGTAACAGGCATGCCAATCATCTGCGGCCAACTAGCTTCCCGTTAAGCACAAGTCGTCAACTGCTGCCGCTAGATATCCTACTGGACAGTTTCGATATTCCATCGATTACTCAGAAGGCTTTAGATGCAACCCACTCAAAAGTTCCAAGAGTCGAAAATGTAACCACGACGCTGGAATGATCATGTGCAGAGATCCGTTATCAGAATGCATTCTTATCCGAAAATGAAGTCTTATGTCGACACTTACAGGGAGCCCACCCATAGAATACTTCGGAGCGGGTCGTTTCGCTAACATCCTGGAGAATTTTGATCCGACGCAGCCGGATTCTAATTTGCTAGTCAATGAAAGTGATTTACCTTGAAGCTTCCCAATAAGAATAAAATCTGCCACTTTGGGCAGCCAACAAGCACATTTTCAGGCACCCAGTAATTACTGGACTCCAATAACATTCAACTCGATCATCCGCTCATTAACTACATATTTTAACCCCATTCCTGACTATACATACTGTTTTCTGGGTGCACAATAGAGGTCTTAACAAAGACTTCTAAGGAGCGTTCTTATCCCCTGTAATAACTGTGATATCTGAACTGGTAGCACTGCGAAGCAGCATGCTTATCTCTTGGTAGGAGGTGTCTTAAGAACTGCATTCGGTTGGGACGTTAGTAAAAACCACAGACAGCGTCCAATACTTCTTCGTAAATCAACCTTAGTTGATGTCATCAAACGGGCTGCTGACGTAAGTGCAGTCAACCAACGATGACTCAGCCCTAGAGCTGAGAACGATACTAATCCCACCTTTACCCGTGGTTGCCACATCAGCATCTCCAGATTCCTGTAACCATTAGCGAGAGGGCGAGCCGGGCGCACTTAATTCAACAACCGCGTGAGGGTCATTGATTTTAGTTTCGGACACGCAGCACACATCAATATCCAGGACACCCAATGTGCGTGCCAGTGCAGTCTGTGGACATATTTGTCTTAGAGTGCGAACGTTGAACGCCGCCAGGGAAACGGGACAGCATGATCTTATTAGGAACTGTCGCCATTAGGCATGGGTGCGGGAAGGTAGCTGCGGGTAGTTCAACTCCAGTGGCATTACGGCTGCTGTTAATTAAGCTGGGAACTAAAGAAGAAAAGAGGGGAGTAAGAGAGAGGGTAAGAGAGACAAGTGGAAAAGAAAGCATGGAGGCGCCAGCAGTAGCATATTTCCGCTTATCCAACCTGCTGTATGCAGCAGATAAGGCGACCCTTGATGGGCTGCGCGACGGCCGTTGCAGGATGTACTTAACGTTTGAGGAAATAGTTTTGGTTATGTGTGGGCTGAGATACTGCCAGGGCGCCCAGAGTTAGACAGGAGGACGGTTAGGGTCCTCAACCAAATCCTTTGGCTCAAATGCCTGTCCGCAAGGCAGCGGAGAAGTGGTAATGAAATGGACGCCATCCCATTTCAAACCCCCAACCTGGAGGACCAGAAGACTGAGTTTGTCTGACCTCTCACCATTGACCAACTTGGTAGGAGTAGCTCTCAAGGAACGCGGGGGCCCCATCTATTATAGCTCATTGGGTCGACGAGGTGCGCAACCGTCACACCACATTAAGGTACAGTCTCGTCGTGACAATGTCGACACGTCTGCGAATCGGTTACTTTTCCTTCTGATTTGACTTGGCAACGGCAGCCCAAGTCACTGGTGGCCAAACTTGGTGTCATTGGTCCATCTCGTCTTGCCCTGTGCTTGGCTCGTGACTTTACAGGAAATGGTTCGTATTTGGCATCAGTGGCACGTTTGCTGTTGTCTCCTAGTCGGATTGTCTGTTTATATTATGCTTGATGCTGATTTGTCTACAGAGTACTGGGGGCTTATGACGCGGACCAGTAAAAGCCGCAAGGACGCTCTCTCGCCGAAATCCCCTTATCTTTGCGCGGTAACTATATGACCGTAACACTATATTCTTGACGAAGTGTACGCACCTTGGCCATAAATGTTTGTTTAGAGGTGAGGTGTCCAAACTTTTCGCAAGGAGGGCCACATGTTGTGATGTAAAATATGTCGGGCTATATTCAGTCCGATGTTAAGATAATAACAGAATTATGCATGTTATAACTTTTTATTGCAAGTTTTTACTGTGAAGGATGAAACTGCGAATTTGAGATTTTTGATTTAGTTAAGGCCACCTTTGTTAGAGGCACTAGACTGTTAGTTAATCAAAAATAAACAGCATATAACTGATTTTCGCCAGCATCTAACACTATTGAATTTTGTACTCATAACATGTTTAATTTTTTGTAATCTATATATCTTATTGTTTGTACGAAAAATATTTCAAGTTTGAATTTATTATTTCATGACGAGGCCGCAGGCCGGATTTTGGACATCCCTTACTTAGAGCATTTAGGTTTTTACACTAGGTCCCCTGCTTATTCTTCTTTATTCCTTGGGTTATTTTGATCGTACGGCATTTTAATTAACTGATGGGCCGTTGTTGTTGCTGCTGTTTATCTTCCACCTACTGTCTGCATATCGCGATCTTTGTTTCGTTCGGAGCTGTTCCCATTAACATTCTCTTCGTTCTCACAGTCTTTGGAGGACTTAATCCTACACTTGCGTCCAGTCGCCTTCCTCCAACTTGTGTTCTCTGTATCCAGCTACCATAGCTTTCTCTTAATATTCGATTTTTCATGTCGTGCTGGAATCATGCGTCAAAGTAACTATTCATGATCGAACTAGCGAACGTCATTTTTGATTTTCTTATCTGCACGTACTGTCACAAAATCTCACTACATGTGGTTAATCATCACTGCTTCATAGTGATGTTTATTTCATGTTTCGTTTATTTGTTTTAAGGTCTCCAGCCTCAATCGTCGTTTTGTCCGTTGTGATGTTGTGGCTGTTGGCGACGTCCCGCTAGCTGGATCTTTCAGGGGGCTACTCAGACGCGAAGATATACGGGCAACGTTGAGAGATCAAGCAGAGCCCGTTCAATGTTTTCGTCCTGGCGACTTGATTCGGGCACGAGTGATCAATCTGATTGGTCCGGGGATGAGCTCACAGCCATTAATCGTCCCCCACCAAAGTGTCTCAACGGACGCCGCCGCCACGCTACTTGCTGCACAAGCTGTCTCGGCCTCTGTTGGTGCAGCCTGTGACGCTTCTTCTGGGTCATCGTCCAGCGCTGCTTGCTTGCTCTCAACCGCTGAACCCGGTTTGGGTGTTGTACTCGGACTGGGCCGCTCACCGGACACTCCTGCTGCTGAACTACTGGGTAGCACTGCCGGTTGTCCCCTTATTCCAGTCTCATGGACGGAAATGGTGTGTCCACATACACTGGCCCGTTTTCCCCGAAAGGTTGCTCGGGTTCCTGATGAGTTATTAATGCAACTTGTAAAAATGGATGTCGAATAGAGACTCTGAACAATGCGCTTATTATTTCTGTATGGTTATTTCCCAAGGATTGTTCAGAGAGAAACTCATTGTGACGATGATCCGAAGTAGCACAATTTGTGAGGCTCGAAGAAGTACAAGTTCGGACCGCCGTGCGATAGCGTGTGACTAGTAGTCCACTTTTAGACCAACCTGCATACTTATGTTGCACTTTGTTATTTGCCAAACTTTTCCTTTTTCATGATTACTTCGCTATTGGCAAATGAGATGAAATTACGACCTTGATAACCTCTTTCAACCACCTCACATCGGGTTACGCACCTTTGATTCTCAAAGACTTAGCTCACTAGTTATCACCTCAACCTACTCTCCCTCAGCCTCTATTTTGGCATCACTTCATGATGCCTCTTTGGTTAACCTGGCGGTGCCTCACCTTTGTGCAGTTGTCTGCCTTCGTTGGTAGGAGAGCATTACTTACAGTACAATGATTCCCTATTGACTCATTTGTATAGCGGGTGTAATAGGTTCCTAGTTTTCATTCACTTTTTTACTGTAAATGCAAACTCTCCCAGGACGCTTGCGCCTACAGATACGCCCTACATGGTCTATCCACACTACCCAACACTTAAATGAATGGGGCTAGTGTGTTCGCGGTAAAAGGGTACGGTTGCCTAATGATCGCACGATACCAATACCGTGGATGTGCCGCTCGCGGAATGACATATACCACAGTGATGACTGCGCTGTGGCTTTTTTAACAATACCACCGAATCAAGCCAAGCTAGGCTTTGTGCACCGGGGCCTTCGAATTCAGCTGTTTTTGTTGTCATCGGAATGTCTTTTTACGCTACTCACTGCGGATTCTTTGGATCTACCGACATTATTTTACCGTTTATTTAGATGAGCCCATTTCGTAGTCACGGATATCCTCATACTCTTTTGATGACTTCACTTATCTTCGAAACAATTTACGAAAATCACCTCTGCTTGAGTACAGTCATAAGATCAAAAGTGTTTTCAAAAGAATAATCAAGAAATTTTCAGTAAAAATATTCACTCTGCTGGCAGGTAGGAGTCAAGTGCTGTTCTTCAATCAATGCATACATTCCGCTGATCCTATCCAGCAATATACGATCACTTTCGGGAAAATTACTGATTTCACCAATATTTTTCCGCGACGCGGATTTATTAATGCAGGTATAGGGTTGTTACAGGAAATTGGTTGCATTCTGATATCGATGATGAGTTCGGTAAACTCAATGCCTACCACCACCTTAGATGTGACCGCCCAGGAGAGCCCCATCATCGCAGAGGTGTCATCATCTACATTAGCGAAGTTTGATGTAAATCTGTTTCAATACTCCCATAATACTCAACAACAGCAATAACCTGGTAACTATTTGAATGCAAACCAAACTTTCTGATCGTTTCCTAACTGAGGTAGTTGCGGATATGTGTGTAGCTCCTGACACAAAACTATTCCACCTACAAAACTTAGCAGTTCACCTTGCCTCGGAGTTACGACCAAAGTTAGAGTGCTCAATCTGTGTTCCCGCTGGTGACTACAGTACGAATGACATAGCTTTCCTTGACGCGATTAGCTTGGCCAGTTCGGTGGAATTCCTCACTAGACTAGGTGCGCATCTACAAACATTTCGTTTTTACTAGCAAGCTCAACCTGTTATGTACACAAAAGCGTGCTCCCCATGGTACTTCCAACAGTTGCATGACAAAAACGGTTCCATGACGGCAGAGCACATGAAAAAAGTGCTCGCAAACATTGCGCATAGCAAAAATCACACGCAAAGAATGTGCACACGGAAATATGCTAGTTCGATCAATTGCTATATACTCGACTGCCGTACTTGACAAAACTCCCATGATTCCTTCAGAATGCTCATCAGACAGAACACTACTCACCTGCTGCAGTTTACTGAAGCCTCAGCAACTCGACGGCTCTACCGCACAAACCGAGTTCGTGGTCAGTGTTGTCTTGGTGAGGTTAATGACCGCGTCCCACTGGGTGGGATCCTGAAGGGCATCAATTGACTTTTGGTCGCCAGTATCTGGCCAGTGGTACTGCACATGGAAGAGTATCAACACAGGAAAACGCTGACTTGAGTATGATATGTAACATTGTCATCCAACTTACTACTTCCATTGTACACTTGGACGACTGATGAGAAACGCTGACTATAAGTTAAGGTCGTTTAACTAAACCGAAAAACGCTCACAGTCAGATCCCTTGGGCGCATGCGACGCACACTTCTATTCCCGCTTCACTAGCCAGCACGGTTCACCGGTGTCGTTATATAGCATGATGCTTGTATACGCACATTAGAGGCGTGTCCCTTCATGATTCCGTTCTTCTCGGTTTATCTTTTGGCAGGTAACTAGAAATTGCTCACGTAGAAAAACCCACTTTCACATTGATTTGATGCATTCATGTTGAAATAGGTGGTAATATCATATCCAAATCCTCAACTATACAATAAATATGCAGGATCTGATAGTACTAGTAAGGCTTGTTGATCGCAACTATTTTACTGGTAGTTTGTACCAATAATGTTCATTATCGCAACTTTGCCAGTCTTCGCAAGTATTCCAGCTTTTCTGTTCCAAATCTCGAACATGGGAGCTTTTTCATGTATAGCAGTCGACTATATGCCAAGCGGTCGAGTTACCATATTCCCGTGTGCCCACTTTCAGTGTGTGCATTTTTCGTGTGTGTCTTTTGCTGTGCGCAATCTTTTTGTGCCCGCTTTTCCTCGGTTACGATTGTGGGTATATCGCAATTACTTCGTTAGACCATCTGTGTTGCGCTAATAAGACCACCATCCAGGGCTGTTATTCTAGGTAACTGCTCAGCAGATACGATCGAGAAACTCGAGTCAACACTAGCTGGTTTTCCAATTTTCACTTGTGAAGACTTATCAGCTCTGTGTAATCACCTCACTGTTTACATTAACTCGTTTGCTCTGTGCTGCATTACTGAGACAATTTATTTGCTGAAAGACAGATTTTCCTCTCCGATGTTCAAGCTACCACGGTGGAATAAAGAACAGGCCTATAGACATGAGCTAACTGCCCGTGACTATAAAAGCTGAGGTAAGAGGGTTAAACAGTCTATACATTTAGTACATTTTGTGTAACCATATTTGCCATTACCTTTGTAGACTCCTAATACTGCTGTCTGGAAAACATTCCTGCAGTACAACACACCGCACCGATGGTGTCGATAAACTAAACACTAAGTTCAGCTCCTCACCACCTAACGCACTCCCCTTGCCTTCACTCACCACCGCAGAGCCTACCACTTTATTTGATTCCACTATTGTTTGCAAGAAGCTCACAACACTGAAACCAAACAAAGTTAATGGCCCGGATGCTTTGTCAGCCGTCACTCCGATTGTGCAACTCTTTCAAAGACGCCTCTGATAGCCATCCTGAATTTGTGCTTAACGACCGGTACCATCCCTGATATTTGGAAATCATTTGGAATAACACCAATGTCTAAAAAAGGATCTCGCAAAGCAGAGATAGTTCACCACGGTCCACTCTGTCTGCAGGCTCTGGCAAGTCTGGAAAAGCACCAGACACCGCTCTTTCGATCTTCTGGGTCTCATCAGTGGCGCGCCTTTCAGCGGACCCCTGACGGGTTCTGCCCCCATGACTTCCGGATGCCAGCAGCTGGTACCACTTCGGCATGGGTGACAGCCGCGGACCTGCATGATTGACAGTGGGGCTAACCGTTGTCCTCTGCACAGTTCGTAACTGGCATGACAGTGGAAGGTGAGCCGGGCTATATCATACTCAGCTGTCAATCATGCAGGTCCGCGACTGTCATCCATGGCGAAGTGGCACTAGCTGCTGGCATCCGGAATTTATGTGGGCGAAACCCGGCAGGGATCCGCTGGAAGGCGCACCACTGACGCGACCCAGAAGCTCGAAACCCCGGTGCTGGTGCTTTTCCAGATTTGCCAGAGCCTGCAGACAGAGTGGACCATGATGAACTATCTCTATTTATACCAAATCCCCACTGCTCATTAGTGATCTCGCAAATGTCGACAAATCGCGTTCACCTCCGTGCTGTTAAAGGTACTGAAAAGGATATTGATGCACCGTCTTTCCATAGGCAGTCATATTGATGATGTCAAACAGTTAACCAGGGCGCTCTAAATTCGATGGCGTTTCGGATCCGGTGCATTCCATCTCGTTCGCGTTGGATAATAGATGCAAGAGCGTACGGCTACTATTTCTCGATTATACTAACACCTTTGAAGGCTTCCACAGCTCACTGCTGCTCAGCATTATCCGAATTTGGTGTCCGCGGTATTTGTGTGGTATGTGTGCTTACTTCTCCATTTGGACACAGCGATGCAGCAGAACTTTTTCTGCACCCTAAGCCAACTGTGGTATTTTGCAGGGTTCTGTCCCATCCCCTTCTCTACCACAAAAGTCTCCCATCCCATCGAATAATTGGCTGTAAATATGGGGATGACGTCATCCTGGGTTGCATACTCTCCATAATCGAGGACTTTGCAACTCCAACTTGGGTTAGATGAACTAGTGACTTGGTCGAACTCCCTTTCCCCCTCAACCCTTCCAACTGTTGTGATGTAACGTTCTGTTTTTAACGTCTCGTTCCATTGTACATATCTCCTCTCCCTTGATTGTGAGCATTGAAACCATACCTCTTTTCTTTGCCGTAAAGTATCCAGAGTTTTCTTATTTCACAATTTCCTCTTGGTCTACACCCATTTTTGAAACCCAAAGGTTAGAATACTCTCTTTTTACACCCTCACATGCTTTAATTCTGAGGTATGTAACTGTATGTATTTTATCTCACTGATTATGCACTTAAACTTGGTATTTCTAAGCTGTATGAATTTTATTCCACTTTATTTGGTTTGTTCTGCCTACCTGAATTATCTTCTATTAACTGGCCACGTTGCTTACGTTAATTGTGGTTATCTTCGTTAACTTTATAGTGTTCGTAGTATTTTTTGAGTAACTCGTGGACATTTTGTACTTATCGCGGATTCGTTGCTAATCAACTTCATATGCTATTTATCGAAGAGTTATGTCTGCATAGTCGTATTCTTTAACAGCAATACTTTATTTGATAATGTCCTTTCAGTGGAGTGGCTGTTGCTTGATATCCCCGTTGTGGCTGCGCTTCTTATGCATGCTGACAAGGTGCCTACCTGTCTAGTACCCACTACCTCGTTCATACTGGCTCCAGGAGACAGTTGGTCGTTGCTGGAGGGGACGGGATGCACGGTCCTCGTGACGGTGCTAGGCTCAAAGAGTGGTTCCATGCACTCAATATGGAGCGGACTACGGTCCAGCCACCGCCTTGTGTACGCTTGATTCCCCAAATACAGCGTGCTTGTGTTTGCCTGTGAAGGAGTGTGGGCCGGCTCCGTTGATGAAACGTGGCTCCCATCCACATGCCTCCCGGTCTTATTCCTTCGGGTTTACACTGGATATGGGGTGTGTGGTTGGAGCTGTGGGTGGTGCAGCGCAATCCACCCATGGCCCCTCTGTAGGCGCAGGCGTCCTGTGGCTGGCCACAGTGATAGGCAAATCCGAAACCGGATGCTGCCAGCCATATACTGTTCCCCTAGATTGTTCCCTAGACTTCTTCAGAAAGACTATCTTCCTGGTCGTCTGCATAATTTTATTACTCGTTGATCTGTACTAAGGAAGGAATCGCTCGATGATTTTGTCGTTAATAAACATTTCGATGCATACATCAGCTTTTCGTCCTCGATTCTAGACGATCCCCCCACTCTTGGCATGCTATCCTAGCCAGTACTATACGAGTGGTGTTCAAAAAGAAACCGAACTGTTACTGTAACATCTTTACTGCTGATCGCGCAACATTTTAAGCACTTTCCTCCTGATAGTAGTCCCCCCTACAAGTAACACACCGTTCCCAATGGTGCTCCCTTTTTTGGTAAGCCTGATACGGAATTTCTGGGATGGCGCGCAGGTCCCTTGTCGCATTATTTTGAAACTCCTCTGTGGTTTGGGCACGACCTCCTTGAAACGTGGTTTTTCGTTTTGGAAACAGGAAAAAGTCTGTAGAGGCTAGATCCGGCGAATACGGTGCATGGTGCACAACGGCAGTGTGACGTTAGCTAGCTGTGGGCGAGGAGCGATGCGTGAGCAGGCGCATTGTCATGATGCAACATCCAAGTCTGCTTTCCCCACAGTTCAGGCCTCTTCCTGCGCACAGTATCCATCAAACGCGCTAGAATTTGATGGCATGATCCTACGCTGATGCCCACTACGTCAGCAACTTCTTGAACAGTTAACTGACCATTTACACGGATCACAGCACGAACTCTGTCGACATGGTCATTGTCTGTTCATGAGGAATGTCGTCCAGGCTTGAGGATCGTCACCGATCGAAATTTTGTCGATTTCAAAGCACACTAATATCACTGCGTGCGACTCATACAGTCCTCCCCGTACGGCCAACTAAGCATTTGAAATCTCTGTAAAAATTTGTTAAGCTTGTAGCAAAATTTCACGCAGACACACGTTGTTCTTCAAGCTCTTTCATTGTCTCTGGTACTACTCCCACGTACAGCTTGTGCACGTACTCACTTCAGCGACTGTAGCTCGCCAAATAACAGTCAGAGCGAAATGCGACAAATAGCAGTTTGTTATCTAAACAAGCCTACACATGCGCTCAGTAGCCACACCGCACTCCTTCTGCCGGTTGTCGTGCTATTTCAGAAGTTCGGTTTCATTTTGAACACCTCTCGTATATATTTCCACGGTCGCAATTAAAGCTTTTATATTCTCGTACCTTGTGCCATCGCAACCCTATTTTGCCTTATATGTCACGTCTACTGAGCGACCCATAAAGGGTGAAATACCGCCTGCGTGACCGTTTGCTTGATTGAAAATGCACCTTTTTCGTTTTTTATTGTTGTCAATTTTCCATCATCATTAATTCTTTGTTGGATTATACTCCGCAGCGTTTGTGTGAAATGCTGAGAATACGCTCATATAGGTGTATAAAACTTATTTTGACTCGACTATTGCCAGCATTTACACCAATGGTGATCTGTTGAGACACCACTTCAAACAAAGCGCTATACTGAAAACCAAACTAGTGTGATCCTTTACCAATGGCGGAGTGGTTCAAACTTTGGATTTGTAATCCATGGGTCGGCGATCCTAACCAACACATAGGCGGGCAGTTTCACGGTGTCCAGACCCAAATGCAGCCGTCGATGATTGTGTGACAGCGAACTGTCCATACGAGGTTTCAGCATGCTGCTGACGCCTTCTTTACTTTTTCTATTGGGGGTGGGGGTATAGGTATCACTGGAGCAAGCAACCAGCTCACAGGATGGTGTATCCCTTGGCCCGACAACCTAGCGTGACAGCTGCGGCTGAACGGAATTACGATTTTATGGAAACCGGAGAAGAGAAACTAAATTTACCGCGTAGTGGAAACAAAACATAGTAATTTTCTTTTGTTTACTTGGTGTTTCCGCCAGATGTGAGCAATGCTCTGCAAGAATCGTTAATCAACCACGGCCACTCGTTTAATGTTTTCACTGCAAAATGGACAGACATCTGATCTATACAGAAACACCGAACTTGTTACAGGGTTATACTCCATACCTTTCCCTAATAGGATGTTATCCTGTCGTCTCCATAGATGGTTGAGACTCTGAAATGCTACTCGAGCCTCGCTGATACGCACAGTAGCTCCTCAGTGATGTGGCCACCAGTGGTGACACAGCTACCAAGATAAGGGAATCGATCCATCACTTTCGGTGGCTGTTAACTGACAGCTAGGACCGGTGGCGTATCGGTCTAGTCCTGAAACAATACCTTGCACTTTGAAAGTGCAAAGTACATGCCGAAACGTTCAGCGCTATGCACCAATCAGTACAGTAGTGCTTGAATAGCCACTGCATCAGGCAACCATGCTGTCCGAAAAACCCTAGGCTTGTCGATCGGTCACCTGGAAAAATTTCCCCTGCGGAAAAGTTCGAAAAATGAAGTCACTTATGATCCCCTTTCGATCACAAAAATGTTACCAGAGTCCCCTTCACTCTTCTGTACTCGGAAAGCATATTCCACAGGCTGACGAATAAGCACGGGTTGTAGAGGAATTGTAAACTGAGATTGAGCTAACCATTTTTGTCTCCATTTTACATTTCCTATTGACTCAGTCACGCCTATTTTACAGCCAAACTGAAGTATGTGCACTGAGAAGGAAATGCTGACGGAATCTATCCATTTTCATTCACTTTAACATTCGTTCTCATCTCACTCGGCTGGTTCGAGCGCGCGTAGGAGCTGGGCGACCCTCGCAGTATCCTTAACCCACGTGCAACCGGTGGTGATTGCGTGGCAGCGAAGCGTCGGTACTGCGTACCGGCGTACTGCTGAGACCTTTCTGCCTCTCCCTTTGTTGCCCTCATGCAAACATGTCAAGCAGCAAGTGGAGTTAACTGATTTTGCTTCCAATATCACCTCTATTTCCAATATTTCCCCTTCATTTTTTCACTTACCTACGCCTAGTGTAAAGTAAGTCCAACACACCCGAACCAGTTGCCAAACGCCAGCCACGTTCGCCTTGCACACAACAAATAAATCTCCCATTCTATATGTCTCGGCCTGTGTACGGCTGCTGAACTGCAAATGAATAAATACCTCCGTTTTCACTACTTTTCTTAACGCCACAATGTATACATAAGTTTTAGCTTAAATTAGATGTGTTCTATAATATGAGTATGATTACAGCTTTAATGTATCTCTTATGACCACACAACTGGTCCCCATCCTTTGCCCAAGGAAAAGAAGACTTGGTTCTGGCCGTCCACGGAGCTCCCCGTCAGGACGCCATAAATTATTCTGCGCCCATTCAAGGCCTTGAATTGGACAACCATGGAGACTAAAAACATGATTTTTATTTCTGTCTGACATTCGGAATAACTGTAAATATTATGCGAAACAATTATAAAATTTTAATTTTACCGAAAATGACATGTCTCTTTAATCCTAGAAGATACGTTATTATTGCTTTTTTGTTTTTCTTAACCCTGGTGAATTCCATTTACGATGGGGTACACATAAGAAAGCACCCAGAATCCTGTGCATGACCTCGGGAATCACGATAGATTTAGGAATGGAAAGAAGTTTAGCTGGCGCGGCAGAGTTGGGAGACGGCTTTCAGGTGAAGAAGAACCACCATAGTCGGTCGTCTGTATGAGTAACGCTTTAACACTTGGCGAAGAGTAAATATATGGCCGATGTAACTACAACCAGGGCGGGTGCCACCCAATAAATGAGAAACTTCCATTTAGCGCTTTTTTAAGTGGAAAGTGTGCCAGTTGCGCGCATTAGAAGACGATCGGAATCCAGGTAGTTATTGGGTACTAAAGACGTCTAAAATTTGTGAGCGTAAGCTTGTAGCTTTCTGATTTCGAGAAGCATTTCAACAGTGTGTTGGTTCTAAACCTTGCTCCTGCTCAATCGCTCACAGTCCAAGGATGATTAGTTCTTACCCTAACTCGTTATGCGGTTTAGCAGCGCTCAGATGAAGGGACGTGTTGGGGATGCTACCTTAACTCATTTGTCGGCGATGTCCCAACGGTGAGAGCGATGCGCCCAATGACATCATGCTCATCGTATTTGCACTCAGTACGAATTGTATTCGAACTCCGTCGTACGGCGAAACTAAGATATTTTGAAAAATCGTTCACTGCAAAACCACGGTCACCACGGATTGTTGAAAACGTTTTATCATTTAACATCTTCAAATGATTTGTAAAGCAACCACTCTTCAATCTATATACTCTTGGATGAGCGTTTTTCTCAAGCAGCAGACGGGGAAATATTGATCTGTCAGGTTTCCCGAAGTGGTTCTGTGGATTACGCAAAATGTGATACTGCTCCCAGTGTATAGCGATCTTTGCCAGCGAATCGCTGAGCATCGTCAGCTTCTGAGCAAATCTGACATGTGAGTTTTTCGAGTACTTCCAGTGCACAATGCTTCATGGAATCAGTCGACAGTTCTGTATTACTTTTTCGCGCACTAGTGTCATTCTGTCCAGTCTCCAAATATCGGGGATTATGCTACTTGCTAGATGTTCGCAGAGGATGCTCATTAAGAACTGCTTCTTCTCCAACCCGAGATGTCCCAATAGATAATTTATTACTGGGTTTTGGATTAGCATGATCAAAGTCTAAAAATTACCTTCATTGTTCGTCGATTCATGAAAAGCGTCTCTACGTGCATTTTTTGGCTGATCGGCATCGCTTGTTGATTGCAAGAGACAGTAAAGTTGTGAACTGCATAGCTAGCTAAAGCAACTTCCTGGGAAAAGCTCTTGTGAGTGTGATGGTGATTGAGAGGAACAGTTCATGTACTCAGGTACACTCTACCTAAACCTTGCGGCTGACACTATCCTACCAGCTACGTCAGACTTTTTTGAGTTACCTCTGCACACCTGGCACATTGGATTCACGACTCGTGTTCTCGACGTGCCCCGTCCCTACTTTTTGCTGCTGTAACCGAGTACACGTCTGGTTTCGATACTTCTATCGTTTACGAGGTGCACGGATGCTAAGTTAACCCATTTCATTCACATTATTCGTCCAAAGTAAACGGTATTTCCCTACTTGCGGTTACCAGTTGTGGTTCGTTCCCGTAAAAGGTAAGCTGGTGTTTTGGAAATTATCTGGTTGTTTACGTCATTTTCACCTAGTTACCTACCTGAATTATGCTGCGGTGACTTACTCGTCTTCGTGAAAGCTGATCCATTCGAAGTAAGACCGTCTTATATCCTGTTGGAAGGTGCATTGGCTAAACAGGGGGGTCCTGCCAACTGGCGGGTTATTTTAGCGCCCTTTCACTGCTCGCATGATCTGAGTGACTACACGTAAGGCTACTTCCAAACTCCCGACGGAGTGCGTAGAAAAAGCAATCCGGTACTAGCGAAAGTTGGGTTACAGTTGCTTCCGAGAAGAGCCGTCATTTAAAATTAACATCACCGTCAACTGGATCGGGAACTGAGGAACGTAGCGGACTTTTTCTAGTGCAAGCACCACCGGTGTCCTGCGGTACATCTCCGAGTATTTCAATCACTAACCGCGACATGTCGAAAGGTGTAAAGAAACAACTACCTGTACCGAGCGTACTGTGCTCCAATGTCCCAAACTCAAAGTCGACATCAATGAGGCAGGCAGTTGCATGACCTCAACCAGTGGGACATTATTAGTAACCTAATCAGAGTTCTACTGAAGCCTGTACACGTAGTGCGTATTATGCGACACCCCAACTCTAAGCATTTCGGAGAGTCAAGACTTCTGCGCGTTGTGCTGAACTCCATGATTGAAGTAGGATGAGTACTACTGTCGACAGGTAGTCTCAGAAATGAACACTACACCATCAGTATCTTTCCAGACATCCCATGGGGTGAGCGTTATCGAGTTAACCGCACCTTAGAGGATTACCAGAAGGAAACTTCAACCAGAACCATACTTCTTCACGGGGTTCCTGAAACTGAAACATATGATAAGCATGAAATAGTAACATATGATAAGGCGCTGTGGTGTTTTTTTCTGACCCATCGCAACCATTGCACTGCACTTGTCCTTGAGAACAAAGTAATTTATCAACAGTACCTAACCAACAAATTCCTGGCAAACAACAAATTGTTGTGTAAGCATGTTGAAAATCTTCGTAAAGTATAGTATAGCATCCCTCCACTTTTCACGACAGGCGGTAGAATACAATGCACCAAAGAAGCAGCGAATGCCCTGCGGCTACAATACGCGCCAATTTTCGCACTCGCAGCCTCTACCTGTCCCATAATGTCATGCGCATTACCGACTCCATTGTTTACACATGTAAGTTTCAACCCATCAATTGTGCTAAGGAAGCTACTGCGCGATCATAGCTCTCCGGGAGCCGACAGCATCCGCCCGAAGGCACAGAAAGCTGTGGCCACCAAGGATGCTGAACCACTGTCACATTTCTTCCAAAGATGCTTTGATGAACAACGAGTTCCCGCTGTGTGGAAGCGTGGAATCATCACCCCAATTTTTAAAGGCGGTGGTCGTTCAGCGCCTGAAAACTATCGCCCAGTGACTCTGTTCCTGCGCTCGCGAAGGTGACGAAAGCGGTGGCTCTAGTGGGCTAACTGGAAAAGTGCAACATCTTGGCTCCGGAGCAGCATGGCCTCCGTCAACACCGGTCATGCACCACCAACCTACTGATTGCACGAGGTAGTTGGACGGGAGTGGCTGATGATGGGGTTGGAGTTGACATCCCCTATTTGGACTTTCCAAAACTTTCGACTGCCTGGAACACCGCATCCTACTTCACAGGCTACAGAGCTATGGAATCGGAGATCCTGTGCTTGCTTGGATTGGCAACTTTCTTCAACTACGCGTTAGGGTTCACTCTTTAACCCGATTGCGGTAGAATGTGGTGTTGCACAAGGTTCAGTGCTGGGACCG
Source organism: Dicrocoelium dendriticum (assembly GCA_944474145.2). Lineage (NCBI taxonomy): Eukaryota > Metazoa > Platyhelminthes > Trematoda > Plagiorchiida > Dicrocoeliidae > Dicrocoelium > Dicrocoelium dendriticum. Next base: position 65,694,547 of record OX104068.1, read on the forward strand.
CACTTATTTCTGATGTTTATCAACGACCTGGCAAGAGTCATTTCAAATTTCCTGCTTTTCGCCGACGACGTCAAGATATGGCGGGTGATTAGTGACAATGAAGATCGTGATCTACACGAGCGTTACCTAGATTGCATTTATGAATGTTCAAAGAGGAACCTGCTTCAGTAGAACATAGGTAAGTGCAAGGTGATCCATCTGCGTCACCAGCCGGTGAGCGCTTACAAGCTGGGAGACCACACCGTGCAGAAGGCGCCTCAGGAGTGTGACCTGGGTGTATTGGTACAGGAAGATCTCGGGTGTTCAAAACAAGCAGAGAAGGCGAGGAGAACCGGCAGTCAACACTTCGGCCTGCCTTGTAGAGCGTTCGGTCGGTTTGAACCCTCAATCTTTCCCCAAATGCTTAACGCCTACGTGTGACCGCACGTGGAATATGCTATCCAGGCGTGGCAGAAACAGGATCTCGTTGCTCTCAGGACTCCTCAACGAAGGGCGAACAAGGACGTCAGGGACCTCTTTCATCTGCCCTATCAGCTTAGATTGAAATCTAAGAATGTCCGGCAGTCGATATCGGGTTTTACGGAAGGATCTCATAATATTTTACCAGATTCTGAAGAACCCAAACCACATTTACTGCTGGCTGCTGGAATTGAACCACAACACTAACCTAAGAGGTCATCATCTGAAACTGAAGATATAGTATAGCCGGCTTGAATGCCGTAGAAATTTCTTTTCCCTCCGCATGTGCCAGCCTTGGAACGCCCTCCCTAATTATGTTGCCTGCACCCACTCGCGCGATATTTAAAAAAAAACACGAGCGGACGATGCGTTGTCTCATTTGCATTTCATTTTATGACATGTTAGCCAGGGGCTACACAACGCAATTAAACGGTGTCTTACCAAACTCCCAAATAAAGTATTTATGAATTTATACTTTTAATACGCGAACATCTCCGCTCTTCTACATATGTCTATGTTGTGTTCACCAAAACGGTTTTCACTTTATCCTGCAACTTAATTTTCGCAATAATCTAGATCCCACGGGACTTGTTAAGCATTGCTTTTTACCCGTAATTCACCATTGTTCATGGATCGCATTGTAGAGCGGCGAGAGCCAACGGGCGTGGGCCCAGAACAACAGAGGTATTTGTCGAGAACGCAGTGAATCAGACAAGTACGCCACTAGCGAAGCCCAAAGATCGAACGCGGGCCGAGTGATGCAGCCACGGGAAAGCAAAGTGCAATCTTTCCAACGACTCGTGGCTGGCCCGAATCCGATATAGCGAAGCGGAGATACGATATGAAAACAGGGATTGTTCCCCGGCTCAAGCTCGTAAGGCACATGGAATGGCCCGTCCCCCAACTCCTCATCCGCGGTGCCTCGTGGAAAATAAACCCGGTCCATATCGGTACGGGTTTGCGAGTGGTCAGTTGCGCATTGTTGTGGCAATACACACTCTGCCCCCCCCCTCCCGCGTCGATCTCGCTACATTATGATTGCGCCATTGTGGTGGCGCCTATCTTTGTAATGCCCGTTAGACATTTGTTCGCCACCCTTGTTTGCCACGCCGAATAAAGTCAACCTTGACTGTCCTACTTTTCCACTACTCTTTGAATTTCATCGAAATTCTTTAGAGTGATTTGTTACGGAGAGTCAGCGTTCAGGCCGAGAGGAGTATTGGTTTTATACTGCCCGTTGGGTCGCAGTGATCACGCCGTGATCAGTTTCATCTTCTTCTGGCATGCAGAATATCTGAATGAGAACGATGAGACTGCGAACCATCACAGGCTACGATCAATTAGCCCAGCTCGTCAGCGCCACAACTTGGTTGTTCCTCGATGAAGAACCGCCGGAAGTCGTCTGGCTCGAATTCATCAAAAAATTCAGTCAGCTGATTGCAGAAGCTTCATAGATTGCTATAAGCGTAAATCAGTTTCTTACGTTAGGAGCAGAACCCGAAAATGGATGACAGTACGCAACGCAGCATGGCGAGTGTACAGAGAAGCTCCAGTACCAGAAACTTGGGACAACTACGTAGCCCAACGTAACCACTGCACTCAACTGTTAAGGGTAAACAAAGCCGCCTATCAGCAAAACATCGCAAAAACCTTCAGTACTAACAACAAACTGTTGTACAAACACGTTAATGGACTGCGAAAGGTGAGGCAAGGATTTCCTCTACTCAAGACGGCTGATGGCCCAACAAGAACGGCGGTGGAAGCAGCAAACTCGCTGAAGATGCAATACGTTCCCACGTTTCGAAGGGTCTTGCCACCAAGCGATCTACCAAGCTTTGTCTTCATGCCAGGACTAACCCACATCACTTTTACCGCGGAGGCACTATTGCAAAAGCTGACGTCTCTACGCAAACACAGCTCGCCGAGTGTCGACACCATTCATCCAGAGACACTGGAAGCAGCAGCAAGTCAACTTGCAGGACCTATAGCTCAGATTTTCCAGCGCTGCTTAGACCAGAACCAGGTTCCCGCCATGTGGAAGCTTGGAATAATAACCCCGATTCACAAAGGTGGAATCAGAACTGATCCCTCCAACTACCGCCCAGTATCCCTTCTACCTATACTCTCCAAGGTCATGGAATCCATAGTTGCCGATGCACTGGTGTGCTATCTGGAAAACTGCAACCTCATCACTCCTGAGCAGCACGGTTTCCGTCGACAGCGGTCATGTACAACTAATTTACTAATTGCACGCAGTAGTTGGACCGAGGCAGCCGACGCTGGAGAAGGTGTTGATGTGATCTACCTGGATTTTTCCAAGGCTTTCGATCGTCTAGACCATCGGATACTACTATCCAAGCTGCAGCATTACGGGATCGGCGACCGTATTTGAAGCAGGGTTGCCAACTTTCTACTTCAACGGTGACTAGTGCTCAGAGTTCGGAGCCCTTTATCGGACCCCATACAAGTTGAGTGTGGTGTGCCGCAAGGCTCAGTTCTAGGTCCACTTTTGTTTTTGGTGTTTATTAATGACCTCGCACAGGGAATCGCTTCAAACTTCCTAATGTTTGCCGACTACATCAAGATTTGTCGCAGGATCCAGGCGAAAACCGACCAACATGTGCATCAGAGTGATTTGGATACGGTGTATCAATGGTCGACCCGAAACTTATTGCATTTCAACGTCAGTAAATGCAAGGTGCTTTTCATCCGATATCACGGCAGCTACTCGTACCGGCTCGGAACGAATATACTACAACAATCAACTCTCGAACGTGACTTGGGTGTCCTGGTTCAAGATGACTTGGGTTGCTCCAGGCAATCCGAAAAGGCCTCGAAGACCGGGAACCAACACGTCGGGCTGTTGAGACGGGCGTTTGGACAAATAAACAGCCCCATATTTCGACAAATGCTTAGTGCGTATGTTCGCCCCCATGTCGAATACGCAATTCAAGCCTGGCATCCATGTCTGAAACACGACCTTAATGCACTGGAGCAGTCACAACGCCGAGCATCTAAGAACGTAATTGGAATGCGCGATCTTTCCTACCCGGAGAGGCTACAACGATTGGGGGTGTTCAGTGGAAGCTGTCGCAGACTACGAAGTGACCTGATTATGGCATACTTGATTCTGCGAGACCCGCATCATGTGTGCCGCCCTTTACTGCAACTCAGCAGCAATACAAACCTGAGGGGCCACTCATTTAAACTCACAGAACAATACAATCGTCTGGAGTGCCGCAGAAATTTCTTTTCCATTCGTGTCTGTCACCCGTGGAATGCTCTCCCAGAATCGGTCGTCTCTGCACCGACACTAACAGTATTTAAAAGACGGTTGGACGATGCACTCATCCACTTGCACTTTGTTACTTAACACTGCGTCTCCATCCTACACCTGGAGTATACCATGGAATTATTTGTTGTTAACTGTGGGTGCTGTGAATCTAAGAGGATCGCAGGACTACATCGGAGCAAACGATAAGTCCTTATTTTCATATTTAAAGTATTAACTATTTTACTATCCTTATCATCATTATTGTTATGTTGATATCCCCACCAGCTATCCAACGGGAGTCGTAAAGCAACGCTTCTTAACTCGTATAAATTCATTGTAGTGCCGTAACAGTGGATCGATCCACAATTAGAGATCGAACGCGAATATAGATCAAAATGCGAATCTATGAGGAATCAGCGGCAAGTCGGACCATGAACTTGACCCGTTTGCGTTGTGTTTATTACTATTAATTAATATCTGCAATTCTATTGTGCTGGTGGTTTCCTACAACCTATTTATTGCATCACACTCTCATGCAATAGCATCAGCATCCGAATTCCTCGGTGCGGCTGGTCTTGGTGTCCTCATTTCGTGGCGGAGTGAACTGTTTGGGGGCGGCACAGCAGATTTTAGGAAGGTTATCCGCACAGTCAGCGGAAACCACAACACATTTCTGGCCACAGTCAGTTGCACGGTAGCAGCAGGTTAGCCGTACATTCAGCGGCACCACAGCTTGATTGGTCTGCTCGCTATCTCTGTAGGAGACTATGTTTTTCAGTAGATTAACCACTTCGGATAGTATGAACGATGGCCCTCATATGTCTTTTCTAGTGTTATATCATCTTTTTTCTCTGTTCTCACATTCGACGGGTGTTTGCCACTTCTTTAGGGTCGAATCAGGTACTGGGAGCAAAACGGCGAGTTCCATGCAACACTGAGTTTGTGCTTACTGTAGATTTGGATCAACAATGATGTTACTATGACAGAAGTGCCAGTTGTTTTGTTCCGCAATATCCGGATCGTGCTGTCAATCCTCTTTACACTCAACTCTATGATCTGTGCACACCCTGCATGGTTCAGTTGCATTTAGCAGCGTCACTTGATTTCCGAACAATCATTACGCTTCGGGATTGGCCGGTTCTGACTGTGTGAGTTGAATTCTGCTACCATACCTGCAGTGCACGCTTCTGCACTTAACTCATGCCTTCCATGTGTGTTGGCTGCCTACATATGTGACAAGAATGTCTTATCAGAGTGAACAGCTTTATCAAATGAGCAAGCCAGATAACCTATGGGAGACGGACATAACGGATTCGATTTCTGGATACCAATTGGCCGATGTTCCTGTGTGTTGCTCACTGTTTGTTTAACTGAATCAAAGACGGAATATCACCGGCTCATGAGAGTCGTTTTTGTGAAATTGGTCATATATATATATATATATATATATATATATATATATATATATATATATGTAAGGGGTCTAGCGTGCCAAACATGCTGTAAGTTTCGCTGAGTTAACTTTGCCGAATAAACGCTTGTTCTTGAAAGAATGAGTTCTGCTACATGGTGTCAGCGAAGACAACGATGAATTCCGCCCGCGGAATTCGGATGCTGATTGGAGCATCACCGGCTGTTCAAATGCCTGCCCTATTGATCATGTTTGAATGAAACTTGCAAAGTGGTTGGCCTCTGTGGGGAAGCATGTGGATGAATTTCTCCCCTCCCGTGGCTTTGGACAAGCAATCAATGGCGTATCGCAGCTTGGGACGACGTGCGCCTTGTGCTAGAGACTGCACTAAGACAAAATCAAAGATCGCAATGATTTGGAGACGCCCATTGAAAACTTCAGTGAATGTTGCGTTGGCCAAATCAACGGTATTTACCAGCGTCACATTTTTTGCGAAGTAGATGACTAAGTGAATCTGTCGACTCGTACGTCATTCGATTGAAGGTGTTAGTCCGATCCTGCAATTTCTTTAAATGCTTAGGCGACAGTCTCATGGAGGACCGGATAGTTCTAGGAACCAGTTACCAAAATACGACAACGGAATTTGCGACTACGCAACTTATCGCTCCAGCAATACATCGGCATCTGCAATAGTGAGTCCTCGACCACGTATCAATGCCACAAATGAAACTCGCCCTGGTGCAGAATTGTGTACCGTTTCCGGAGGTATAACGACGAAGGCCACAAACGCGAGACTGGAGATCTGCAAATTTCGTGCCAGCAACACCAGAGCAGGCGCAAACAATGTCCGGTGTGTGGTCGGTGTGCCAAATGTGGAAAAGGAACCACTTTGTTCGTCACTCTCAGTCGGCCAATGTGAGTACACTCGTGCTTGACGAGTCACCTGCAGATTCGGAATATTAAATGGGCAGCGTTTCTCGGAAAAGATCACAAAAATGCGTCCAATCAAGTGTTTTGATCGAAGGATGAGCAGCACGAATCTAATTCGACACGGGTGCTACTGTCACCCTACCCAGGAAGCACTGTCCGATCCGATCAAGATGGCTTGCTCATGTGGAATGGCTCCAGACTTCATGTGAAAGGCTCAACTACAACAGAAGTGGTAATCCCAAGTGACAGAGCGTCACATCGACTGCAGTATGTGGTCATGAAAGAGGAGCTCATGCCGATTCTCGGCATTGATTTACTTCAATCTTGGATTTATGTTAGTGTTGAAAGAAGCAACACCGAATCACCTCGCTTTTTGTTTCGTTATTTTTACCCCGATCTTTCCATGCATGTTTGTCAGGGAGAAGTAATGCACGAAGGTAGACATATCTGACGCATTCTGACACGTGGTTCTAGATGAAGAATCCAGTTTCCTTACTAGGTTTGCCACATGGTTCGGGCGTTATCATTTATCAACGCTGCGTTCCAGGTTTTCGCAACCAAGTGGGAATTTGTACACCAGCAAATCAGTCCATATCACAGCCAATCAAAAGGAAAGGCGGAGTTGGTAGTGCAGCAGGCCAAGGGACAGTTATCAATGGCTAGATGAACAATGAACAATGATTTATCACGGGATAAAAGCAAGTGCTTGACACGTCCCGTAGGATGGTTGAGGTGAATATGATGAAATCAAAATATGTCTGGGTCATCTACCGAACGTCTGCCGAGATGAATAGTTTGATAAGTAACATCAGTGTAAAATTAAAATAAATTATCGAGCGTAAACGTTCAGAAAGACACTGGGGTGCAGTGATCATTGAGGTAAAGAGTGAGCAAAGTAAAATATGGTCGCTCACTTAGATCCGTTTGACACATAAATCCTGTTGTAATGCATCCTTGGCGTAATCCACAGTAGGGGAGTTTAGGTAACAAAATGTTGGGAGCTAAGAGCAACATCTAATCGTTTTTTGAAAACATCCAAGGTAGGAGAGGATACAACTGAGTCTGGGAGTGCGTTCCAAGGTTTGCAAACCCGAAGGGAAAAGTAATTCCGTCGACACTCTAGACGGCTATATTGTTCCTTCAACTTTAAGCAGTTACCCCTGAGCTGCGTGTTGTGGCTAAGTTTCAGCACATGGCGGCATACGTGGTTGGGGTCACTCAATATTTGATACGCTAATATGAGATCACCGCGCAGTCTTCGATAGCGCCCGCTGAAAATTCCCAGCAACTTCAGCCTTCGGTGGTAAGAGTGATAGCGCAGGCCCTTCACATTTTTTGTTGCTCTCCGTTGTGGTGCCTCTATCGCTTCTAGGTCCCGCTTCAACCAAGGTTGCCAAGCTTGGATAGCGTATTCAACATGTGGGCGCACGTAGGAATTGTGCATCATTGGGAAGATTGATGGGTCAAATCTTCCGAATGCTCTTCGCAACATGCCGACATGCTGGTTGCCTCTTTTCGCAGCAACCTCAGCCTGTTTTGAACAGTTGAGGTCGCTCTGTACGATCACACCTAGGTCACGTTCCTGGGAGCTATTCTGCAGTCCTTTGGTCCCAAGTGAATAGGTATAGTTATGACGATGGCGTAATTGTACGACGCGACATTTGTCTACATTGAACGGTAGGGCGTTTTGAAGTGACCAGTTCGACACTGTGTTAAGATCGCACTGGAGTCGTTCATGGTCTTCCGGTCCTCTGATCCTTCGCCATATCTTGATATCATCAGCGAAAAATAGGAAATCGGAAGTGATTGATCTCGCCAAATCGTTAATGAACACCAAGAATAGACGAGGTCCAAGAACCGAGCCTTGTGGTACTCCGCACGCCACATCGATTGCATCAGACAATGATTCTCGGACTCTCACCACTAACCTTCGTTCTTGTAGAAAATTGTCAATCCAACTCAGGATTGGGTCGCCAATGCCGTAATTCCGAAGCTTGTGAAGGAGAATGCGATGGTTTAAGCGATCAAATGCTTTTGAAAAGTCAAGGTAGATGACATCGACTCCTACTCCATCATCAACAGCTTCAGTCCAGCTATTACGTGCAATTAATAGGTTGGTATTACACGAATGCTTTTGACGAAAGCCATGTTGCTCTGGGGCTATTAAATTGTGGCTTTCCAGGTATTCCATCAGCGCATCTGCGACGATTGATTCCATCACTTTGGATAGTACGGGAAGTAGTGTTATTGGACGGTAGTTGGCAGGATCAGTGCGGCTACCTCCTTTATGAATAGGAGTGATGACCCCTCGCTTCCATACTGGTGGAATACGGTTCTCCTCTAGACATCGCTGATAGAAAATAGCCAGTGGTGCTGCTAGATCACTAGCTACTGCCTGTAGAGCCTTTGGTCGGATGTTGTCAGCTCCAGGAGAACTGTGGATACGCAAGCATAACAACTTCTTCAACACAGCTTCCGCAGTGAAGGTGATGTTTTCTAAGCCAGATGGTGGAGTAGTAGGAATGAGGGGAATGTTTGTGCACGTTGCCTCCTGGAAAGTTCGGGAGTAATGAAGCCGTAGGAGATCAGCTGCTTCCATTGCTGATCGCGTGCACCCATCAGCCGTGACTAGTGCTGAAACCCCTCGCTTTACCTTTCGAAGGCCGTTAACGTGCCTGTACAGGAGTTTGCGATTCGTGCAGAATCGCTTCATTAACTTCTGCTGATGAGTGACCTTGTCTTCGCGGATCAGCTTCACACAGAAGTTACGATGGGTCACGTATGCAGTCCAGGTTTCGGCATTCGGGCAGTCCTGGTGATCTCGCCATGCCAAATCCCTCCGAGACATACATTTACGTGTCCTGCTCCTCAGAAATGAATTACGCTTGTTTTTAGGGTGGAAGGACTTCTGCTCTGATGCGTGCGCTACCAGTGTACTAAACGTCCTTGTAAATGTTTCCCAGGCAACATCTGGTGGGCATTCGGTTAAGAAAGTCCAAGATGTATCCTTAACAAGCTTAGACAACACATTGTAGTGTGTGACAGTATGCACTTTATCCTCCTCCTTTTCAGGGTACTCCGCATAGCAAATATAGTCAAAGAGTAGAGTAACATGATCACTACGACCCAGTGGTGTGCTTGTAATTATCCCGCTAACCATGAGTTCTTCGTTAGTGAGCACAAGATCCAGTATCGACGGCTTGTTAGCAGTTCGAAATCTGGTGGGGGAGGTTACGTGGTTGTACAGAGGGTGGCTAGCAATAAGCTCTTGCAAGCAGGCTTTAAACTGCATACCGTCGGTTGCTGGCGTTTCTATGTCATGCACGTTAAAGTCTCCAGCGATAAGAATGTGGGTGTAGGACTTGTTCAAAGCAAACTGGAAAACGTGGTTCAGTTTGGAGTCCATTTCGGAAGTTGAGTTTGGTGGGCGATAAATCACGGCTAGTAGGCATGTGTCCTTGTTTCGCAACCATAGGCGGCACCAAAGCGAATCGGGAGCTCGGATTTCCGGGTGGTCGATAACCACACATCGGAGGTTTGTATTATAATAAAGAATCACACCGCCCCCCCTTCCGGTTCTATAGGTCCGAAGCAGTGACATACCGGGTAAATTGATCTCAGAATCGGTTATCTCAGGGTTTAACCATGTCTCTGTAATCATGACGAGGTCCCGCGGTTGTGAGGCATGGAGTTCTCTAAGTTCTGCCAACTTGTTTAGAAGGCCTTGGGCGTTTGTGTACATGCAAGATAGGGCCTTTGTTGTTAGGAGTTCATTGGTAGATGTCAAGTTTGTGTTCGCTTTTAAGCCGGCCGTTAGGTGGCCGGCAATTAATCGTTTTTTGGTTTATGTATTTCAGTCGTGTTGCAAGGCATTATTAAGCGTCCCTGTACAGAAGTTTCACTGGTGCTGTGCTCGGTCCTCCTGTGTGCCGTGGGCGCTGTTGTGTCGGTCTCTCCGCAAGACTGTGCAGATAAGGAATTTGCTGCGTTTGTAAGTTCCGTTGAATTGCTTCCGACTTTTGGTCGTTCGCCTGCTGCTTTTAGCCGGATCTCTGTTGGCAACCTAGCTCGAAACCTTAACCAGCTTTCCAACAGAACTTGCGTCATTCCCTCCGAGTGTAGTATTACTTTAATTAGCCTTGGACCGCAGCCCTTGTAGTTAAGTGATGTCGGAACTCTTGTCAGGGATTTGGCAATAACATTGTCTACAGAGAGTGCTTCGCGGATGTAGCACCACTGCTCTCGGTCATGAGTTTGTGCATCGTGATCAGAAGAATGCAGAAGCTCAGGAACACCATGAACAAATATTGTTTTCTTGCTATCTCTATTAGCAATGCCGCGTTGGTCAACTGCTTCTTTTGGGCGATCTTTCCAAGGCAGATCAGGCAATATGCGTACTCCGCTCGGTGAGTTGCGAAGACAAACTGCTGAGAGCAGGACAGCCTCTGTCTCATCTGCTGAGTTTATTGTTACTCGAAGAATTCGAGGTTCACCAGAGTGCACGGAGGTCGGGTGACGCGCTACGCGTTGCAGAGTTACAGGCTCAACCCGAATGTTAATTGCCTCGCAGATGGAACTCTACTGGTTGCGATCGTCTTGCAACTTGCCTTTTATTGTTCAAGTTCAAGTTCAATTGGGACCGGAACAGTAGGAAAATCCCGCGAATGTTCCACCTTTGAAAACGTCGTTGATCCAACAGGGAAACCGGTGCCTTGATGTGCCAAAGGAGAGCCAAATCAACACACACGATTCATATGGTCAACCAAACAATGCCCAAGTGCCCTGCACTAGCAGTCCCCGCTGTGCCGGCCACGTGAAGAATAAAAGAAAACAGTAGTGTCAGTAAAGAAAAGAAAACAGAGAAGACAAGCTAATCTAATATCGTAGCCAATATTAAAATGTAAGTTAAAATGAGTTAAAGAAGCGTAAGCCGTAATAGACGAAGAAAAGTTTAAGACACGAAGGGGAAGACTTTAAACTGCAGACCGAGAGCGTCAAGTCGATGCTCGAACTCTTTCAACGTCGGTGCCATCACGACATCTGCAGGCAATGTGTTCCAATAAGCTATAACCCTACGCGATAATCTAAAAGTTGCCAAAACCCGGTCAGACCGGGGTTTGTGCAACTTTAATGGGTGGCCACGAAGGGTTGGCATTCGAGTTGGGCGAAACAGTCCAGTCAAATCAGGACCAATCTGACCCATCAATATACGATATGTAAGGACCAAGTCGCCCCGAAGCCGCCTGTAATACATGGAAAACATATCCAACTTACGTAGCCTCTCCGGGTACGTCAGCTTCTTTAAGTCGTACACCATTTTCGTCCCGGACCGCAGGACTCGTTCAACTGCCATCTTATCACGAACCAGGCATGGAGGACAAGCCTGGACGCAGTATTCCAAGTGCGGCCTTACAAAAGCCGAAAATAGTCTAACAAACATGTCGGTGGTCATGATCCCGAATGACCTGCGGATCATCCACAACATGTTGAAGCCTTTACGAGCAGCTGTCTTCCAGTGTTCACTGGACTTGAAGTCAGATGACAGCAAAACACCGAGGTCAGATTGGAGTTGAACTCGCGGTACCTCGTTGCCGCCAAGCAAATAACGCGTCGGCGGGTCATTCGGACCAACGCGTAGAACGGAACATTTCCCTAAATTAACTGGCAACTGCCACAAAATTGACCAGTCCCAAAGTCTATCCAGAGCCTCCTGTAGGGTCAGTGGACCAATCGGCTCGTCTATCGTGAACCAGAGTTTTAAGTCATCCGCAAACATTAGGGATGGCACACCCAATTCATCAGGTAGGTCATTAACGTATAAAGTGAAGAGAAGGGGGCCAAGAACCGAACCTTGCGGCACGCCACTGAGAACACATTGGCGGAAGGACAAGCTTGAACCCACCCGCACACACATTTCCCTTCCGATTAGGAAAGCTGAAATCCATCGTAAGACTGGTCCAGAAATACCAAAGGAATTCAGCTTGTACAAAAGGCGCGAATGTGGAACGGTGTCAAAAGCTTTGGAAAAGTCAATAAACAGCACGTCTACTGCCTTCCCGCAATCAACGGCTTCGGCCCAGTGTTCACGAGCGGTTAACAAGTTAGTAAGGCAAGAATAGCCCTTACGAAAACCGTGCTGAGAAGGAGTAAGCAAGTCAAACGCTTTCAAATGTCCTTCGAGAGCGTCCCTCACGAGCTTTTCCAATAACTTGACCAGCACGCTCGTTAAACTGACCGGTCTATAGTTATCAGGGAGGTGCTTATCACCTTTCTTAAAAATGGGGCAAACAATAGCCTCCTTCCAGTCCTTGGGTAGAGAGCAGCCTCGTAGAGACTTCACAAAAAGATGCGTAATCGGAGAGCAAAGTTCATCAGCCAACTCGTACAACAGTTTGGGATGAATAGCATCTCCACCGGCAGCTTTACTGGGATTTAACTGCCTCAAAAGCCGGAGCACTTGAGCCTCGGTTATAGAAACCTCCTCCAAGTGGGAGCCCTCAGGAACTTTTGCCTGGAGACTGATATGCGGCGGCTGTGACTCTCTAACATAAACCCCAGCATACTGTTCTCCAAGCAGACAAGCTTTTTCGTGATCCGTGACAACAGCAGTGCCGTCCGGGCCAAACAATACTGGGATGCACGAATTCATGTTGCTTCGCCTTTTGACATAGGCGAAGAAGCGTTTCGGGTTTGATGAGGCTATACGAGCAAGCTCTACTTCATGCTGTAGACGAGCACCACGTAGATACTGCCTGCAGGCATTTCGAACCTCACGATATCGCTTGAAAGTGCATAATGAAGGAGCAGATAAGTAAGTACGCCAACATCTGGCACGTCTGTTAAGTTGTTTGCGTACAGCAGAATCAAACCAGGGTGGTTTTGCCCTAGTTTTATTCCTGCCAGATAGTAGTATATGGATTCGGGAACATTGGTGCACACGAGAGTTAACGCAGCGTGGTTTTGTCTAGCAAGTGTTGGCTTTATACTTTTTGCCGGCAATTCGTGTTGTTTAGAGGACACCACTGGATTGGACGGTGAAAGCTGCTTTGCACCACGCGTGCTCGGTACTGAAGATGGACCTATGTGTGTCCCTCCCGGTGTGTTTGTCGAGGCAATCGATGCGTACGTTACCTGCTTGTTATCTGCACCGGATTTCCTACGGCTCTGAGCTGTCGGTGTCATGGCTGAATCTCCAAGTGAAGCCTCTATGGTTGGAGAAGTGGAAGCAGACATGTTTGAGGCTTGCCCACTTATGGGAGTCAGGTGACCCAGTGGATTTAGAGTCACAGACGCTGCAGTGCGGTTGGAGCGTCTAGCTCTTTTCTTCGGTTTAGACTCAGAGCTTACTTTGGCCGGGTGAGATATTATCGTGGCCGTATTTACCTCCGGGGGACGGATCTTAGTATTTACAAATTGCGCGATTATTTCAGTCATCCTATCGCATTTTTTCATGAGCAAAGATAAGCAGTTGACCACTGGAATGACTTGACATGTTGGGCAAAACCAAATTGTGTCAGCAACTTGGTTTGTCTGTCTCACTTCTTGGACAGATTTGCCTACACATTGCGGACAGTATGATCTAATGCAGCTAGAACAGGTGATACTGATCTTAAGCAGTTTGCTGCAGTTGTCTGCGCAACATAGGCGACGTTGAACCATTGGAATGCAAAGCCTATCTTAGCGCTCACCTTGATAAGTGTACTTTGCGCTAGGGGTGACGCAGGAACAGGTCAGAACACGCGCACGAATGGATAGTTGTCCAACCGAACCAAGGTCAGGCGGAGGCAGATGATTGTTCATTGTTCAAGTGAACGAACAATATATATCGACGAATCTGGCGTGGTAAACGTGCTGTAATTTCCGCTGAGTTGATTGCCGAATGAAAGCTTGTACCTGAAGGACCGAGTTCTGTGATAACGTCATTGTGCCCAAAAGGACCAATTCTCATTGGAACTGAGGAACCAGTTGATACGGCAGCCTTTTCACCGAAGTTGTTACAGCAGGCACCGCTAATGCTCGTCTAGTTTCTAATACCCATCACTTATGGAGAAGGTTATACACACACCCACACCAGTATTCCTGTAGGACTATGAGACATGTAATGTGTGAGTGGTTGGTTGCCTTTGCATATCGATGTCTGCACTTTTTCTCATACGATTGGCCCTCTTAGCGAGTCGTAACGAAGTCCACCGATTACTACTCGGCAACGTACCCTCTTGCGCCGAAGTGGAATATCTGTTGAACTGGAGCAGCCTGCGTAGTCCACGCTGGTATCGTCTGATGTTTTTTTCCTATGAAAATCATTAGTAGTGTAAATTTCTCCTATCTAATCATCAACATAGATACATCAGTGACTTTGTACCGTTGTTTGACTGCCGGTGCGTTACCGAGACGCCATGCCTTGGGGCTCTCAACCAAAACTGCAGTTAGAAAGCGTACTCGGAAGGCGGAGTGAACTTGGCAACAATGCTTAAGCTAGGATCTGGAAAGTAGGTTTGTTTACTCTCTTAACACCTCATATTCCGATATTAGTAGGTCTATAGATGCTACAAGGTGCCGTTCAATATATGAAGGTTTTTAGTTGTTCTCCGATTTGGGTCTTTTGACTGCAAACGCTTTCGTTACTAAGCTAATTCACGTAATAATTGTCAAGTGGGTCTCATTGCTGCGTAAACCGTTGGGCTGGGATAGGTTTGTTATTCTTACGACCCGGTGTAGGATCAGATACTACTGTCTGGTTGAGATGGCAAAAGTCCATAGCACACCATACATCAACAGCCTACCCGATTGGAGACGATATAGCTCAGGTCATACAGTGCTGCTTTACATGATGGAGCCACACAAGAAACATGGTTGGTCCAGTAGAACAGTGCATTTTTGCACGAATGGCCGTTTTGTTTTCCATTCCTTACTGCTACGCCACTGTTGAGCTTTAAAAAGACGAAACACTTTATGCCCTGTTTGAGGACTGTGAAACCGGATTGGTTTGTGAACGATTTTGATTTAGGTTTCATTGCTTCCACCAGAGCATGCTCATCACAGCTGTCTGCGTGGCATTGCATTTTCAAAGCTGTTGAAGTCGTATACTGCCACATAAACTGTCACATACATCCTTGACAGAAGGCCTCAAGTATCGCCATCAACAAATATATATATATATATATATATATATATATATATATATATATATATATATATACGCTGCGACACGTCTGCCACTGGTGTCGGTCTTGAGCTATGACTCCAAAAGTCTCCAACCACCGACACTCCGCATTTTTAGGACTCAAACCAGTGAGTCGAGAAGAATCAACAGGTATCAACTGTTTCGTTAGCTTTTTTATATCGTTTCTTTAATGGGTAGGCTGTCAACCACGCCGCCTTCAACCCTGTCCAGTAACTGCAAACAGCCTGCGTTGTATAAGACACTGAACGTGCATGCGCAACACATGTCCAAACCACCGCATTTGATGCATTGAAATGAACTCCTCGAGCCAGTGGCTGTTTCCCCCCATAGAGGCGCCTTTTTCTTTTTCTTTTCTTCACCTTTTTGCTTTTCATCTTTGAGACGATTTTGAAACCTACTGCGATGACACTGTTCCATAACATGGTGCAATGGTTGATGTGCTCCCGTAATCCATTGGGCTACACTGTGAAACACTTTCCATTTTCTTCATAGCCCACTCTTACCAGGCCGGTCGACAACTCAAAGTTTGACGCATCTGATCCATTAATCGTTTTCATCGGTAGTTGTGGAAATGTCGATGGTCCCTTTCCCTCAAACCCACCTCGAAAAGCGACAGTTATACGCCCATCCTGAGCGGTCCGATGTCTCTCTCGGTAGGAGAACACAACTCTTGCTCAATGGTTTGCTGCCACAAGCCGGACATCCGCTGGTGGATGATGTTCAAACGTGCCAAATTTTATCGTCGGTGTATTGTGGTCGCAAGTCTATTGCGATGCTGTCAAAGGACGTGTATTACTTGTTCTGAATCTTCCAAGGCTGCTTGTTGCCGGCTTCTTGCAATTCAAAACAGTGCTCTGCGGTCACTCTTCTCCCGAGCTAGATGTGCTTCTAGCTGCCTTATGGCTTAACCTAGTGAGTGAAAGACTAAATGCTAGAGAGTCGGAGGATCGGTCCTCCCCAAGGTGGGTTACTAAGGAGCATCATCTACTTGCACTATCTCATCACCAGTGCTTTTCCGTCATGCATTGTCTCTTCTCAGACTTCTTCCTCCACGCTTGACCAGAAGAGTTATCGCTGCTTCTAGGGCCTTGGTCGTCCTCTTAATCACTGGTTTCATTTCACATAGGTTCTTTCAACTGTTACGCTCTGAATTACATCAGTCAACCAGGAACGTTGGGCCCTTCACTCTTGGGATCTATATGGGTTGTATCATAAACCCACATGCAGGAGAGCGCCGCCCTAATAAACATTCACTTATTTCGCTCAGATTCTCTTGATAGTGACTATAATTCTCGTTTCTCTGGTACTAGCTAGTCGATGGCTCGATGTGTTCACCGTTTCGTATTGTCCTCAACCAAAACGCCTAAGTAATTTTGCTGGGATAGACCAACGATAGATTCTGCATAGGCGAAGTTCGATTTCATGTTTCTTAAGGTTTACCGTCCGTTGTGGTCGTGACTTTAATGTTTCGGTGTGCGCTCCAGGCGGCTGCTGTTTGATGAGCATCAAAGGCAGCTTTTGCACGAAACTTCACTGTCATTGATGAGGTGAGTGCTCCGAATTCAGATTAGTATCGCCTCTAGTGCTCCACAGAAAAGACTTTAGAAGCCGCTTGTCCGCTCAATACGGGCTTGAAGTGTTTCTCATTTCAGCTGAAGGTACAGTTTTCGTTCCGTTGCATATCGTTTCACTATAAATCCACTATAAATCCACTATAAATCGGCACCTGACTATTCATTTTTGATAATACAGGAAGCTCTATTCCTTGAATATACACTTTAAGATGGATATATTGCAAACAATCGAGGGCTGTTCTACTTCGTGCAGAGCACTGGTCTGTTGGAGCTCTCAGATAATGAGGCAACAAATGCAGAATGAGGATAGTTGATCCTTTCCGAGAAACCCTTCGCCATGAGGCTGGACCTTACCGTGGTGCGATGGTTTGTGTGCCCCAGCGATTCATTAAGCTATGCTGGGTGGTGCTTTTGCACCTTCAGAGTCACTCATACCAGATTGGTCAATGGTTAGAGGCCAGACAAACACAGCCTCCTGGTCCTCCAGGTTGGGGGTTGGAATGAGGGTGGCACCTTATTCCTTAAAACGGACTCCTTGTAGCCCAACGCCAAACCCACCGCCTTGCGGACAGGTTTTTGAACTAAAAGCTTTGGTTGAGAACCCTAATCGTTCTCCTGTCTAAGCCTGGGCAACCTGACAGTATTCTGCCCACGCAATACAATGAATCTCTCTTCAAACAAATTTCTGATGCTCTGGCCACCGCAGAGGGTAATCAACGGTGCCCTATCTGCTGCATGGAGCATGGTAGATAGGGGTTTGGATGCTACTGCTCAAGCCTTCTCGTCTTCTTATTCCCCCTCTTACGCCTTTCACTCTTACCGTCCCCTTCCAACTTCACTTATATCCCCCCAGTTTTCAATCCCCCAATTCTCGGCCCTTCCCCAACATGCTTTCCTAGGCATATATCTTCTAATTTCGACTCACATGTGAACGCGGAGCGTCACTCCTCTCCTGTCGAGAAGCCCATGTCAAATCAATCGGCCCATTCCAGTTCATCGGCTTCCATTTGGGGCCCTCGATCCTCCTTCAGATTGGCATGCCTCAATGTACGCACACTGCTACAAATCGGTCAACAGGCAGCACTTGCCCGAAGATTAGAGACCCTCTCAATCGATATCTGCTGCGTATCACAGACTCGCCTGCAAGACTCGAGCTCTGTGCTCACTCTGCGATCCCCTTCAGGTGACGCAAGCAGTATTTTCCCATTGCGCCTATCCGGTGACGATGCAGCTTCGAGCACCGGCCAAGCTGGTGTTGGCATTGTCCTGTGTCCCCGGGCTAAAGCTGCTCTGGTTGACTGGATTCCAATCAGTAGTCGGATGTGTGCGGTTCGATTGGCTGGCTCGTTTAAAGCTTCGAAGTCGCGCGGGACTAATAGATGTCTATTCGTTATCGCTGCCTATGCGCCCACAAACTTTAGCGATGAATCAGTAAAGAACGACTTCAACCGCCAACTGACCCAGCTCCTTCGCCACAGAAGAAGCACTGACACTGTAGTGCTGCCTGGGGTTCTGAACGCACAAGTTGGAAAGTTGTCCACTGATGAAATGCATCTGGGCGGTCAACACGATATAGGCTCTCGTAATGACAACGGCGAGCGGTTACTTCATTTGTGTGAAGATGCTCGCTTATTTCTTGCGAGCACTAATTTCCAACACAGCACCCGCCGGAGGGTGACTTGGCGCCCACCAGCGTCGAAACAGCCTTGGACGCGAATCGATCACATGGTGATAAGTTACCGATGGAGAGGCTGCATCCAGAATTGTCGCTCGATTTGGAGCACATGTGTGGACACCGACCATGCACTTGTATGTGCTGACCTGCGGATGCGTTTTGGCGGATGCCGACGACGACACTGTGAGCGCATTGACACCAGCCAACTGACAAAGCCAGCTGTTCTGAATGCATATCGAAGTACGCTGACATGCGAGTTGAGTAATCGCTCACTGGAGACAATTGATGTTCACTGGTCTCATATTCACCAGACCTTACTAGCAGCAGGCAAATCCTCATCTGGTATGTCTAATAGCCAACGTGGACATTGGGTCTCTTCTCGGTCTCTGCAACTTATCGACGCTCACCGGCATATCCCGGCTGGAAGTGAACACAATGAAACTCGCAAAGAGCTCCGGGCAAAACTCCGTGCTAGCCTGAAGAGAGACCGCGAATCTTGGTGGTATCATCCTGCGTCAGAGATGGAAGTGGCCGCTGCCCTTGGCAACCATCCTATGTTATTCCATCTGGTACGGGAAACAGGCAGCAGGAGACCTGGTGTTAGTGAAACAATTTGTGATGAGCGTAGACAGCCTATCCACAATTTGTCAAAACGTTTGGAGCGTTGGGCTGAGCATTTTGAAATCAATTTAATCGGCTCGAATTGTTCGATTCGCCGGTCACTGATCGTCCTGCTCTGTGGACTGTCCCTTTGGATCCACCCTCTCGCTCAGTAGTCGAACGTGTGATCGGACTGTTGAAGTTGAACAAAGCCGTGGGACCAGGTGATCTTCCTCCAGCCCTCTTCCAATTCGGAGGCTCTGCTCTTGTTGATGCTTTACATGAATTAATAGTGAAACTGTGGGAGCAGTAAACTGTCCCAACCGACTGGAGCCGCTCCGTTATTTTTCCCACCTTCAAAGGCGGCTCGCGCTCGGAATGCGGCAGTCATAGAGGGATCAGTCTGATCTCCATCGCCTCCACATTACTCGCTTCCATAATTCTTCACAGACTGACTGGCGCTCGTGAAAGCCAGATTCGTGAGGAGCAAGCCGGGTTTCGTCGTGGTCGTGGCTGCATCGACCACACCTTCACCTTGCGTCAGTTGTTGGAGCACTGTCACACAAATTGACGGCCCACCGTAGTCGTGTTCCTCGACATCAAAGGTGCCTTCGATTCGGTTGATCGATGTGCCCTTTGGAATTGTCTACTCAGGAAAGGTGTGCCGAGAAATATGTGAATATTATCCGAGCATTATATGCGCGTAGCACGGGCAGAGTGAGGGCTTACGGCAAGCTGTCGCCACCCTTCAGTATGTCCAGCGGTGTGAGACAAGGATGCCCGCTGTCACCTTTCCTCTTCAACTTCCCTATTGAGGAATTCATGGAGATTGCATTTACAGGACATGACTTGGAAGGTGTGGAGCTACTCCCAGGAGAACGACCACTTGACTTAGAGTATGCAGACGACATCGCCCTCATCTGTGACAGCTCCCAGACGTGCCAAGCCGCGCTGGACAGATTAGTACTGGCTGTCCGTCACTTCGGGCTTTGGTTTGCACCATTGAAGTGCAAAGCGTTTCTCCAAGATTGGTCTGGACCGCCTCCTACGCTGACCCTTGGTGGGGACCAGCTAGAAGTCGTACAAAAATTCAACTACCTGGGAAGTTGTATCAGCGCCCGTGTGATTGAGGATGAGATCACGAACCGTATAGCAAAAGCTCGAAGTGCTTTTGCTAACCTTCGCCACCTATGGCGGCGGCGCGACATTACACTCGCCCTGAAGGGTAGAGTGTACAATGCAGCGGTACGTTCGACCCTACTGTACGGTTATGAAACCTGGCCGCTTAAAGCAGCGGACCTAAAGAGGCTAGTTACGTTCGACCACCGGTGCCTTCGTAATTTAGCTCACATCTGTTGGGAACACCGCGTGAGCAACGAGCGTGTTCGACGTCTTGTTTACCGCACAGGAAAAGGAAATGAACCGCTCAGCACCGTCATTTCACGTACCAGGCTCCGATGGCTCGGCCACGTGTTACGCATGCCAGCCCACCGACTCCCTCGACGTGTGTTGTTTGCTCACCGGGGATGTGGGTGGAAGAAGAGGAGGGGTGCCCAAGCGATGACTTGGTCCAGAGGAATGAAGGCCCTCACTTCTGAGCTGGCCTCGGTTGGAGCATCTCGGCTCCCTGGTTGGGGTCCAAAAGACGGTGAACACGTTTGGCTGGATACACTTGCTGACATGGCAAGGAGCCGACCTCAGTGGCGTTCGTGCTGTGAGTTTCTTTGTCCCTCCCCATCCCTTTTAGCCTCCCCCTCCAACCACGATATCATTATTTAGCTTTCTATAATTTCGCATGGTATTTCTTTTTGATGCACAGTAGCCGGCTGGTAGCTTACCGGAACGATGCCCATCCGTTACCGGTAGCTCAGCCGGCTTGCACCAGTTGCGCGATTTTTTCTCCTTTTTCCTGTGTATTGCATCACAGTAGCTGAGGTGTTCCCCACCTCTAGCTAACGTGTATGATGAGGATGATGATGACATATGACAACTGTCACCGCTCAAAATTTTCCCTTCTGTACTCTATTTTGCAATAGAAAGGATCACTGATGATACCATTGCATAATCCCTCCGCGTTGATTTTTACAGGACGATCTGTTTCTAAACCCAAGGTAAATGGTATGGTCTGCTTGGAACCTGCTTTGGCTCTTACCCGTGCTCTACTGAATGAAATCTCGCTGAGTGAAGCAGGATATCATCACTTAGGGGCCCAGGTAGGTACCTCACTGGTTCTCGTTATGAGCACGCTTACAGCGCCTGATCAGTTCATTTATTTAGGTAGACCCAACACTTGTGTTGGTCAAGTTGCCTACGAGGCTGTCTTGCGTAATGCGGAAACTCGTGTGGCCCTTAGACTTCTCATCATCTGTGGAGGCGACGAGATAGCAGTTTGTTAGTTGAGAGCAAAATGTGAAATCCTCTTAATTCGTTTTATTCCGCTCACTTGTGCCATTACATATGCTTGAAGAGTGTCATATCGAAACTGCTCCATAGTTTCTCTAGCGTGATTTCCGAAGCTAGGCGAAATTATGCCGATAGACTATCTCCGTAGGTCCGCAAGACAAAATTCGTTCATCCGAGGTTCCTCGCATCCTCGTTTTTGTTTACTTTGTTATAAAAACGACCATCATTAACTATCTTCTCAGTCATTACGGGGGTGAAAATTCTGTTCGGTTACAAATTGACAGTATGTAAACGAACTAGCGTTCTTGAGATCAAACCTATGGAAACTCATGGAAACGCTTCTGGACCAACGGCCAGTCAGCACTTCACGTCTCGATAGTCCCTCCTATCCAATTTGGGCATGAATTTACAGGAGTGAGTCGACACACCACTGGTTCTATTTGTGAAAACTCACTGGAAGTGCTCGATCGGTTCTCTCGCATTACTATTATCACTTCACGTGTTCAATTCACTGAGGATGTTGATACACTTAACACTCATGTGGTTGTACAACGTCTCTGTTCGCGAGATATCGGCCTGTCAGCCATGGACAGGGTGCACGATGCGCTAAGGCCGGTGTTACTGTATTGAGAAAAAGCATGATTTCATGTACAAGATATTACAAAACAGGAATTGTCGTTACTTGTACCCACTGATTATAATCAATAATTATTGATCGTGCCGGGTGGAAGCACCGTGCAGATAATATTGAGATTTGCCTGCTGTAGGTTGCGGAGACTGGCACCGTATAAGTGTTTGTTGAACTGGAACCGCCAACCTCGGATATGCTATATCCTTCGCATACCTATCGAACAGTGATCTTAGTGTACTTATTTGATTTTACTACTGTGCCCAGTTTGGTGACACCGCTGGGTTGTTAGCCGACGTCGCTACAAAAGGCATCTACAAATGGACTGATGGACCTGATTAGGCTAGTGCGTGCCTTCCCTCTGGATAAGGAGTTCGGGTTCGTACACTTCGATATTTGGAGGACTTATTTTATAGATTTCATTCGCGGATTCTGGGGTGCTCCTACACTCGGTCTCTTACATCTGGTTGTTACCATGATAACGGAGTAAACTGTATTTACACTTTCCTTTCCATCTCTTTTGTTTTACATTTTGTCTCACACATTGTTAATTATATTTAATTTGATTAAACTATTACTAGTACCATTGTGATACGAGTCATGACACATGAAACTACCGTATGTCGACGCTTGAATCATGATTGCTCACCCGAATTCAGCTTTGTTTCCACGTTTGCTCATGTATACACATTTTCTTTGCGAGTAAGCCGACTTTAGTCAAGACAACCAACCTTTCCAGGTTAGAGCACAGACCACACTTAACTGATTAATCAGCTAACTGTTCAGCTTACACTCAAACAAGTGCCACCACAGCTTCATTGTTTGACTCACCGCTTGAGTAGCATCGCTAGGTAGAGCCACTTGTACGCACACCTTATCTGTCGACCTCTGTCCCTTGTGTGTGGTCAATTGGTCCGGTTGGTAAATTGGTTGCTGACTCTCTAACTGCGGGTTACTACTGGTGAATACAGTGAGTTACAACCTTTACGCTTTAAATGAACCCCACCCTTTATACAAAGGCAGTTGCCGTCTTGAGGCACTGCCAGGATATGGAATGTAGGCTCCCTTAGTTGCATTCGACGCGTTGCGGATTACGAAGGGCAAACAGTCAGGTACACTGTCGTTCCAACCCACAGCCCACTGGAACGTCGTACTTCTCTCTTCAATGTTATGCTACTTTGTATGGCTTCCAATGCGCATAATTCATACGATGGCTTCATCGAGACTAGAAATTACTTCATGATATGGAATGCTCATCAGAGGGGCCGATAGACCTTGCTATGCAGTGTAGTATAGTGTCCAGTCGCGCCTAATAAATGCAACCAATTGCGAACCCGGTCGCGGAGGGCAATGTGACCAATTGCAAACAGCAAACATTCCTCCTCGGCTGAGGTCCAAAAGCGCACTACAAGGCGAACCGTAGTCCTGTTTGAGATTACGAGTCACAGTAGATCATAGATGACACCCACTTCGAGCTACTAGTGTTGTCGGTTCCAACTATATCGCTGGGTCATTTTGCACTGGGTTGCTCTGAAGATTTAACCGATTCTAACTCGCTTATCTACTGGTGCACACTCTAAATCGAGCGTACAATACCACGTTCAAAGTTGCCCGTTGTCATTTGTTTTGCTCAGAACCATACGCAGATTATACGCACGGTTCTGCCGTGTTTGGACTCATGAATGCATTTCATTCGGTTCATCTAATGATGTGTGTTATACATAGCCGTTCTCTGAGATTAAAAATATGTAGGTAGAAACAATGAGGTTCTCTGTGCTGGGAGCATACAACCACATAATAGGTTCGTACAAGTAAAAATATGGTTAACTTTGACATCGTCCTTGAAATCTCAGCGTTCCGAAATGGCGATATGAACAACAGATGTCTATTTAAGTGTTCACTTTGTTCCGCTCTTAGCTTTACTGTTCCAGGGTATGAAACGAACTACTCCCCTGCTGTCCCACATCACTCAAAGCAGAAAGCCTACGCTATCTATCCATCCGTTCATATAAGTGACTGCAAGGGCGATCCGCGAAGTCTGGCTGCCATACGTCCAGTGCAATGAGGGTGTCGAGCACACAAACTCCAATGAGAGTTCAGCCTCGATTTAACGGTAACAGATCTGTTTTGGTCCTGTCTGTTGAGAAGACCAAATTTAAAACGATTATGCGGACATGTGGACAGTAAGCAAATGGGATCACTGTTGCCTAATTAACTAACGACTGTAGCTGAATACTTCGCAGCGGCCCAGCCACATGTTGGCCCCCTGTTCTACATTACGTTTTTGTTTCCTTGCTTATTGCGGAGCTTTGTAGTTTGATATTATTAATGTAACGCAAGAACTAACGCGCCGCATTTCCTTGACTGCTTTCGCCTTCCACAGTGGCGTACATTAACGATAGCAAACGCACCATAAACTCGAACTGCCTTTTTTATGCCGATGAGATCAAGGTGTGAAGGGCGATAAATACACCAGATGATATCACAGTACTTCAAACTAATCTGAATAGGGTATCCGCGTAGTCGACCCAGAATCTACTTCGATTCAGTACGGACAAATGTGTACCTACGTCGCATGTTGGTGCACTCCTAAAAACTCGGCAACCAGAAGCTTGAAACTTCTTCTAGCGAGAAGGATCTGGGAGCTCTGCTACAGGTCGACCTAGGATGTTCGAAGCAAGCTGAAAAGATGTCTAAGAGTGGCATTCAACATGTGGGCTTCCTGAAGCATGCATTTGGACGATTCGACTCTCCTATTCTTCCACAACTTCTCGATTCATACATACAGCCACATGTGAAGTACGCAATACAGATCTGGCAACTATGGCTGCGTAAAGATCTCACCGCCTTGGACATACCCCAACGTCGCGCAACCAAGAATGTCAAAGGTCTGTATAATTTGCCGTATGAACGTAGGCTTCAATTGCTCGGGGTCTTCAGCGGACAGTTTCGGAGATTGCGCGGGGACTTCATTATGACTTGTGAGTGACCCCAGCCACACATGCCGCTACCTATTAGAGCTCAGTCACAACAGCAGTTTGAGAGGCCACCATCTCAAACTGACAGGGCAGCACAGTCCCTTGGAATGCCGTCGGAATTTCTTTTCCCTATGCGTTTGCAGAAGGTGTAATACCCTACCGCGCTGACAGAGTTCATTGGCTGAGTTGACTGTACACTTATTTCGCTACACCATCTTACATGATTGATTACCCATAGATAAACGCAAGTGTCTGTTAAAGATTTCACTGATGGTCAAATCACAGATTTCGTTCCACGTTTGTCACCTCATGTATTTGTACACCAGAAGGAGACACGATTTTTACCAACATCCATTTTGCCGTCATTACTCATGGATTTTCATTCCATACTACGTATACTTCAGTGAGTTCATTGTATAAACCCAATTTTGCTAACACTTTTTATATTTTGCAGTTTCACCATAAGCATCCTGCGGGACCTGTTAGGCATCACTCTTTTACCTGTATAAAACCATTGTTCCATTAAAATCTGTCTTTATAGAAAATGGTCTCTCGGCTCCATCAACGTATAGACATAGCGTCCGGTCTTCACTGGCAGATCCACTCCAGTGATCTCCTAGCCAAGGTACTGGTTCGTCTTTTTACTGTTGTCGACTGTATTACCAGTTTTGTCGCGTTAATTACGAATCGAGACGTCGAAGTCCAGGGTTTAACTACCTCAGAAATCTGTTGCAATCCTTATATCCTACCCATAACACCTTCGTTTGGGCTGCACCTACGGCTTTCCCATCAGCGGCGATTGAATAGTCATAAAGTGCATGCAAGGTGTATTGAGGTGCAGCGATGAAAACGATGATGGGTTATGCAGTATTGACTATTTTAAAGTAATAGTATAACCTCTCTATCGATCTTATTCGCCCTACTATTACATATGCGTTTATGTAGTCAATATTTTGCGACCAGGTGCTTTACGAATGGCTTACTCGGCTTTTGAATCAACCTGGAGAAAAGCATATTGTACACTAAAATATTTATCGGTCAAGTTACACCAATTGTTACATAGGAGTATATCCGTATTACATCCACTAATGAGAGGTATATCCGTCACGAGATATGGAAATAGAAATAAACTGATAATCACGTTGCTGTGGTCGGAACTCAGTTTACCAAAATGAGTGCGAAGCGCCACCCGGTGGCTGAGCTGTCTTCACGGAGGTGTGTATCTGCCGTTGCCCGGGGGGTAGAACCACTAAAACAAATGAAGAGTCAGCGTGTTATATTGGAAAGCTATTGAAACACTACGTGGTTTATTGTTTTCCTTAACATGTAGAGTTGCCTCCTGTCATTCTTAAGCGATGTATAATACTCATTAGTGCCATCTTGCAGTGCTCGTTTTCTAATTGTTTTGTTCAAAATATTCATTAGGCTTCTTTACCAATTTACACAAGTCTATGATGTGCGTATCACGAGGTGCTTGTTTCTGTTGTATTCCTGATCCTAGCCTATGCGACGCGTCGTATACCTAAGTAAGAATTCAGTTGTTCCTATGTCAAGGTTTGCCTAGGAATATTTGCAGGTCAATGAGTTCCCAATTTCTCATTGGAAGTGATGAAATACATCGCATTCTACATATATTTTGCATACATAGGCCAAGTCATATAGTACTGGATTGCAGGTGAGGTCACCCATTAGTAAACATGGAGTAGCATGCGGGTAATTACCTTGCACCATTTTCGCTCAGATCCAATTTACAACACCGGTGTGCAAAAATGCAGTTAAATACTTAAGTATTGGCGGAGTAGTATCGGAGTACCGGATGCATCCTTTCATATACACGGGTCTTTTTCAATAATCTTCTAGCGACATCTTCAGAGAGCCACTATTTAAACAAACCGTAGCATCACTGTCTGGTTCGGCTTCTTAATATGAGTCTCACCAAATCCATGCTGAACAACCGTATATATTATTCATCAAAACTTCAACTACATTTTGCATCGGCCGTCGCGCTGCATTAAATGATAGGCTTATCTGTTGCATGCAACAGACAACATGTCTACGAATTTTAAGCTTACAACTCGATTGGCGTAGAGCACACACATCACACATTGTCTCTGAAGGCGCGAAGGCACCGCCCGGTGCCTAATGGTCTGCTAGCCCGCGCCTCAAGCCAGGCAGACGTGGTCAAATTGGTGCAAACTCGCCAACTCCCACCTGCGGCTGGCCGCGGTCCTAGGAGCATAACATAATGCGGTCGTACAACACAAGTGCCTTGTCCTAAATCTTCAAAGGCTGTGTGTGACACACCTCAAACAGACCCCAGTGGGCCTCTACAATCATACTTCCGATCTGGACTTGCTTCCCACTGCTTTGCGGATCATGCTGTTGCGCCAAACGCTCTGGGTGGAGTCCCTCAAGCGAACCTCCAAATTCCCCACTGCTTTGTAGGTCCGACTGTTGAGTCGAACAAAACGCTTCTCTCCAAATGGGCAGCCGGAGAGTATCATTTGCCCTATCGACTCCGTTGACAATACTTCCGCTTCTTCTTGTATTTCTCTCTCATAAATCTCTTCTTTCCTATCTATTGAGCAAGAGACTGACACTGACCTCGCAGCTGCTGCTATCGATACATGTATATTTCCATTAAACCTAGACTTTCATTCCACATTTGTTCTTTTAACTTCCACCATCTGGGTCAGATGGGCCAGGATGCAGCACTACCACTTCACTCTCTTGGCATTGATGTCTGCTGTGTCTCTGAAACACGCATACATCAAAGCGGCGTGGTGACGAATCTTCGACTCCTGGTTCTGAATCTAACGACAATGACTATTCTCTTCCCGTCTCTGGCGACACTGTGTTAATCGCTCAAGATATTTACGGTATTGGAATCGCCCTAAGCAAACATGCTGAAAACAATCTGCTTAACTGGATGCTGATGAACAGTCACACGTGTGCGATTTGACTTCAGACGTTTATTGGAGGTACTAAGCACCGTCTGAAGACAAGATGCCTTTCCATAGCTTCCGTTCATGCCCCCCACTGACTGCAACTCGGAGGTTCTCAAAGACGATTTCTATCATGAACTCTCATCTCTTTGCATGGCGAATACTCACATCGTGACTGTTGCTGGTGACATGAATGCCCAAGTGAACAATACCTGGGAAGCTGTTTTGGGGTCGATGCACGCAGAATAGACAATGGTGATAGATTCATGTAACTATAAGCCGAGCACAGTTTGTATGTTAGCAGCACCGTTTCAACACGAATGTGTACACTTCGTCACGTGGCGCCCACCGAATTCTTCGCTGACCTGGATCTACATTACCCATATTCCTCTTCGCTACAGATGGCGCACATCAGTCCAAGACTGTCAGTCAATTTGGAGCACGTGCCTGGATTCCAACCATGATCTAGTGCGCGCACGCTTGGCGCTCACGCTTCCCACTTCAAAGAAGCGTCCAATTTCTATCATTGCTGGTAACTTGAACCCACTGTCTGCAGTTCCACAATATCATGAAGAACTGGCCCACCGAACGTCAGTGATAAATGAGGTTGGCGACACAGGGAAAGGAACTGAACCGCTCAGCACCATCATTTTACGTACCAGGCTCCGATGACTCGGCCAGGTGTTGCGCATATCAGCCCACCGACTTCCGCGACGTGCGTTGTTTGCTCACCGGGGGTGTGGATGGAAGAAGCGGAGGGGTAGCCAAGCGATGACTTTGTCGAGAGGAATGAAGGCCCTCACTTCTGAGCTGGCCTCGGTTGGAGTGTCTCGGCTCCCTGGTTGGGGTCCAAAAGACAATGAACACGTTTGGCAAGATACACTTGCTGAGGTGGCTAGGAGCCGACCGCAGTAGCGTTCCTGCTGTGAGTTTCTTTGTCCCTCCCCCTCCAACCACGATCTCATTTCGTAGCGTAATATAATTTTACATAATAATTTTTCTTGTTGCCTCGTAGCCAGCTAGTAGCTTTCCGGAACGATACTCATCCGTTGCTGGTAGCTAAGTTGGCATGCAACTGTGGTATTTATTTTCTTTTTTCTTTTATGTATTGCGGCACAGTAGCTGAAATGCTTTACACCTCTAGCTAACGTGTATAATGATGATGACGGTGTGGTTGTCGGCCCGAACGCCGCTATGCCATGAAGAGTGTCTTCGAATCGATCGGGAAGGTTAGTAGATTTCAGTGGCCCGTAGTATAAAGAAAACCAGTGCTATTGGAAACAGCCGAGTGCTGTTGCAGTTCATCCGGAAAACGGGTCCGAGAAAATATAGTTAGATAAGATAGACAGTTTATTCATTCTCAGCCTCTTCGTCCGGTCTATTGAGCGAAACATTTCGCAAGGCACTTCATCGGGTCTGCTGCGATACTGCCGCTTGCCGAATCGCCTGAGCCGATGTGGAAAGTAGAGGTCACATTTCCAACTTTGGAACACATTCGACATGATTTTTCCGTCTTGAAACGAAACAAGACCGCTGGACCCGACCATCTTTCTCCATCTTTGCTAAAAGATGAAGTGACCGTTTGTTGGCTGGACTTGCTTCTCTATTTAACACCATTTGGAACACTTAAGAGGTGCCTTCAGACTGGTGACTGTCGTGCGCATCTCCAAGAAGGGTCAGCGCACTTTGTGCGAGAATCCTCGAGATATTAGCCTTGTTTCTATTGCCTCCCAACGTCTAACAGGTATCATTCTCCGACTAATTACTGGTGTTTTTGAGAACCGAATCACTGAAAGCCAGGTTGGTGTCCGCCCTAGTCGCGGTTAAGTAGACCATATATTTACGCCTCGCCACCTTTTAAAGCCGAGATATGCATACAGACGTCCGACTATGGTGGTTTTTCTTGACCTGAAAGTCGCTTTATACTCTATTGAATGCGCCAGCTTGTGGCACTGACTATCCATGAGGAACTCGCCGCCTAAATTCCTTTCCATTATTATACTTACTCTGCCGTGACTCCCGAGGTCGTGTAAGGGTCTACGGGAAACTGTCTATTGAGTTCCCCACGATAAGTGGGATTCGTCAGAGTTGTCCTATATCTCCTTTCATTGTCAATTTTGTGGTCGTAATGATTATAAATGACACGTTTCTTGCAGACTCTACCGGAGTAGACGTTCTGCCAGGCGACCGACTGACAAACCGGGAGTATGCGAACGACATTGTTCTCCTTAGGTCTGATGCAGTGACTGCAAATGCTACTGCATATACTGACGCTTAGCGCTGCCCGTTTCGGCAAGTGCTTTGTACCTTTACATTACAGACTACTGTTGTAAGACTGAACCGAAACAAATTCGGTTCTAGCTATCATGGAACAGCCACTGGAAGTAATGGATCGGTTAATTTCCTTGGTAACCGTGTCATCTCTGGTGGTCACTTCACTGACGAAGTTACTACGAATATGAGAGAGGCCCATATGGCTTTTCGCAGACTGAACCATCTTTGGAGACGGCGGGGTGTTAGCCTGTCCATAAAAGGTAGCGTGCACAACGCTGCAGTAAGACCGATGTTGTCGTATGGATCGGAGACCTGGCCAGTTCACAGCGAGGACAAACGCTTGGCGGTGTTTGACCACCGGTGCTTGTGGAGTATTGCTCACGTCTGGTATGAAAACCAGGTGAGCAATGCTGAGGTCCGCCAGTTGGTTTCTGTCAAGAAGTCTTCTGGTGTTTCACTCGAATGTTTACTGAATCTTAGTCGCTTACCTTGGCTAGGCCATGTCCTCCGTATGTCCTTTGAGCGGCTTTCTCGGCGTGCATTATACGCCTTGACTACACTAAGTTTGGCAAAACCGCGAGACGGCCAGTCCATGACGTGGCGTAGAGGCATGAAGAAGCTGATCGAGGGGCTTGGGCAGGCTGGTGCGTACCGTCTTCGTGGATGGGGACCATGGGATTGTCCACACCAGTGGTCTGAGACCGTATCAGACATGGTGCAAGCACGCAGTCGGTGGCGTTCCTGCATTCGGTTTCCTTCATCTGGTTGTTAATTTCCTCTTCATTTTGATTAGGCTAATGCACCTCTTCCTTGCTTCTATTTCCTTTGCATTCAGCCCCACTATCTTACCGTTGTTTTTTGTTATTCTTGCGACGTGTGTTGTGGCAACGGGATCCACTGCACTTCGGTGCTCGGATCATAGTTGTTCAACTGAACTGAACTGTAAACGGAGCATGTGGGCTGATAAGAAATCCTAGTGGACCAATATGGTTCAAGCAATGGAGGAGGCGGGAGCAGTAGGCAATTATCGCAAGATCCTGAAACCGATCCACACCACTGTTCCCAGGAAAGCGGTCGTCAGTAGGACAGTGAGACAGAACAGGTGCGCTAATTCGCAATGATGGGATCTTACTGGCTCTTTGGGATGAGCACTTGCGAGGGCAGTATAGTTGGTCCCCTGCTTCTGGGTCTCATTATGAGGCAGCCTGCGTCATGGCGGGCTAGTTTAGAGGCTTCATCTGACGCCGAGGTCCGAAACATGATCAGACCCCCAGATCGTTTGCTGGTCTGGTTACCCATGCAATCCCAATATTTTAGGATGGTGGTGAGGTTCTGGAAGCAAGAGATTAGTCCAGCTAACTAGAGTGGACCGATCATCTTGGCAAAATACGGTAAGAACGGTCTTACTAATATCAGAGTTTATCCGCAGGCAGCATCTAAACTTGGCGGAAAGAACTCTGGATGCCACACTGTTTACCCAGCAGGGCATTTTTTACAGCTAATCATGAGGCCTTTATTTCCGTATGATAGTAACTTGCCTTCCTGACTATGGATATTTGCCCCGAATAAACTATACTCCGGAGCCGCGCTGTTGCTTAAGTACTGGTTGCCCGACCGTTATTCGTGATATTCGTTTGTTGAATAACTGCAACTCGATCTTAGTTTCGGTCTATTTGGGGATACTATTGAATTTTTTGCATACTTATTGGCAATCTGGGGATCTAGGTTTGTCCTTTACTGTCACGATCTCTATAAGGGTTCGAAGTTAGACTGTGCGGAACAAGGATCATATCAAAAACATTCAGTGTGTAAAATCGTATGAACCAGTTAGTAAGAATAACTCAGAATGCTTTAATTACCTTTGGGTACATTGTCGAAATGCTCCTTCCTGAAGAAATAAGATTCCTTTCTCTCCAAGTCTTCGCCATGTTCCTGCTTCCCGCTATCTGATTTACATTCGTAAGACTCTCTTTGAATGGACTGCTTGTCCTCTGCCAGGCATCTGTCAATTGCTTCAAGCCGACCAAAGGCAAAATGCCCAAACGGTCGCAAGGGAGTGTACTCACCACATCCGTTTTCAGCATCTACAATTTTACCATCTTCCACCATGATGATACCACGTAGGATCACGATTTGTGGCCTAGACCGCAATTTCAGTCCAGAGAATAGGTTGAATACACCATGAGGTAGAAGTAATCCATAAGCTTCCTCCTTCAATTCATCCATTTTGCTCCACACAACGATATCCGCGTCACTGCCAACGGCTATCCGACCTTTGCGAGGATACAGATTGGCCAGTCTGGCTGGATCTGTACTGACGGCTCTAACGAAGGTGCACGGGTCCAATCCACCGTGATTTTCTACACCACAGTGCCATAACACTGGTAGCCGGCAACCTAATGCGCACATACTCCTCGGGATTTTGTCACTACTTCTAAGACCCAAGGCTGCTTTTACATCGGTTCTCACAGCACAATGTCCAGATCCAACCATAAGGTGATCGTTCGTTGTTAGTTGGACGAGTAACTTTTCTCCTAGTCCCACATCTGGGCGCAAGGGAGGTTCGCTTACATATCCGGCGGCCACCGACCAGTCTTTCGACGAAGTGAACTCTATCTCACCGGACGTACGGGTCTGGAAAGCCGAAAAGGGAGCACCAATCGCACCAACAGTCGTCTGTCCGAACAAAAGGCCTCGACAATTGCGCCTTTGTTGCAAGAAGCATAACAAAGCCTCCGTACTGTGGATCCGTGACACAATCATAGGACACACCTGACCGCTGTGGAAAGCGTGGGAAGTAGCTCGCAAAATAGTATCCACTTCTCCCCTTTCTGGCTGACTGTGATAATGCAACTCTGGACCAACCTCTGGATATCTCGATAAAATATCAGATGTAATGCAGTTTCTGAAGTAGGGGGCTGCAGCTGCATGCACCACAGGGAGGATACCATGTTCACGACAGAAGCGCAATGCTTTGTAAAAGTTGTCATCGCTCGTAGCGCCGAGGCATGGCTCGTTCGATCTAGTCCCACTGCCTATCTGCAATTGTACTAGACATACACCATCATCCTTGACCAGTTTCTTCAGTTGGCCGGAGATTTCCGGGTCAAAACGAGATAGTCGAATAGATACACCGTAGTCACAGGCAAATTTTCCGGTGGCCGATTCTAGAAACTGTTCAAACGCGTCCACCAGCGAAGCGTCGGGTTCGGTATAAACAGTGTTTACTGAAAAAGAAGAATGACTAAATGTTTACAAACCACCGTATTAGCTGATATTCCCACACATGTTTTAATAACGCGAATCTGAGGTTTACGAAGTTTTGCACGGCACTATTTCGTCTCGATTAACTGGTGTGCAGCAGAAGTATTCACGCTTCACCTTACATCGGATTAAAATGTCAACCATGATGTATGTGGTGTTTGCTAAATGCGTCATTTTGCAAACCTCAGGAGCTATTGTGTACCGCAGGTTTGTTTTAGTATGAAGCGTCTGTAGATTCTGTGGTTATTCCTAAGCTGGAATCATCCTGAAGATGCGGCTACATACTTTGTACTAATCTGCTCGTTACCAACACCGTTTGAAGTAGTTTACCACTCAGAGCACCAGAAAAAAGGTACCGCACTCGTTTTTATAGTCCTTTGGCATAATTCCCGCCTCTGGTTGGCGCTACTTGATCACATAGTCAAGTAATCGTGTCGCTAATCCCTATTCGCCAAAGGCAACTCAAGTTGTGGGGAACATGTCACTAGTCAATGGTTCTCATTCGCTCGGTTGCAAAGGCTGCATACTAGGACCTACACTGGATGTACGGAGATACCTCTGCCTCATCCCACAGTGCACGCAGGTGCACCCGATGACACTTCTTACTCCACCCACATTCAGAGCAAATGAAAACACCAAGTTCAGTGTAGCACCAGCTGCGAACACATATCCGTCGGCAGCCATTGAGAAACTGCACCCGAATTAGCGATTACTGGTCATTCGTCCCACTGACATACCCTCAACTGAGTGTTTCACAGCTTTTTCCACCTACATGGACCTCTTCGTCAAAGCACTTAGTTCATTGTCGATATGATTACTATGTCTATGGTTATTTGATGGGAAAATGTGAAATTCTTGCTCTGGTACTTTGAAATATTGGTTAGGGACCCGATAACTTTGTGTTAGATGCTCGGAAGGTACTTTATTTCATTTGACTAGTTTAGCATTGAATTGCGGTGGACCGCTAACTTTGAGAGACGTCGTGTATAACAATAACAAGTAGACAAAGATGTTCATCTTAATGCGGTTTAACATACACTAGTGAGGTCAGGTGGAGAAACAGCAAGGAATTTACTACCGTGTTTGATCACTGTGATCATCCGACAAGCTTCAGGTGAAGAGGATGCAGGCATCGGTGGAACTATCTATTAGACAACACCACATTTTC
This sequence comes from Dicrocoelium dendriticum, assembly GCA_944474145.2. NCBI lineage: Eukaryota > Metazoa > Platyhelminthes > Trematoda > Plagiorchiida > Dicrocoeliidae > Dicrocoelium > Dicrocoelium dendriticum. Next base: position 65,729,314 of record OX104068.1, read on the forward strand.
GCACCACGTCGTTTTCTGGCGGATATTAACCATTAATCCACCTAGGTAGGAGTCTGACAACCGTAGCGGAGTGCTTTGTTTAAGTTGAGTTTATTTGATTACATGTAGAGAGTTGTGTTTACCTACGTTTATAAGGCAGGGATGTATCCTTCACCGCCCATGTGCAAGTCTAAAGTACCTGTGTAATGAAAACACACGCTTTTTGTTAGTCTATATTCATTACAACTTAGAAAGAATAACAACAAAATATGCGCCGTAGTAACTACCTTAGATTCCTTGACTGAGTAGTCCTTCAAGTGGAAAACAGGACAGGCCACTACTCCAATTTGTCACAATTAAAACATTTACTTTCAGAGCAAGAGGGCACGAATGGGGGTTTGAAGGATCAAAAACTCACCTATTGTGGTTGTGCCACCGAGTATCGCGTTCTGCGACCCCGAAAGATAGCTGTCGGCCACAGGATCTTCCAAGCATGACACAGTTAAGTGACAGTCCAGGTCGACACCTCCTTGAGTGGAAGTAAAGCGTAGAGTCTTTTGCTTACCTGGAAGTATGTATTTGCCAGTGACATCAATTATTCTTGTCCCATCTGGCACACACAAATCAGATCCTATGTCCCTTAGTCATTTATTCAGGATAACTGTCTATGCTCACCTTATCACACCATTTTGTATGAGAACGTCCGCCACGATTGCTAAGTCATGGTTGACTACCACGCCACCTTTAAGAAGCAGCGACTCTCCTTTCTGCAAATAGCACAAGCATTAAACTTGATGGTTTGACGGAACGTACGTCAGCAGGCTCAGGCATACGTCCGTCGAATGGCTTTGCTACCCATGTTCAGAAATCGATGCTTCATCTTGTGGACCAATCACAGACACTGTATTGTGTGTTGCTTAGCCAAGTATCTATTGGACGCCACAATCTACGCACATCGGTTGTGGCGCGGTCGACAATGGCACTAGGTCGGCCAGTAACTGTCGACAGTGTTTCCTTACCGGCGAGGATTACCGTAGTCGATAAAGTCGTCCCACACTGGTTAACGGAAGTCTACGTGATAGCACACTGAAAATCCCAACGATGGGAAGCGTTTTATCACGACTTCGCTCTTTTAGGGCTGGGAACAGCAAATATTACTAAACGAGGTTGCATTGCTAAGGGTGTCCAGTGTGAGAAATTATCAGGTTGTAACCAAGAAGTCCACAAAACAATATCTTATATACGACGCGTCGACCTATGTGGGAACCGCACTGCGCAACGCCGTCCTCTTCCAGACCAACTTACGTATCTTGATAATCGCCACTCACCATGCTCACAAATATGTTAGTGGATTAGTAGTGAACCCTTCATGAGCGCACCGCAAAATTGGAAATTGATCAATACTAGTGCCTCGCTGGGGAACTCGTGTGTTTGTATACACATGGAGCGGACCACATGTTCCGGACATCCCTATCGGCATTGAGCGCCGCTGTATTGCCATCCACTTTTTCTCGTAGACTATCATTAAGCTACTGACAGACCAAAGCTTTTCAAAAGTTGCGAAATAACAGTATCTAATTTTTATATCACCGCTGCATAGACCAATTTGACGTTACAACACTATCCGCAATTAGTTTTGTAATATGTTCATGTTCCATTGTTTGCTGGTTCCATCATCGGATTTGTTCGTAAATAGCGTATTGGTACATCCAACTTCGCACATATGTGTTCTAGTACTTGAATGGTTACATCGGAGGTCGATTGTTTTACCTAAGTTGTGTTGACCCACAGATGTATGGAACTAGTTCCCAAAAATGCAAGCAACGCAGTACCGATAGTTATCGGTAGCAAAACCAATACCAAGTGTCCACCTTTTGTTCGAGATTCGGATGAACAATTGCGTTAGAGTTTGTATGCTCTAAGAAGCGTGTGCTTCACAATTCCCGTCAGGCTGTCTGGTGAGAACGCGTTAACCTCACAATAGAAACGTATACTTCTTTCTGGCAAAATCCGGACGTTTGGTACTTCGTGTTTGTGATGTAGTAGTTCGACTCTTCACGCTGCTTCTGCAGCCTAACTGAGTGACGGCTAGCAAAGCCAAGATTTTCGTCCCGAAAGTGGAAAATGCTGGAATACAGGTGACTGAGTGCATTATCCAACCGTCTTTAAATGTGGTTGCTGTCCTGGCAGGAAGGATGTATTCGGGGAAGTAATTTCTCGAGGGTGGCATGCCCGAACCGCAAGGAGATTTCTGTGGCACCCCAAGCGGATGTACTGCTAACAGTCTCAAGGAGCAGCAACTCAAGCTGGTGTTACTGCTGAGCCCCATCAAAGAGTGGCACGCATGATATAGCATGTGCACGATTAAGCACTTTATTGATAAGTCGCCTCGTAATCACCAATCCCTTCTTTTTGTACTTGCAAGCATTTCAGTCTGTGCTCGTATAGAGGTGCGCATTCCAGTACTATACTTGGAAGCCCAGCCTTGAGGTTGTTCCAGTGAAATGGGGTCATGTCTTAGCCATGGTTATCAAGCTTGAATTAGGCACTCGACGGGAAAGCGGAAATAAGCGCTGAGGATTTGACGACAAATTGAGATAGCTGTGTCCAGATGCTATTATGTGCCCCATGCTGAGGCTGATGTTGCATTCTTGATGCTTCTTCACCGCAGTTGGGCTAAACCAACTTACACTTAAACTAGGTTTTTTTAAGCTGGATAAATTTCATTCCGCTTTATTTGGTTTGTTCTGCCTCCCTGAATAATGTTCTATTAACTGGCCATGTTCCTTACACTAATTGCGCTTATCTTCGGTAATATTGTTGCTTTTATAGCATTTTAAGTAACTTGGGGACATTTCTTACTTATCACGGATTTGTTGCTAACCAACTTACTTCATATGGTAATTTTGCGAAGAGTTATGCCACCGTATCTGTATGCATTATTGGATTTATTTTATTTCATCTTGTCGTTTAAAGTGAATGGCTATTGTTTGATATCCCTGGTATGGTTGCGCTTGATGTGTATGTTGACAAGGTGCCTACCTGTCTATTACCCACTACCTCGTTCATATTGGCTCCAGGAGACAGTTGGTCGTTGTTGGAGGGGACGGGGTGCACGGTTCTTGTGGCCGTGCTAGGCTCAAAGAGCGATTCCATGCATTCAGTGTGGGGCGGACTACGGTCCAGCCACCGCCTTGTGTGCGCTTGATTCCCCAAATACAGTGTGCTTGTGTTTGCTTGTGAAGGAGTGTGGGCCGGCTCCGTTGATGAAACGTGGTTCCCATCCACATGCCTCCCGGTCTTATTCCTTCGGGTTTACCCTGGATATGGGGTATGTGGTTGGAGCTGTGGGTGGTGCAGCGCAAGCCATCCATGGTCCCTCTGTAGGCGCAGACGTCCTGTGGCTTGCCACAGTGACAGGCAAATCCGAAACCGGATGCCGCCAACCTTGTAGGTCCTAGTGAGAGTGGGTGTCTTATTTTGGATGTAACTACTACTGTGCACAAAAAGAAGCAGAAGAACGGGGGGCAAAATGAATACTGGATTATGGGAGTAGAAATTTAGATTTGCAAAGCTCCATCGCGGTGTACTAAAAATATAATAAAATGTATCTGCCGCGCGAGATATTCTAATCGTTCTTCCAGTTATTATGTAGCATTAGAAAAGGTCTGACTTACAGTTTCACCATTCTCACGAATGTAAGGTCTTCTGTACCTCGCTTCTTGGGATTCGACAGTACGCAGGTTAGCCGTACTCTAGTAATAGTCTTACGATGGGAGAGAAGAAGCGAGTGGCGACCTCTACAGACAAAGTACCGAAGGTGCATTTGAGCGCCTAAAACATACTCAGTCTATTACTTTAAAGCCTGTTCGTGTTGTAAACTGACTTCAAATTGTAACGCGAGGGTACACGTAAGTCCTTCAGGTAGGTGTGAGATGTAGTCGTTGGCCGTCAATTGTGCAAGTTCGGCCGTCACCACCCTTCCCTAGGCTAATGAGTACCGATTTGCTTGGGTTGACTGAGAGGCGGTCTTCTGCAGACCACATGGAGGGGCGGTTGAGGTCCTACTAAAATATGCTGCAGTCGTCTAGGGTGCTAATCACTCTCTAAATCTTTTGGTCGTCCGCAAACGTGGCACACGGCGACTGAGGAATCTGAGATAGATCGTGTGTGTGGATTAGGAACAGAGTAGGCCGCAGCACCGTGCCACTTGTAGAGAGATACAAGACAATTAGATAGCCATGAACCTGTACTATCCACTTTCCTCCAACAAGGAAGTCATGAATCCACTGGTGCTGTTATCAACCAACACTACAGACTCTCAGATAGTTTACTTTTTCAAACGCTTTGCTGAAATCAATATAGATCACATCCACAGACTTTCCTGAATCACTTCTCACAACTATTCATTCCTCGTCACCATGAGTGGCCTAACCTAAATCATGCTATGCGAATGTCAGTAGCTCTTTTTATTGGAGCAGTCTTGGCCAAGACAATTGTCAGACAAATCGGCCCGTAGTTGTTCACCTTACCGGGGTAAACACCATTCGGGATCCGCTTAACGGCTAGGCATTTCCAGTTGCTCCACAATGAATCTTCGGATAGTTACCTGTTGAACAAGTCATTTACAACAGGTGAAATGATGGCCGATAGGTACTAGAGAATCAGTGGGTGGAATCCATCAGCGCCTGCAGGCTTGATGCCGTCAAGGTTGGCGAGTAAGTGATGCTCTTCTTCGACACCGCAAACGAGACTGTCGAGTTCGGTAAGCGCGGTACACCTCAAACTTGCTACAGACACCTAGTCATTTACAAACACGGAAACGAAGTGCGCCGCCAACACGGACGCAAACGTGCTTGTGCTTAAGGGTTGTGCGTCCGAGCGCTCGAGCACTGGTAGATCATCTGCCGGCTTGAGGCGCAACTTCACATATGCAAAGATCCGCTTCGAGATGTCATTTCCGAACTGCACCTCGAAATACCGGCGGTTTCTACGCTATTTCAATGGTCTTTGGTATCATGCGTATAAAAAGAAGCCGAAGCTTGACATGTCCCGCCGGATGAAAGCTTAGGCGTGAGCACAATAAAGGCACAAATGGAAATAGGAAATAGTTAACCACTTCAAATTGCAAACTTGCCGATTACAGCGTTCCCGTCCGTTTTATGTACTAGCCAAGTTTATCTTTTGTGGCTTTTTTGTAAAAATGGAGGTGGGTTGATTTCTATTTGCTTTTTTACTGTTTGTTTGGGTCGTTTAGATTACGTGCATTGTCGACAGGTGCTTTGAACACTGTTAACGTGGTAGTTGAAAGAACTGGTTCTGAGAGGGTATTCCACATGTGGTAAACATACCGCGAGAGGAAGTTTCTTCGACACTCCAACCGACTGTATTGTTCTGCCAACTTGAGATGATGACCTCTCAATTGGTTGTTGTGACTTAGCTTCAATAGGTGATGGCAGGGGTGATTAGTGTTGCTTAATATTTGGTAAACCATGATTAGGTCACCACACAAATGGCGGTAACCTCCGTTGAAAATGCCAAGCACTCCGAGGCGCTGTTCGTATGACAAGTGCCGCAGTTCCTTGACATTTTTAGTTGTCCGGCATTGTGGAAGCTCCAAGGCCTTGAAATACCCGTTGGCCATGAGTGCCACGCTTGAAATGCATATTCAGCATGTGGGCGTATATAAGCGGGAATTATTTGGCGGAACATAGACAGTTCAAATTGCCCGAACGCTCTCCGTAAAAGCCCCACGATTTAGATACCCTTCTTCAATGGCTTTTTGGACTGTTCCGAGCAGCCGAGATCTTCCTGGACCAAAACATTGAGATAGTTCTCGAAAGAACAGTGTTTCAGATCCTGGTCCCCCAGCTTATATGTGTGAACCATTCGGTGTCGTAAATGGAGCACTCGACATTTAGCCACATTGAAGAAAAGGCGATTTTGGACCGACCATCTATAAATCTTGGCCAAGTCGTTATGAAGTTGGTTACGGTCTTCTGCATCTCTGATCACTCGCCAAACCTTGAGCTCATCGGCGCAGAGTATACGTTTTGACGCAATTTGACTCACTAGATCGTTTACGAAAACCAATAATAGACGGGGTCAGTACCGAATCTTTTGTCACTCCGCATTCGATGTGAATTGGGTCTGACATGGATTCACGTATTCTCACCTCCAAGCCATTGTACCTTATCCTTGTCGAACCAATGCGGCTTGACTGGTCCGCACTTTCGACACTTCAATGGTACATACCGAGAACACATTGTTGTCACTCACCTTCTTATAACAACCTAATTGTCTTCCACAGATCAAGCTTGCTTTATACTCCAATCCACTTGGCTCGCTGCACAAGTTAGACCGTCGAAGTTAGGTTTCCAGTAGTTGTTAGCTGACTCTAGTGGACGGGAATATACTAAATTTAGATCCATGCTAGCTATGAGCACTGTGTGGTGGTTTGCTGCTCGGGGCTCTAGGACATGAACGTCATATACATGTTGTTCACAGTTTGTTATCATCCAGTCTAGGCACGACGGAGTTCAGCGCCGCGTTATTCTTGTCGCCTGGTATATGTGTTGCGCTGCTCCACTTTCATTTACCAAGTCCATGAACTTTGCTTCGACCTTACAATGTCCGGGCATGAGTTGAACTTCAGGCCAGTGTACTCGAAGGACAATTGAAATCACCCATGAGTAAACATTGGGAACGGCTCATGTGGCTTCGAAGATGCGGCAGACAATACAATCCACGGCTCAGAGGACTGCGGTAAAATGCACTCAGGAGCAATCCCTCGCGCCTGAGGTGGATCAAGCACTACATCTTCTCACACAGACCACCATCGCTTATGTAGACAGACGCTCACAACTCTCTCACACATGGAAGACAGGATGTACAGCATGATGCCACAGCGGGCAGTCGATAATCTATCGGAGCGGAAGCACGAGTAGCAACTGAACTACATTTCCTGCGCAATCACTTCAAAATTCAGCCACGTCTCTGCGTGTCTCACTTATCCATAAGACTGCAAATGTTGGTCATTGTTACACACAGGTTGCAGCATAAACCAACGGGTGTGCTTGAGGTGTGAACAACCTGTTTATCCTACTTAGTGGAACATTGGAAACGACCCGAAAATTTACGATACGGAGATTTCCTTCCCCGTCACCATTTCACCTCTTCAGCTCAATGATAGCAGACTTGACCAGTTCCCTATCCACCGGATTTAGGTCGGATGAACGTGGATCCTTAAGACTTTCAACCTATTTACACGAGACATGATCAGCCTCGGAATAACTTCGTCCACAAAGGTGATTCACATTGGTTGACTTTGTTAATAACCTTTCTTTCCAAGACGGGTAATTTGCTTCACTTTCAGTCCGTTCTTACCCACGTCGAGAAGTCTATCAATTAGACTCGGCGCATGATCGTAGCGCATCTGGGAAGTAGGATCACTGGACTCAGGCGCGTGCAAGATCACGAGGTTAAAACACCTCTGGTTGGCTAAGGTTGACATTAAGGGGTAAGGATTTTCTCCATCTTCCCATGGTATGGCCTGCTGCTGGTTTGTAGCGGCTAGCCTATTTTCATTTTTCTGCTTTTTCTCTTCTTGTACTTTCCCCGTGTTGGCTGAATGGACGTTCCTTATCAACACACTTATCGGCCCTATGATATGGTTGCTTAAAAATATCGTGTAGAGGTTTCTCCACTTGGTACAGTTGAAAACGGTTTCTACCATCTTCTCGACAGGTGCACCTGTTGATGTTTTCGTCACACTGTCCAGGAGTTGTCTTCGGACAAGAAGTTTTCACCTGCGTGTTCCGCTCAGATCAGACGGCCTGTATTATGAATGACCCCAAATGATTCCAGGCAAAACTTGTTACCGGACGCAGTTCGGACGGCCAGTACATAAACTGTTTTAAAATTTCCTTTGGATTCCACTAAGTCATGTTGTTATTATCCATCTTTTCTATCTTAGATCAGCGCTGAGCCACTAACAGACCAAAGAGGTAGTGAAAAACAGTATATAATTTTGATCTCACTGCTGCATAGACGGGCTTGGCGTTACAGTGGTATCCCCAACTATTTCCGTAGTATGCTCATGTCCCGCAACTTGCTGATTCCATCACCGGATTTTGTTCGCAACTAGCGCATTGGTTGGATTAGATTCCCGTGAGCAACCGTTTGTGTGCAGTATGTTGGACGACATCAACTAAGGTTGATTCACGAGGCTGCATGGTGAATTCAGTCTGCACGCCCTAGAAACCCAGCCTGTTTAGATGAACACTCCGTATTTTATTACAGGAGCTGACCACTTTATTACTACTTTACAATCACGTTACTTCCCCAACACTATTCAGGAGGGGGAACAAACCGGGTATCCTGGACCTCGTGTTAACCTGCAAGAAACTTGTGCTCAAAGCGGTATCAATGAATAGTCCACTACGCTGCCGCGATTACGCAACGTTCTTGTTCAACTACATCTGCATTCCATGTAAAACGCCAACGCCTCTCATCTCATTGCCGATTACAGCGTTCTGACTACACTCATTAATGCTACCAACTGGGCATTTCTAGCTGAACTAACTCTCGATGTCGCATGATGGGATCTCACAATAAATGCAATGAATTAAGAACCAGTGCTTCGAGGAACAAGCCGCGCGCTCGATGAGAATAAGACCAGTCGTACGAAGTAGGATTAAGGCTTGTATAGTCAAAAGAGATTTACTCTGGTGAAAATACAAAAAGTCACTCGGTGCGGAAACATGGGGAGCATACACCATCCAACGGAATCCTTTGCGAGCCTGGTACGCCAGGATAAAATAAAGTATCCACAAGATCTAGTCGGGATATTCTGTTTAAGCCTCAAGCTCCTTTGCAGTCATATTAACAAACTCAGTAAAGTACAGTGAGGGATTCCTGCCCTATACACGTCATGTGGACCACGGCAAACTGACGCAGAAGTGGCCAACGTTCCGTCTTAGTAATCGTCCACAAGACTCCAGAGCAAAAATTTAGCACGAATGGTGTTCACGCAAATCAGACCACCACTAAAGCTTAGCCATATTTCATTTACGGCCTCAGATGCTCTAAAGAGAGGCTGCGACGACTAGGATTGTTCAGTGGAAGCTATCGCAGACTACGAGGCGACCTGATTTTGGCATACTTGATTCTGCGAGACCCACATCATGTGTGCCGCCCTTTACTGCAACTCAGCAGCAATACAAACCTGAGGGGCCACTCATTAAAACTCGCAGAACAATACAGTCGTCTGGAGTGCCGCAGGAATTTCTTTTCCATTCGTGTCTGTCACCCGTGGAATGCTCTCCCAGAATCGGTCGTCTCTGCACCGACACTAACAATATTTAAAAGACGGTTTGACGATGCACTCATCCACTTACACTTTGTTACTTAACACTACGTCTCCATCCTACACCTGGAGTTCATCAAGGAATTATTTGTTGTTAACTGTGGGTGCTGTGAATCTAAGAGGATCGCAGGACTGCAGCGAAGCAAACGATAAGTCCTTATTTTCGTATTTAAAGTATTAACTATTTTACTATCCTTATCATCATTATTGTTATGTTGATATCCCCACCAACTATCCAACGGGACTTGTAAAGCAACGCTTCTTAACCCGTATAAATCCATTGTTCAAAGAAGTAAACTTCCTTGCGCGATCATGCCTCCGCTGGTCCTGATAATATCCGCCCACGATCGCGGAAGTTGGCTGCACCGAATTTAATGAAACCATTCTCACAGTTTTTCCAACGATGTTTCGATGAGTTCCAGATTCCAGCAATGTCGAAGTACGGAATCTTCCTTCCCATTCTCAAAGGTGAAAGTCGCGCAGCTCCGGCCAGGTACCGTTTGATAGCACTCTTTCCGGTGCTTTCCAATTTTATGGAGGCCATTATAGCGGAAGCGCAGATGAATTGCTTTGAAGGTTGCGACATCGTAGCACTAGAACAACCTTGACTCCGCCTGACTCTGTCTTACACCATATGCCTAATTCCTACTTGGTTCTGTCGGATTGAAACCGTCGACAGTGCTGTGGGCGTTGAAAATAGTTATCTGAACTTCTCAAAAGCGTTCAACCATCTAAACCACCGCATGCTCTTATACAAGTTTCAGAGCCGTGGTTCTGGTGACCTAGTCCTTGGTTGGATAAGTAACTTCCTGCTTCAGCGACACCTGAATGTGGAAGTCCGTGGCGCCATCGTTTTCTCTATCGAAGTTCATTGTGGAGTGCCACCGTGCTCAGTACTTGGTCCGCGCTTATTCCTCATTTGCATGAACGATCTTGCGAGAGTGATCACTTCAAATTTCTTACTCTCCGCTAATGATATGAATATATGATGGGCCACCAAAACAACAGGTGACCACAGAGCACCTCATAATGTTTTTGCTAATGTGTACGAATGAGCGACTCAGAATCGGCTTCACCTCAATGTCGCCAGGTTTAGTACGTACATCGTCAATACACTTGCATGTACAGGCTGATGGATCAAATTTTACAGAGCGCTTCTATTGAATTTGGCCTAGGTATGGTAATACAATATGAGTGTCCTTGTCAGGCCTAGTGAGCATCGAAAAATGCCAACCGGCATCTTGGCCTTTTGTGGAGGGCATTCGGGTGCTTTGACCCTTGCATCTTCTTTCAGGTGTCCAACACATACATTTGTCTCTATTCGGAGTGCGCCATCCACACATGTCAGTGCTGGTACCTGCACGACCGCAGCGCGTTGGAATGCAAAAGGAAGGGTGACCGAGAACATAAACAGAATGTTCCACCTCTTTTACCAACTGAACCTGAAAGCCCTTAGGATCTACAGTGGACAATATGGACGTTTGCATGGCAATTTGGGAATAACTATTTGGTCCTGAAAAATTGACATCGTGCTTGTCGTCACCTTACAAAACTGAATCACAATACCATTATTAGAGGTCACCAGCTAAATTTGGCCACACAAACAGCTGGTCGGAATGCCATCGGAATTTCCTTTCTCTTTGGCGTGTGCCAACCTTGGAACGTCCCTCTCATTTACATTTACATTGTTTCTTCCCCGGCAATAGTAGTATTCAAAAAGCTTTCCGATGCTACATACCAATACTTACATTATGGCCAAACAACGGAACAACGGTATAACACCGATAAAATAGCCAAGGCTTGACAAGTCCCGTAGGATGGTTTGTGGGAATAACGTTGGTTCACAAAGTTGCACAAAAGTGAAACAAACGCAACAGTGGACTCACAATACTATTCACCTTAATACATAGGTATATCCGTGTACCCTGATTTCGTGGAGTTGGTGAGCAAAATGTTTGCCTGTGCCATGTCATCAATCAATGAATGGAAATCATCTCAAGTAATGTAGGTGGTGTAAATCATCGTTAAGTCGTTTTTAAAAGTGGGTTGCTTGGGCTCGGAAATGACAAAAGTCGAAAGAGCGTTCCATGGTTGACAAACTCGAAGGGAAAAGTAATTCCGGCGACATTCCAGACGACTACATTGGGTGGCCAGTTTTACCTTATGACCCCTCAATTCCGTGTTGCGGCTAAGCTTCATGAGGTGGCGGCATGAGTGACCGGGGTTTTTCAAGATCTGGAACGCCCGAATGAGGTCACCCTGTAGACTGCGATATCTGCCGCTGTACACTCCCAGGGTCCTCAGTCGCCTATGGTATTGCAGGCTGGACAACCACTTCACATTTTTCGTTCCCCCTTGCTGAGCGGTCTCCAGCGCAGCCAGATCGAGTTTTAACCAGGGTTTCCAGGCCTGGATCGCGTACTGTACTTGGGGCCTCACAAATGCATTGAGCATTTGGGGGAAGATGGAGAGATCGAACCGCCCAAGCGCCCTCCGTAACAGACCAACATGTTGGTTCGCAGTTTTGGACATCTTCAAAGACTGCACCGAACAGCCGAGATCATCTTGCATCACAGCGCCAAGGTCTCGCTCTTGTGAGGCGGTTTTCAGCATGCCGTCTCCAAGCTTCTTTGCGTACGTGGTCTTGTGACGGCTATGCACGGCTTTGCACTTGTCCGGAAGTAGATTTGCCTTTGACCATTCAAAGAAGTGGTCTAAGTTTCGTTGCAAGATATCGTGATCTTCCTGATAGCCGATTGCCTGCCATATATTTTTGTCATCGGCAAAAAGCAGGAAATTTGACTCGGTGATGTAAGGTCGTTAATGAAGAACAAGAATAACCGCGGCCCCAACGCCGACCTTTGTGGAGCACCTCAGTTCACACTAATGAAATCAGAAAATGAGCTCCGAACTCGAACCTGAAATCGCTGCTGAAAGAGGAAGTTTCCGATCAATCCAAGGACAGGGTTTCCAACTCCGTACGCTTGTAGCTTTTGGAGAAGGATGTGGTGATCTATACAGTCGAAGGCCTTAGAAAAGTCTAGGTAGATGACATCAATGCCGCTCCCACTGTCGACTATCTCGGTCCAACTGCCACGGACAATAAGTAGATTGGTAGTACATGACCGAGACTGACGGAATCCACGTTGCTCCAATGTTATGATGTTAGTCCTTTCGAATTATCCCATTACAGCCTCAGCTATGATCGATTCCATCACCTTTGAGAGCACATAGAGAAAAATTAATGGTCGATATTTGGCGGGCTAGGAACAGCTACCACTCTTGAAAATCAGGGTAATGGTGCCTTTCTTTCACATACTAGGGACCGGCTGTTCTTCCAGACATCTTTAGAAAAATCTCGTTAGGGGTTCAGCTATCCTCATACCTACCACCTGCAGTGCTTTCGGTGGAGCGTTGTCAACTCCGGTGGAACTATGGGTGCGCAACGAGAGCATCTTCCTCGAAATGATCGCCGAACTAAAGGGGGCGTGTGTAAATACTGACATCTGGAAGATTGGGACAGGTATGTTACACATGCTGGTAGCACATCGGAAAATTGGAGCATATTGGAGCCGTAGAACGTTGGCTGCATCCACTGCACATCTACGGATGTTTAATCTCTGAGGAGTCTGTTAAACCGAACAATGAACGTATCTGTGTGAAACTATGCAACTGTGATCTAGGCATACGATACACTTCAAAATAATTTCTCAGATCAAGCTAAGGATAAAATAGCACGTGCCAAACGATCTGTGGCTAACATATGCCATAAAATCTATACAACCCCTGCCAGACTCGAGCTTTTCAAAATACACTTCCTGTCCTAGAATACTGCAGCATCATTTATGGGAACATGCAAATGGGTGACAGGAAAGCTTTGGAAAACCTGCAAAGATCATTCGCTAAGCGCTTGTTCAATAAATCAACTACTTTGAGTTATCAGGAGCGCTGCCATGTGCTTAACCTCGAACCCCTTTGCTTGCGACGACTGAAACATAACCTGATGCTGATACAGTATGTAAACGCTGA
>OX104068.1:65743168-65836400 GCA_944474145.2 Dicrocoelium dendriticum
ATACATAGTTTCACCAACACCAGGTCTTCTGCTGCCCGTTTCCCGTATCAGACGGAATAACTTACGATGGTTACCAAGGACAGCGGTCATTTCCATCTCTGTTGCACGATGAGACCACCAGGATTCGCGGTCTCTCTTCAGGCTAGCACGGAGTTTTGCCCGGAGCTCTTTGCGAGTTTCATTGTGTTCGCTTCAAGCCGGAATATGCCGGCGAGCATCTATAAGTTCCAGAGACTGCGAAGAGACCCAATGTCCATGTTGGCGATTAGACTTACCATATGAGGATCTTCCTGCTGCTACGAAGGACCGGTAAATATGAGACCAGTGAGGTTCAACTGCATCCAGTGAGTTCTTACTCAACTCGCATGACAGCGTACTTTGATAGGCATTCAGAAAAGCTGGTTTCGCCAGTTGGCTGGTATCAATGCGGTCACATCGTCGTCGTGGGCGTCCGCCAAAACGCATCCGCATGTCAGCACATACAAGTGCATGGTCGGTGTCCACGCATGTGCTCCAAATCGAGCGACAGTTCTGGACGCAGCCTCTCCATCGGTAACTTATCGCAAGGTGATCGATTTGCGTCCATAGCTGATTCGAGGCTGGTGGGCGCCAAGTCACCCTCCGGCGGGTGCTGTGTCGGAAATTAGTGCTCGCAAGAAATAAGCGAGCATCCTCACACAAATGAAGTAACCACTCACCGTTATCATTAAGAAAGCCTACAACATGTTGGCCGCCCAAGTACATTTCATCAGTGGAGAGCTTTCCAACTTGAGCGTTCAGAACCCCAGCCAGCACAACAGTGTCTGAGCTTCTTCTGTGGCGAAGTAGCTGTTCAATTGGTGATAGACGTCTTCTTTTACTGAGTCATCACTAGAGTTTGTAGGTACATAGGCAGCGATGACGAATAGACACCTGTTAGTCACACGCGACTTCGAAGCTTCGAACTAGCCAGCCAATCGGACCGCACAGATCCGGCTACTGATTGGAATCCAACCAACTAGAGCAGCTTCAGCCCGGGGACTCAGGGCAATACCAACACCGGCTTGGCCGGTGCTCGAAGCTGCATCATTACCGGATAGGTGCAATGAGAAAGTGCTGCTGGTGTTACCTGAAGTGGATAGCAAAGTAAGTAAAGAGCTCCAGTCTGTCAGACGAGTCTCCGATAAGCAGCAGATATCAATCGAGAAGGTCTCTAATGTTCGGGCAACTGCTGCCTGTTGATTGATCTGTAGCAATGTACGTAGGTTGAGGCATGCCAGTGTGAAGGAGGATCGAGGGCTCCAAATGGATGTCGATGTACTGGGTTTGGTTGGACATGGACTTGTCGATATGACAGGAATTACGCTCCGCTTTCAATTGTGAGTTGAAACTAGAAGGTAAAAGCCTAGCAAAGCAAGGTTGGGGAGGGCCGAGAATTGAGGGGTTGAAAACAGAGGGGATAAAAGTGAAGCTGGAGCGGGACGATAAGGGTGAAAAAGCGCAAGAAGGGGAACAAGAAGACGGGAAGGCTTGAGCAATAGCATCCAAACCCCTATCCACCCTGCTAGATGCAGCAGATAGGGCACCGTTGATTATCCTCTGCGGTGGCCAGAGCATCAGAAATTTGTTTGAAGTGTGATTCATTGTATCGCGTGGACAGGATACTGTCAGGTTGCCCAGGCCTATACAGGAGCACGATTAGGGTTCTCAACCAAAGCCTTTGGTTAAAAAACCTGACCGCAAGGTAGCGGGTTTGGCACTGGGCTACAAGGAGTCCGTTTTAAGGAATAAGGAACCACCCTCATTCCAACCCCCAACCTGGAGGACCAGGAGGCTGAGTTTATCTGGCCTCTAACCATTGACCAATCTGGTATGAGGGGGTCTGAAGGTGCAAAAAGAGCACCACGCATTATAGCTCAATGGATTGCTGAGGCACACAAACCATCGCACCACTGTAAGGTCCAGCCTCATTGCGATGGATTAGTACAGTGGAAGTAAAATCTAAATACCTTATCAATAACAGCGTCCTTCCTACAAGCTATAAGCAACGGCAGATCAATGGACACTGAACCAGTAATATTTTACCCAAGACGTACGGCTGCAGTGCAAACGAACGACCACTCAATGTTGTTTTACGGCTACACTTGGACGACTCCTATCTATAACACGGGCTACAGATCGGATGACGCTATTGTCTGTCCAGGGAAGTTTCCCTCAGTACACATTGAACCAACTACATCACGATTGCTCACCTACACTATTCTTAGGAGTCTAAGGCCCACTGAAAAAATAGCAGCCTGACTCTGCAGCTCTAACAGATTTGAAATGTTCCTACGTAGACAAATCTTAGATTGATCGTATTAATACGAAAGCATTGCAATGTTTCTGATTGCCTCACTCTCCCTTCAACAAACCATGCAGTTCCTTCGCTAAAGCGTATATCACTCGTAGCTCTAGATTATTATGATCAACGAATCGTTGCTCAGCGACCAGATGCATGAGTCGCAAGACATCTTAGAATATAACAGTTACTCAAGCGGTCGTCCCAGTGGCAGGAAGAGGGTTGTATGATTTCTATCAATGCAGTTAGTCATACATAGTCTTTAGTCGGAAGCTTGGAATGATCGTTGACTCCGTATTGATTACAGCTTGGATAATTGCTTGGTACTGTGAATTCCTAAGATAAATGGCCTCTCCTAGTTTCAAATCCTGTGGATATAGTGTCTCGCTAGAGGACGTCATCACCTCGCAGGCCAGCCGCTGTCAGTGACAGTGGAAGATAGGGGGTGCTATATCCCAGTTAGCTTTCAAATGATCGAGCTTACCCAACGTTCCCCATGGCTCAGTGGCTTTTGCTGCTGGCTGGTCGGCATCTGCCTCCAGTAGGGGACCGAGGGAATGCGCACCATTGACGAGCCGCAAAAGTGCGAGAAGGGTCTGCTACTTTTCCGGACATTGGCTGTGCTATGTAGCTTGTGAACTACCGGGGTGAATAAATAAAAAGGTTAAACCGGAAATCCTGGTATTCACGCGTGATTCCTAATTCACCGACCCAACAGATGTTGTGCAATCCTGATTCGTTTGTGTAACTTTGCCACTATCTATTCATAAGTAGTACACATTTTCTTCGCATTTGTCACCACGATGATTGGCCAGATTATTACCGTTTTCACACATTCAGAATCTGAATTAACTGTACGGCCTATTTTACCTCTTAGTGTTCATTATATGACCTTCAATTATTTACTGACAACGATGTGCAAACCTCAGACATCTGAGCACTTTGTTTCAATGCACTGCTTCTTACGTCATCGAGTGAGCGCGGACTGCCCGAACCGAGCACGTGGAATTATAGGTGTAACTTTGTTTTAACCCCTTGCGGAACCAGCGTCTTTCCTGTTGTCATGACCTTAACTGCGGACTGCTCAACCTACGTTTGGTTGCTTCTCGGGTACTCGACCACTTTCTGGTGTCGGTTTGTCAGCAGACACTCGATACCTTATTCGTCGATATTCGTTCTTACTAGGTGGTTGGGTTTAACTTCCGGCCACCTACGTTCCCTTTGTTTTCCATTGCAGATCATCGGGTCCATCGCGACGTACTCTACGTGTCGGTTACGGAAGAACCAGAAACCCCCGACCCGGACGAATAGTACAGTAGTAACCCGTAACAAACGGACTAGTGGGAAGCGTTTTGCAGTTGACGTTCTTCATATCAGCTGAACTTTCAATGATGGATATATAGCAGGAACGGAAGTAGTACTAAAAGAAATAAAGTTAAAATAAAGGAAACACGCTATTGAAATGATAAGAGCTGAACTAAAGCTAAAAATTTAAGTTTGTTAGAAGTAACATTAAAGTGAAACATTTGTGAGCTTATGCATACGCGCTTAGATGCGAGCATTTATCCCTTGTTTTATTTGTATATATATATATATATGTAAATAAAAAATTGAGGTTAAAATAACGGAACGAATTTACTGTAGTGATACGAGCTAAAATGTTCCAAAGAAATAAAATTTAACACGGAAGGAATATAATAAAAATCTATGACCATATACGTACATCCGTGTAGATGCAAGCATTTATTACTTGTTATTTAGTTTACATCACTAAATGGCTCTGATCATAGCTTCCATACCAAACTACAAAGCATATCTTCGACTTATTTAGAGTCCGATAGTTACAGACTTCGGAAATTATATCCGTACCTACTTACGAGTCCGTTCACCTATTCGTACGTTATCCGTTGCTGTTTAATTCATTATCATTTATGTAGAACCACGGTTGCTTCAGTACAATTTATTCTGCCCACCGCCCCTCATTCTCACAGCCCAGACCATGCGTTTAGATAGCGTTCGTCAGCTCGCGTTCAAAAAGCTGTCATTTCTGCAGCAACAGGTACTTCCGCATCGGATATGCCTACAATGGGCAGCACTACAGCATTATCAACCTTAGACAACTGACTGAAATATGTGACTATTTGTAGATGCGCAGGGCCAACCATAACCTTGTTGTTGAAAGCAACATCACTATGCAAGAAATTTATTGGAGCACTTGCACCTACCCATGGGGGCTGCTTATATGTACGTCTACCATTTGCTCAAAAGGTCTGGTTGAACAGATTGGATCCTGGAAAATGATTGGCAACATCCTTGACCTTATCCTTTACATGGGCCTCCCTAATGGGAAAGTTAATCTCAGGGATAGGCAACTGGATAGCGATCCAAACCTCGTGCTATTAAACATCACGTTACCTACCGGAGTGAGTAAGGCCTGCTTTGTTTTAAGTCTTACCGGCCATATTGCTTGATTGACTGGGAAATATCCGCATGACTGTTAAGATGGAATCAATGGGATACAATGTTTCATCCATGCGTCACGGAAATAGCATCAGAAACATTCTATGGAGATATAACTGCATGTCTATTCAGCCTTGCCTGCTTAAGTCGAAAGAGACACCACATGCATGAAAAGTAACAGCATTATTCCCGCTAGCACCAAATGGGAAATCCACAGGTTAGTCAGAGCCTAACATGGCACTCATGATTTGACCGCACTATGTCAACTTCCTAACCAATATAGCAAATTGCATGCATGCCCAGATGAAAAGCGCATTCCTGACGAACTACTAACTCTCAGGTGCGCACAAATAAAAGAAGCTTCTGGAGTTAACTAAATAGATAAATAAAAAATGAACCAATTCTTAGGAGAGTGTGTCCGGAATGTCGGCATGGTATTTATTGCGCTGTCATAGCTCCTTCGCGATTGGAGATTCCATGATTGCTTGTGATATGTTTACTGCGTATTTCCGTTCATCTCGCAAGTGATATCCACAGCTGCAGCAAGCATGCGTTTGGCCGGTAATTTGGACACAATAGACTTTACTTATATAGAAATAAAGAATCCCCTCAGCCCCCCCCAAGCGTTCAGGATGGAAAACCACATATCCTGTCGCAGCTTGAGAAGAAATGACGTTTGGCCAGGCAACGTTCTTGGTACCGTACTGTATTACTCATGTATGTCTACCATGTTTAAAATGTATTTGCGCATGATCGCATTTCGGTTCAACAGATGACATTAAACTTGTATACACCTACAATTCACCACATGAGAAAGCTACTCCTTTCAGCATACAAAGTGATCCACAGACCCATGAGTTTTGTTGCTCCCCATCTAAAATGAGCTTTTCAGTTAAAATGAACCTAGTTCTTTCAAACCGCTGTGACATACGATTAAGTTCACTCACCTTCTTTGCTTAAGCGCTTATTTGCGATCATGAAGTCCTTGACTTATGTAGCATCCCAAAAGATAACTGCTATCTTCTAGGTACAGTTTCTTTCCCGACCAATTATACATGAATCTACCTTGCTTTAATCACACTTATACAACGGCCTTGTTTGGCCTACATCCGGTTTGTCACTTTTAAATTTGGTGAGTCCTCGCCAACGTTTGCTTCTGTCTCGCATCATCTGTCCGCGTCTTCTTGTAACCCATCGAATATAGTCCGCGGTGTCCAATTTAACTTGTCTTCCGCTAACCGCGCTCGATTACGCGCACCGTCTCGGAGTAGTATTTACTAGTCTTACAAATTGATGACCCCGATTAGCACGGGCGAATTTAAACTTCTCCGTCTTTTTATTTTCTTAGGGAGCTCGTTCATTTTATGCCATTTTTCCGTGCATTTATTTGTTCATTGAGTAATTTTGATAGATTCATCGTGTTTTTGTTCAACTTTGATCTTCTCGATTCAGAACTCGAAACTGGCATCTGAGTTCTTTCACTGTTCCAAGGTTCATTGAACACAGCCCAGAGGTCTGGTTCTCGATATTCGAGATCGAACTGGAAAAAGGGCATTGGAACGGACCATTCAAGGTACAATCAGCTCGTTTCACGCCTTCCTTCGTCGGTTGTGACGCTAGTTTAGGACATTATACTCTGCCAATCTAATAGAGCTGTGTTGTAAAGCTGCCTCCGTACTGCTGCACTGCTGCTATTCTGCGCCTGCAAGACTACGACCGCCTGATTGCTCAGTCACGCGCCCAACCAACCGACGGGATACAGAAGGCCAAAACTCAGTAAACAGGGGGTCTATTCTACACGATAGGTCAGTTCTATTTATTGGTGAACGAAACATACTAGTTTTGGAAGCGTTTGGCTCTCAGCCAATGTGAGTTAATGCCGTCCCACGGATTTTCCATATTTGGCAGAATGGTTCGCCTCCGTTGACTCGGACTTGTATTTGCTGGCCAATCAGTTTGCACCCGATTCCCAAATTTGGCAAAACAGTCGAAGGTCGTTCCACGCTCGTGCTGGTGACCTTCGCATGCAGCAGACAGCTTACGTGCTCCGCGGTAAGCCTGTGCGCGACCTCGTAGCTGGACATTGGCTCCGCTTACCTCTCTATTACCTCCCCGTTTGAATTGCTTGCTCAATTTATTTTCCTCACTTGGGCTTGGTCGTAGTTTTTTACCCTGGAGTCCACTTGTAGTTATCGCGGTTGCCTTCTTCTTCGACTTGACCTGCATGTCACGTCGTGTGGCGTCGGTGCGGCCGGCTGCTTTCCGCTTTGCAGCTCAGTTCTGTTTTCTTAACCAAATGTATCCGGTAGTATGTCCCACTGTGGTGCCGCTGGTTTGGCTAGATACACTTGCTGACATGGCAAGGAGCCGACCTCAGTGGCGTTCTTGCTGTGAGTTTCTTTGTCCCTCCCCATCCCTTTTAGCCTCCCCCTCCACCTGCGATCTCATTTCTTAGCGTAAAACAATAATTTTTTTCTTTTTTCATAGTAGCCGGTTGGTAGCTTACCGGAACGATGCCTATCCGTTGCTGGCAGCTCAGCTGGCATGCAACTTTTGTATTTATTTTCCTTTTTCATTTATGTATTGCGGCACAGCAGCTGAGGTGTTTCCCACCTCTGGCTGACGTGTATAATGATGAATGATGATGATGCCGCTGGTTTTTGATGGCTTTGAGTTTTGCCATGCCGCTGTCGTAGATGATTAATGTGTCTGGTCTACTTGTCCTTTCCGACCATTATCTCATAAATAACTTTACCCCTCTTTCCACTAACCGTTCCGCTAACCCATCCTTCCGGAGTCTGGAAGTTTCGTGCATACACCAAGTCGCCAATCTTGAACGTGCGAAGCCTGTTATCCTGACCCTCTATCGGTTGTCCGTTGCGTTTCCTAACATTTCTGGTAATCAGGCTATCAAATCTCATTCTAATTTTTCGTCCAAATAGACAATCAGAAGGAGATTTACCCTCCGGTGTGTTTGGATTCGGAGTGTTTCGATACATTCTCAAAAACGGCTGAATTGCATCTCGTGACACCCTCGTTCCTTCCGCTTTGAGAAGAGCACGTTTAAGGGTATATACAAACCATTCGGCTTGCCCATTCGATTGTGGATGATACGGCGGCGAAAACTTGTGCTGGATTCTGTTTTGCATGCAAAATTCTCGGAACAGCGTTGAAGTGAACTGGGCTCCGTTGTCTGTAACCAGCATCTCCGGGGTGCCAAAATACTGGAACAGTTTGTTCAGCTCATTGATAGTGTGCTGGGCGGTAGGATTTTGCATCGGAATCACTTCGGGCCATTTTGTGTAGGAATCAACAAAAAGCAAATAAGATTGACCGAGGATTGGTCCCGCATAATCCAAATGCATTCTCTGCCAGGGCTTCTTCGACTCGGGCCAAGGGTGCCACGAACATTTCGGAGGTGCCTTTGCCGCTTGTTGACAAGATTCACAACTTTGGGAGAACTGCTCGATTTTCGGCATCCATTTGAGGCCAATACACAAAACTTCGCGCCAGTGCCTTCATTCGGCTGGTTCCCGGATGTCCTAAATGAAACTGCTGTAGTATTCGCTTCCGCAACTTCCTTGGTACCACGACTCGGTCTCCAAACATTAGACAATTGTCAACGACCGAAAGGGGTCCGCGTCGATTAAAGAAAGGTTGTAACCCAGTCGAAATTCTGACATTAAGCCAACTGGACTGCACAAACCCTATCACTTTCAGCAAGATATCGTCTTGAGCCTTCTCTGCACGAATCGTGTCCGACGTTACTGGCAACTCCCTTACCCTGTCAACCAGGATGCGCTGACCTTCCGACTCGAATTTGACAGATGCAATCACGCAGTCATCGTTTTCCTTCAAGTGGGAACCGAGGAGGCGAGATAGAGCGTCAGCTTGACCGTGTTGTTGTGTAGATCCGTATTGTATACTGAAATCGTAATCCAGCAGTACGGTTGCCCATCTCTGTAAGCAATACCCTTCTTTGATCCAAATATCGAGGGTAGAGGTTTGTGGTCCGTGATCATTTTGAAATACCTAGCATATAGCATCTTATGAAACCGTTTCACTGCGAAAACAATCGCCAGCGCTTCCTTCTCAATCTGGCTGTAATTTTTCTCCGCCACTGTCAGCGACCGTGCTGCGCGCGCAATGGCCTTCTCTTCTCCTCCAGGGAACACATGAGAAATGACAGCACCTACCTCATAATTGGAGACGTCCGAAGCAACAACAATCTCCAAGTTTGGGTTGAAGTGGGTCAAAAGTAAATCAGAACTGAGCGCTGTTTTAACTGCATCAAAGGATTGTTAACACTCCTTTGTCCATCGCCATTCTTTCCTTTTCATCAGCAACTCTTTCAGAGGACCTCTTGTCTGATGTAGACTTGGCAGGAAGGCTCTATAATGACTTATAAGACTGAGAAATGAACGAAGTTCGGCAACATCCCTTGGTGGTGACATTTGCTTGACGGCTTCTATATTAGCGGAATCCGGACCTCGGCCATGTTTGTCAATGATGAACCCGAGAAACTTGATACTTTCTATCAGGAAATTGCATTTTTTTCGCTCGTAACCGGAAGCCAGCTTCTTCTAGACGAGTGAGCAATTTCTCTAACGTGGCCAGCAATGCTTGTGGGGCAGACCCCATAATCAATGCGTCATCCAGGTCCGGAATATCGTTCAGCAGCGTATCCATGATTGGTTAAAAAATGGCGGGAGCAGTTTTCACTCCGAATGGCAACCTATTGTACTGGAAAAGCCCCAAATGCGTGTTGACCGTCAGTAGTGTTCTGCAGTTCTCTGCTACTGGAACTTATAAGCAAGCATTAGCTAGATCGAGTTTCGCAAATTATTTTCCACCGTTAAGCTTGGTGAATAAATCTTCAGATATAAGCAGAGGGTACTGGTGGTTCTCCAATGTGGAATTTAAGCCGGTTGAAAAGTCAGCAAAAATACGTATCTTGCCATTTCCTTTCTTTATCACATCGATGGGTGCCGCCCATTCTGAGTAATGTACGCGCTCGATTATGCCTTCCGACTGCAACCTATTTAACTCAGACTCCACTATTGGTTGTGTTGCTTAAGGCACTGGAAGTTTTTTTCTAGACTGGTCTGGCGTCTGGTTTGAGGTTCAGCTCAGCTCTGGCTATCCGGCAGCATCCAAGACCGGGTTGGAACAAACTTTCGTGGCGTCGCTTCAGTTCTGCAATTTGACTGTCAAGTTCGAGATTTATATTCTGCGTCCCTGCGGGTTTCTCGACTTGTAGTTTCTGGCATATACTGTTAACTGACTGGTCAAGTAATTTCAATTCCTCTATCCAATCGAGACCCAGCAAATTCAATCCTGGTTGACCTGTCACAAAACAGGTTGTACGAATGTGCTGATCACGGAAACTGACCTGACAATGCAACACTCCGAGAAGTTTCAAAATACCCTCGGATGCGTTTCGTGCTGTGTGTTCTGTGTGGACAAGCGGTGGTCGTCCGAGCATACACCATGTGTCTCGACAAATCAAAGTGGTGTCTGACGCAGTATCCAGCTACAGCTTAACTTCTTTATCATTGGTCTTCAACATTGTAAACTTACGCCTGCCGACACCGTCAACCTTGAAAGTCGCCGTCACAGTTTTGGCCTCGTTGTGACATCGGAAGCGCACTGGGATTCGATGCCGTATTCCGCTCATTGTTGGTCGCTTCGCAAGACAACACGACTCTTTGTGTCCTCGCTTACCACAGCGATTGCAAATGTCATTTCGGAACGGGCAGTTTCGAGCAAAGTGCCATTCCCAGCAAAGCCAACCAGCAGAAGAGGGTTCAGAACGTGGTGAACTCACATGAACCGATTCTTTCTGAGGACTTCGGCTGACCCTGCAAATTATGTCCTGGCTACTCTGGATGGATGATTGTTGGATCATCGCAGCATAATGCTTCAAGTTCATCAACCGTTGGCATTCGTTCGTTACTTCCTGTAGTGTGATCTCGGGATTTTGTTCAATCCTGCTCAGCACTCTTGTTCGGGCATCCGCATCTTTGGTTGCCTGAAGACCACATACATAAATAAGGTACTTGTACTGATCAGCTGTCATCTTGTGAAACAGCGACCGTTCACACTCGTGATTTACGCGAATCTAGTAAGTAACCCAGTCTTCGTCGTCTCGCTTGGTCATTGTCAGGCACTTGTATCAGATATTGAATAATGACGACTACTCTCCAAATATCTGGGACAAAGTAGCAACCGCTTCATCGAATGTTAAATGAATGCTCTTTTCGGCCAGATGAAATAAACTCTTCATGCTCGGCCGCACCCAATTTCTGCAGTATGAAGCGAACTCTCTTGTCCTCTGAAGCACCGGCTAAATCAACGCGAAACATATCTTCGTATTTATGGAACCACGATTCAAAGCTAATACCGGCATCGGCATCGTAACGGAACTCACAAAGTTGTTGGGTCAACGTTTCTGCTGAGGGACAACGTTCACTTGTTCCTGTTACCCAGCCTGCTTGTAGTGACAAATTCTTGGTCAGAGTTTCGATCAACTTGGCCTGTGCTTTCTCAAACTGAGCCTGCTGTTGCTGCAACAGAGTCTGCAATTGTTCAAAACTGACTGACATCTTTGTGTTCTTCTGAATCCTGTCGCCACTGTTGGAAAACTGCCTTCGTACTGCTGCACTGCTGCTATTCTGCGCCTGCAAGACTACGACCGCCTGATTGCTCAGTCACGCGCCCAACCAACCGACGGGATACAGAAGGCCAAAACTCAGTAAACTGTGGGTCTATTCTACACGATAGGTCAGTTCTATTTATTGGTGAACGAAACATACTAGTTTTGGAAGCGTTTGGCTCTCAGCCAATGTGAGTTAATTCCATCCCACGGATTTTCCATATTTGGCAGAATGGTTCGCCTCCTTTGACTCAGGCTTGTATTTGCACCCGATTCCCAAATTTGGCAAAACCGTCGAAGATCATTCCACGCTCGTGCTGGTGACCTTCGCATGCAGCAGACAGCTTACGTGCTCCGCGGTAAGCCTGTGCGCGACCTCGTAGCTGGACATTGGCTCCGCTTACCTCTCTATTACAAAGACTAAAACCATGAAGGCAACAATTTTAAAGGAGCTACAATCCATGGCATGGACTCGATTTGGACAGCTTAACAGTCTCAAGCTCGGAGATCGCCAGCCATTGACGTTTCTCTGCAAAATTCAGCGCATCGCTGGTCCTCTATTCTTGTGCGACGAAGAGACAAAGGAACTGGGGTTTGCGCGTATCCCATAGCCGTTGCTGGTAAGGTTGTCTACCTTCCAATATACGCCCAAGAATGATATACCTACCAAATCAGACGCTGCCTTCGAACGTCTTCCGCAGCAGACGACCCGTAGCTTCGGTGACTTATTCTCACTGATAAAAATCGAGTCTCACATTTGCTCCATGTCCTCAGGCCCATCTGACTCTAACGAGGAGGAAATTGCGCCACTTCACAGCAGGATGACAGCAGTGAAAGCTTCGAAGCAGCGTGTGCCACGGTCAGACACTGACCACATTTTGCCTCTCGTTCATTGCGGCTCGTCTTGCTTACACCGAATACATCTTGTTCGACACGAAAGCGCAACATTTTCTCTGCACGTTCCCAGTGAGATAATATCAAATCTGTGGGCGAATTATGTTGGTATCATCGCCAATATGGTGGAAGAGCTAGACGTTGACAGGCACCCTGCATTCGTCACGACCCTGCCGCTCCAGGAAAAGCGAAAAGCCCGCACACACGCATGACGAACGTTTCCATCAATAACAAAACAGTTCGCCTGTTTTACGTTAAGGATCGACGTTCTTCCATTAATTTTCTCATCGATACGGAAGCGGAAGTGAGCGTCATCCATGCGAACACGAACGACAAGAATTCAAATCCTACGTGCTACCTGCGTGCTGCCAGTGGTTATCCGATAGCTTCATTTGGTCAACACATGATGAACCTAGACTTAACTCTACTCCGAGTGTCTCAGTGGGTTTTCACTGTTGCGTCCGTATCCTCGCAATCATCGGTATCGATTTGCTGCGCCATTTTGGGCTGCTTGTTTATGTTGGTCGACATAGGCTTTTGGATGACCGCACTAAACTAGAGGTCGAATGCGTTCCTTCAGACGCCTCGATTATCAGCCCCGTTTTCCGAATTGCCGACGTACCTTCAGATTATGCGAACCTACTGTCTGAATACCCGCGGCAGCTGCGACCAGCTGCAGAGCTTCCGCCAGTCACGACAGAGGTCGCTCATCACCTTGTCACGCGCGGACGGCCGACAGGAGCCCGACCCAGACGGCTCCTCTCCGACTAGTTACATGCCGCAAAAGCTGAGTTCGATCATATGCTTCATCTCGGTGCCATCAAGCCATTCAACAGCCCATGAAGGTCACTTCTCCACATGGTTCCGAAGATGACCACGGAGGACTGGCATCCTTGCGGTTATTATCGATCACTAAACAACGTAGCCACGCCTGATGGCTATCAGATCCCACATATCGTGGACCTCACAGCGTCTAGCAGATAAAAACGTTTTTAGTGAGATCGACTCAATGCGCGCTTACAACCAACTTCCGGTAGCCGAAGCGGACTTTGATAAAACTGCCGTGACGATTCCATTAGGTGTGTTCGAGATTCTGCGCATGCCATTTGGTTCAAAGAATGCTGTGCACACTTTTCAACGCTTCCTCGACCAAGTTTGTCACCGCCTAGAGCTCGCGTATGCTTATCTCGACTATATTTTAATCGCGGGTTCTTCACGAGAGGAGGGCTTGCGCCATGCTCGAATACTTTTTGATCATTTATCTCAACATGGGGTGACGATCAAAGCCGAAGAATCTCTTGCGTCGAGAGCGAAACGTTACCATAATAAAATCCTACAAAAGCCGGTTTGTATTCAAAAGCTTCTGAAATCATGAGATCCCAGTCGGTTCCAAGCATATTCCGAGATATTAAAGGCAGAAAAATGTTCATTTGCTGACGACTCGGGCAGTTTTCTTGGCTATCATATCTCTCCTGCAGGCGTTGCACCACTACAGACTATCCTGATCCTCATTTTTTTAAGAAGCTAAAACACCTTGACGGCCTCGTTCACTTTTATCGCCGTCTCACACTTTGGTGCGCTTCGTTTTGCAGCCGCCCACTGACCTCGTCTGAGGGAAGCTTAAAAATTCGATTTTCCTGCTACAGCATGCGCCGCCTTCAAGGCCTTGGAAGAAGCTATGAACAACGTAGCTTCTATAGCGTTCCGATGGCATCATCAGACAGAACTTTAGTTTGCGATTTATCTCTGGGCACACCGCGCCCAGTCGTTCCGCGCGAGTTTAGATAGACCGTGCTCGACAGGTTGCACGACTTGTTTCACCCAGGCGTTCGTGCATCGATTAAACTCGTAACCGCACGATTTATTTGGCGCAATGTCAATAGTGACCTTCGTATGTATGACGTTTGTACTTGGGCTGCTCATTGCCACTACTGTCAACGTGCGAAGGTGCAAAAGCACACGAAAAGCCAAGAAGGCATGTTTCCCACGCCAGACGCACGTTTTAACTACTCGCACGTCGACATCATAAGTCCTCTATCGCCTTCGAAAGTCTCCGTATATCTACTGACCTGTGTCAATGGATTCACTACATGGTCTGAGGCCATCCCGATCCCTAACTACTCTTCAGAAACAGTCACGAAAGTGTTTTTAAAACGCTGGGTAGCACGGTATAGCTACCATGCCATAGTGACCACTGATCGTGGGTCACAACTTTCATCCACATTCGTTTCGTTCCTTAGGCACTTAGGTTGCCGCCACATCCAGACAACGGCGTATCATTCGGCCGCTAACGTCATGGTGGAGCGTTTTCACCGCCAATTGAAGACAGCGCTACGTGCGCACGTAGATCCTTCATGAGCTGGAACAATTACTCTGGTACTCTTAGGCTTATGAAACTGTTAAGACCGACTTCGAGGCAACACCAGCACAGCTGGTCTACGAATGCACGCCGCGTTTGCCTGGACGATTGATGGCACCAGCCACATCTATTTCCTCCTTTGACTACGGAAGCTGCACCGACCGATTGACTTGCCAGCTGCGTGAGCTACGTCCACCCGCTCCTTTGACACCGTGGTGTCACGCCGTACGGCCGCACTTTAACTCGGCTCTCGCTTCGCCCTCTGTTGCTAATCTAATTCTCCCCACACAATATTGTGCGCGTGTTTGTTCGAACCATTTCGACGAGCTCTACTCAGTGCCTCTCACCTCTTTAAACTAACCTGTATGGGTTATACTCTTGCTCCGGTTCTCAGTTTTAGCTTATTTTTTGCTGAGTTCTACATGTCCAACCACATCAATCCGGAGCTTTTCGGAAACGTTTTGGTCTTATTTGGAACAAGAAGCTGAGAACTCCCAAACTACACGGCAACCGTACCAGCAAGTTGCAGCATAACAACATTACGGTAATTTTGCATCGCTCGTCAACCGAGCATCTCCTCCGAGGCACTAAGGGCAGCTTATTTGCGCTTCACCTGTATCGTCGTTTGAGACAGGCCAATCAATACACGCTGTCGCTTTGTGTGGGTGTGCGGTTCAACTGCGAGACCATTGATCGCTGAACCCGGCAGTCTGCGTGGTAAGACATCCATCTGTTATAACTCCGGCTTTGTAGTAAGAAGGCATAATTGACACTGTTTGAAAACGTTTACTTGCACAAATGATGTTACAACCAACAGTAAGGGAAAGCCGTTAAATGCACACTTGGTCGAAATCAATCGATGCTCAAGTGTAATTGCAAGTGTAATAGCAAGTTCCAAGCTAACATACAAACACACGCTCTGGAATCAATCGGTTTTCACGTGCACTCTTTGTGGCTGACATACGTGATCTCTCTAACGCCCACCTCCGTTGAAAATAAATTGTTACACACACGATCTTTTCCTCGGAATGACACCGAGTCGCTGAATTGCGGGGCGTGTACGTGTGCAATGTCTTCGTTCAAGTTCCACTTCTGTGCTCACGCCGACGCGTGGCTCTCGTTGTGGTTCCATTGGCTTAGGCAAAGCAAATGTATCTAAAAGAATGTGCAAGGGAATATCAGTAGTGTCATTTTGCCTAACCTGTTCGGGTGTATAGTCATGTTTGATGTGATTCACTTGATGTGTAGTCAGTCGGTTTTGACATTCCACTTCATACAGGACGTTTCCTTTTCTTGCTTTGACTATTCCTGGAATCCAACGTTTATGTGTATCCCTGTACTTGTACACCAAGACTGGGTCACCAGGATGAAAATTTCTCATGCGAGTACCGTCCTTAAGATTGAACTGATCTGCCATTTTCTGGTTACACTCATTAATCTTCTTTGCTGGAAACATGGCATCTAACGGTATACGTAAACGTCGACCAATAAAAGTTCCGACGCTGATTGCCGGTTTGGGAGAACAGGATTCGGTGTTGGACGGTACATGCGTAAGAATATCTCCAAGTTTGTAACAATATCTCCCTCTCCTTTAAGTTTAAACGGAGCAGGTTTAAATGTATCCACAAATCTCTCAGTCTGTCTATTGGACTGGGGATGATAAATGGGACTAGGCATATGTTGTACACTCATGGGTTGACAAAATCGATTTAGCTCGTTCGATGTGAATTGTGGACCATTATCGGTGACAAGTGTTTCTGGGACCCAAACTGTGCGCAATAACGACGAAGCACTGAGATTGTTGAAGCTGTTGTTGGTTGAGTGACACAAACTATTTCTGGCCATTTTGAATGTTAATCAACAATAATCAGAAATATTGATTGTTCAGTGGACCTGCATAATCCACATGAATCCGCATACCGGCAGCAGTTGATTTCGGCCAAGGATGAAGGTCAACTTTGATGGGGGCTTTCGCAGCCTGTGCACATTTAGAACAACTACGAACAGCGCCTTCAATATCTTTATCAATATTTGGCCAATAAGCATAACATCTGGCAAGTGATTTCATTCGTGTAATTCCCTGGTGTCCGACGTGAAGCATTTGAATCACTTTTACTCTGAGATTTTTGGGGATCACAATGCGATCTGCCAGCATTAAACAGTCTTTCACTATTGTTAAGGCAGCTTTAGGCACAAAATATGGTTTAATTTCAGCGTCCGATAGAATTATTGACCAACCGTTACGAAGATAAAAAATGCCTCGTTATAAACAGCTATCTGACCACCTAGACTCATAAATGTCATTGTGCGTAACTGGTAAGTTTTGTATGGACTCCTCGAAGATAGATTTTATCTGAACATCAACTTCAACGGATGAAATGACCGTGTCTTCATGTGGCTGCGAATTTGATCTGTTGGTAATCAAGTGCGATAAGGCGTCAACATTTCCAAAACATTCCGAACGGATGGGTTTAATGATAAAATTGTATCCGAGAAGTATTGTTGCCCAACGTTGCAGGCGATTTGCGGTGTGAACAAGAATTCCTTTCTTGGTACCAAATATAGACAACAGGGGCATGTGATCAGTGCATAATGTGAATTTCCGACCATGCAACATCTTATGAAACTTTTTGACTGCAAACACAATTGCAAAACCTTCTTTTTCGATTTGGCTGTAATTCCGTACAGTTGTTGTTAGCGTGCGTGAAACGTGACTGACCGCTTTTTGCCTGCCATCCGGAAACTGGTGCAAGAGTGCTGCTCCAATCCCGTACACTGAAGCGTCAGCAGCAACTATGATAGGTAGTTTGGGGTCATAGTGTGTAAGTGCAAGATCAGAACTTGAAATACGTTTTATTTCATCAAATGCCGACTGACAAGCTGGGAACCATACCCATTTTTCATTAGTTTGCAAGAGTTCATTCAGTGGCATCTTAAGCGAGTGCATACTATGGACAAAATTATTGTAATATTTAACTAGTCCCAAAAACGACTGAAGTCTTTTCCTGTCCTTTGGAACTTGTAGTTGTTGGATTGCCGTAATTTTTATGGATCCGGATGATGACCACAAGCATTAATGATTGAACCCAGATACGAAATTCGAGACATGAAGAAAGCACATTTATCGATTCGCAGTGTAAACCCGAAACTCCTGCTCCTGTCAAACACTACATTTATGTTTGTCTGATGTAGCTCAATTGAACCGCTTACGATTATTACGTCATCCACGTAAGTCATAGTAAAAGGTGACCCGTTTCGCATTGTGTCCATTACTTGTTGAAAAATTGCCGGAACACACTTACTTCCAAACGGCAGTCTGTTGTATTGATATAGACCCTTCTGAGTATTAATGGTGTGAAATTGTCTTGATTCCTCACCAACTTGGACTTGTAAATAGGCATCAAAAAGGTCAGTATTTGAAAATATTTTGCTACCATTTAACTGCGCAAACAAATCATCCGGAATCGGGAATGTGTATCGGTGAGTCTGAAGTGCAACATTTAGTCCAGTTGAAAAATCACCACAAACACGTACTGTGCCACTCGCCTTTTTAACTACCACAGTGGGAGTAGCCCAGGTTGAATAGTTAACCTTAGTTAGCACGCCAAATTTCTCCAAGCGATTCAATACTGCATCAACCAATGGGACGGCTGAGTAGGGTACTGGCCTCTTAGGACGGAATACTAGGTTTGCTTTAGGTGCGACATACAAAGTAGCCCGAACCTTGGTGCACCATCCAAGTTCTGGTTTGAAAACACTAGCATACTTTTCCTGCAAGTTTGCCAAACTATCGTTTTTCACTTTGGTATCAACTGCGACATCACTTGAAGACACATTTCGCATGCTCTGAGTTTGGTAATCACAAACTGAGCTGATTGGAACATCCCATAATTGTAACTCATCTATGCATTCAATGCCTAATAAATTTAGTTCATGTTCTACTGCAATGCAACATGTTCCACTGCATTTATTGTTTCGAAATGTGAACTCAGGTTAGTGGTCCCAAAAAGCCGATTGGCTTACCAGAAGCGTTCTGAGCAATACGTTTTGTAACACAGTACTCTGGTTCGCCAACGCTTTTCCAAGTCTAATATGAATCGATTATTATGTCGAAAGCAGTGTCAACTTGTAAGGTAACTGGTAAATTGTTAAGTAATAACGTGATAAACTTACGGCTATGCCTCCCACGATAACTGGATGTAGTGGACACTAGATTTGAATGCCTTCTGAGTCGGGTTGATTTGTGCTGCTTGAACAAACGGACACAGTGTCCGCTTGTGACCTAAGGTGCCAGGATATTGACATTTATGGGATTCAAATTCACAAAAACGTGCAAAGTGCCAAGCGCCACAATTCCAGCATGGTGCAGGTGATCGTTGAAACCAGCCTCGTTGCTTTGGAAATCTGTTCTGTTCCACTTGTGATTTGGTACTTTATCAACAGAATCCATGTCTGAGTAACAGTTGTTCGACTGTAACATTTGTGAATCACGCTTTAGGTTCATCATTCTGAGATATTCCATGGCTAAATAATGCAAGGAAATGTCACAAGTAGAGTCTAATTTTGATAGTAATTTTGTTCTGATATCGGAATCCGCAGGCGATGTTAAGCCAGATAGAAAAATCAATGCTTTGTATTGATCGTCTTACATTCTTTTATAGTGGAACCTTTCACATTCCATGTTCACTCCACCTGCATATGTCAAAACGTCTTCTTCTTCTGCTCTAGTATGCTTTAAACAATTATAACAAACGTTAAATATAGACGTCCGCTTTCCAAAAATTATGCTAAGCTTCTCCAAGGTTTCTTGCAGACGATAATCTGTTGGGTGTTTAGGTAGAATATAATTGCAATAGTTTGTGTGTTCAGAGCATCGAAGTTTTTGCATTAACAGCCGTACTTTTGCTGATTCATCTAATGCTGAAACGTCAACAATAAAAATGTCTTCATATATCTTGTACCGAGCTAAAATGTATTGCCACTGTTTGGGTGGTAAAGGAATTCTTGAAATCCATTGGCCAATGCAAATTTAAGCAGTGTATCATTTCTGCCCTCTGGAACATGCTTTGCCTGCTGAAAAATTGCGTACGAAAATTCAAATAACTTCTGTTGTTGATCCAGTTGACGTTGCTGCTTTGGTAACATTTGCATGATAACATTTTAAGCAACCATCTCCCTCGCCAGACTGTTATAACTCCCGCTTATTAGTAAGAAGACATAATTGACACTGCTTGAAAATGTTTACTTGCACAAA
The DNA here is from genome assembly GCA_944474145.2 of Dicrocoelium dendriticum. NCBI lineage: Eukaryota > Metazoa > Platyhelminthes > Trematoda > Plagiorchiida > Dicrocoeliidae > Dicrocoelium > Dicrocoelium dendriticum. The sequence continues at coordinate 65,763,111 of OX104068.1, forward strand.
TGATGTTACAACCAACGGTAAGGGAAAGTCGTTAACTACACACTTGGTGGAAACCAATGGATGCTCACTTTCCATATGGTTGGCTGAATGTTCCGAGATAACATACAAAAAATTGTGCTGAAATCGATCGACTTTCACGTGCTGCCTGTTTGGCTGAACTACGTGATCACTCTGAAAACATCTGTCGCGACCGGCTGAGTTTGTTGCGTCTGTACAACTCTCAACAATTGTGCGTGTTTTGACGTGTTAGTATGTTACGCCTGGCGCATAGAACATCCAACAAACGTGAGCGCCAGTACCACAGAGATAGCTCGGCTAGTCCTTACTGCAAAACGTTAGAGATCGGCTATCTTTCCAAGGGTTCAACGTTGCCTATGTTCAACAGAGAACAGCAGTAAAGTCCTTAAGATCGGGATAACCTGTTCTATAGCATTTCTCGCGAAATTGCATCGAAACTCCAAACCTTTGCAAAGAAAACGAAGAAGTTTGCAATGAACGTGCAAATTTTTTATGAAGAAACTGCAGAAGTTTGCAAAACCCTGTGTAATTCACCAGCCGCTCGGAGCCAATCACCTTACCTTAAGTTTGTACTCATTGGCCGGGTGCTATGGTTTGTTGCATAAATCCTGAAGTGAGCGTGCTGCACGCTGACTATGTGAAAGTTGTGAATGAACCTCGAGTTCATGGACCTGGGCGGTGCCACGACCTAATATCCGCTCCCCACCCTCACGTGCGAAACGGCGGACCACAATTTATCTGAGAACAATAAATGGCCGGAACTTAAGCGCTCGACTGAATGGAATGTCTTTCGTTCCAGCGTGGTCAACGTGCCTTCTCGCGTTCGACAGAGTATCTCGTCAGATATACGTGACCGAGTTTGTATGCCTTCGTCAACGGTGACGATTGGCAGCTCGTGGCAACCGTGAACAAGGTGAAATAGCAAACTGTCTACTCCTGGATTCGTCGCTCTCTTGATCAGAAGTCGGGTACTACGCAGGCGCTCGGGCGTAAGCGCATTCTGTCGGAGGAAGAGATTGATGTCATCCTGGAGTGGATCGCGAAGGACGTAACTTTAACACTACACGAAATGCGAGTCCGAGTACATGCCGATATGGATAAGAACACTTCAAAGTCTACAATCGCACGACACCTGGATGGCTGTTTGATGACTATGAAGAACACCTATCAGACTCCAGGGGGAATGAACAATCATCGAACCAAAGCGATACGAAAGGAGTTCGTTCAAAAGTTTCTCGAACTTGAAAAGGAGGGAAAGTTCTTCATATCGATCGACGAAACAAACTTCAACGTTTACTGTGAAGGTACTCGTGGTCGGACGCCCAGATGAGTGAGGGCCTGTATCAAAGTAGCCAACAGTAAAGGTCTGAATTTGCATATTATCAGTGCACTCACAATGGATGGAAATGTTTCAATGACTACCCGGATAAGCTCATTCACTAGCACTCTATCACTCGAATAGCTGCTTGGCATTTTAGACAAGCTGAAGGGGGAAGTGTAGCTCCGGAAGTTGGTCGTAGTGTGTGGCAATGCACCATGTAACACACGTTTGAAAGCACTTGTCTCAGTCAATGCATACGAAGGGGTTACAACTTTGAAATTGAGCCCATACTCCCTGTTCCTCAATCTTATCGAATATATTTGACAAGTAGTGTGGACTTGAGTGAAAAATGAAATGCGAATGCAGTACAATGAACTTCTGGCCGGGAATCACGAGAACCTCATGACGCAAATGGAATGGAGGCTGCAGTTTCTGGAACGCATTGCCAGAACAGCCACCAGTGAGATCAGAGTTGTGGGATGTGGTAATGCTATTCGACAGCTCTGTGTACATTTTCCTGATTGCAAAAAAATGATGTGCATTGCTTACATTTCCGTGTCATCACTTCAGACATCTGGTTGTATAACGTATACCACCAGTAGCGGATAGGGACACGAGGTAATTCAAGGTCTTCTCAAAATATGTACCCACTTACGTATGGTTATATATTCGTACGGGGAATTCAGCGATCTCTGATGTCCAGGCAATGACAAGGGACTGGCTTCCAATGAGACATGTGCGTGTGATATTTGTAGCGTATCGTCTATTTCATACAGGTGTGCGTCGCCCGTTACTCATTTATGAGTAATCTTAGACATTGCAGATAGGCCATCGCAATAAGGCAGGACTTTACCTTGGTGCGATGGTTTGTGTGCCTCAGTGATCCATTGAGCTATACTGGGTAGTGCATTTTTGCACCTTCAGAGTCACTCATATCAGATGGATCAATGGTTAGAGGACAGACAAACTCAGCCTCCTGGTCCTCCAGGTTGGGGGTTGAAATGAGGGTGGCTCCTTATTCCTTAAAACGGACTCCTTGTAGCCCAATGCCAAACCCGCTGCCTTGCGGACAGCTTTTCGAACCAAAGGCTTTGGTTGAGAACCTAGTCGTTGTCCTGTATAAGCCTGGGCAACCTGACAGTATCCTGCCCACACAATACAATGAATCTTACTTCAAACAAATTTCTGATGCTCTGGCCACCACAGAGGATAATCAACGGTGCCCAATCTGCTGCACCGGGCAGGGTGGATAGGGGTTTGGATGCTACTGCTCAAGCCTTCCCGTCTTCTTGTTCCCCTTCTTGCGCTTTTTCATCCTTATCGTCCCGTTCCAGCTTCACTTTTATCCCCCCTGTTTTCACCCCCTAATTCTCGGCCCTCCCCCCACCTTGCTTCAATAGTCGCTTGTCTTTTAGTTTCAATTCACAGGTGCACGCCGAGCGTCATCTCTGCCCTGTCAACAGGTCCATGTCCAAGCAAGCGGCTCATTCCAGTACATCGACATCCATTTGGAGCTCTCGATCCTCCTTCACACTGGCATGCCTCAATGTACGCACATTGCTACAGATCGGTCAACAGGCAGCACTTGCCCGAAGATTGGAGACCCTCTCGATGGATATCTGCTGCTTATCGGAGACCCGCCTGCAAGACTCGAGCTCTGTGCTCCCTCTGCGATCCACTTCAGTTGACACTAGCAGCACTTTCTCATTGCGCCTATACGGTGACGATGCAGCTTCGAGCACCGGCCAAGCTGGTGTTGGCATTGTCTTGAGTCCCCGGGACTGAAGCTACTCTAGTTGATTGCATTCCAATCAGTAGCAGGATATGTGCGGTCCGATTGGCTGGCTAGTTCAAAACTTCGAAGTCGCGTGTGACTAACATGTGTCAATTCGTTATCGCTGCCTATGCACCCACAAACTCTAGCGATGACTTGGTAAAATGCGACTTCTATCGTCACCTGAACGAGCTCCTTCGCCACAGAAGAAGCTCGGACCCTGTTGTGCTGGCGGGGGATCTGAACGCTCAAGTTGGAAAATTATCCACAGATGAGCTGCATTTGGGGGGCCAACATGGTATATGCTCTCGTAATGATAACGGTGAGCGGTTACTTCCTTTGTGTGAAAATACCCGCTTATTTCTTGCGAGCACTAATTTCCGACACAGCACCAGCCGGAGGGTGACTTGGCGCCCACCAGACTCGAATCAGCTATGGACGCAATTCGACTACATTGCGATAAGTTACCGCTGGAGAGCCTGCGTCCAGAACTGTCGCTCGATTTGCAGCACAGATGTGCACACCGACCGTGCACTTGTGTGTGCTGACCTGCGGATGCGTTTTGGCGGATGCCCACGACGACGATGTGAACGCATTGACACCGGCCAACTGGCGAAGCCAGCTGTTCTGAATGCGTATCTAAGTAGGCTGTCATGCGAGTTGGATAAAGGCTCACTGAATGCAATTGAAGGTCACTGGTCTCATATTCACCAGACCTCACTAGCAGCAGGAAAATCCTCATGTGGTATATCTGATCGCCAACATGGACTTTGGGTCTCTTTGCAGTTTCTGGAACTTATTGATGCTCGCCGGCATATTCCGGCTGGAAGCGAACACAATGAAACTCGCAAAGAGCTCCGGGCAAAACTCCGTGCTATCCTGGAGAGAGACCGTGAATTCTGGTGGTCTCATCGTGCAACAGAAATGGAAATGGCCGCCGCCCTTGGTAACCATCTTAAGTTATTCCGGCTGATACGGGAATCGGGCAGCAGGAGACCTGGTGTTAGTGAAACTATACGTGACGAGAGTGAACAGCCTATCCACAACTTATCAAAACGCTTAGAGCGTTGGGCTGAGCATTTGGAAAGGCAATTTAATCGGTCGGAAATGTTAGATTTCTCGCCGGCCACTGATCGTCCAACCCCCTGGCCTATACCTTTGGATCCACCCGTTCGCTCAGAAGTCTAACGTGGGATCGAACTGTTGAAGTTAAATAAAGCCGCGGGACCTGATGACCTTCCTCCAACCCTCTTCAAATTCAGGGGACCTGCTCATGTGGATGATTTACACGAGTTACTAGTGAAACTGTGGGATTAGGAAACAGTCTCAACTGATTGGAGCTGCTCCGTCATCGTCCCAATTTTCAATGGAGGCTCACGATCGGAATGCGGCAACCATAAAGGAATCAGTCTGATTTACATCGCCTCCAAATTGGTTGCCTCTGTCATCCTTCACAGACTGACTGTCACTTGTGGAAGCCATATTCGTGAACAGCAAGCTGGATTTCCTCGAGGTCGTGGCTGCATCGACCACATCTTCACGTTGCAATGAACAATGAACAATGATTTATAACGGGTAAAAAAGCATATGCTTAACAGGTCCCGTAGTGTGGTTGGAGCAATAGATAAAATGGAAGGATAATCGAACAAGTAAATCGTGTTTTATGCCTCTACAGATTTCAACGCACCACTTCATAATGATAGTTTGAAGTATGGACTGGATGTCTGCACCCAAAGTAGAGCTGTTATATTACAGCAAATGTGGGAAAAAGAAATCAAAGGAACGGATAACGCTCACTCGTGTGTTGCTTCCGTTGAGAGATGTGGTATGTCACTCCAGCTTGTATACATCCATGTCGCTCATTGGGACACTTCTGTATGTAACATCGCCGCCACTTTGCGGGGAGGGTCAGTAACCTCATGGTTTGGGTCTCGTTATTTCGTCCTCCGAATAGGACTTGCTATGCCAAATAATGCAAGTTGGAAAGTATGTCATCTAGGCGTTTTTAAATAGTGCCAATGTGGCGGCAAGGACGACGTGAGTGGGGAGCGCATTCCAAGCACGGGACACACGGAGTGAGAAAGAGTTTCGTCGACAATCAAGTCGGCTGTAGTGTGTAGCCAGTTTGAGCTGATGACCTCTCAGGTTGGTATTTTGGCTCAGCTGCAAGAGACTGCGACATGGGTGATTTGGATTCATCAGTATTAAGTAGACCATGATGAGGTCTCCTCGGTGACGACGATATTCACCACTGTACAATCCCAGAGACTGCAGTCTGCGTTGGTAGGAGATGTGAAACAGGCCTCTGATGAGCTTCGTTGCTCTACGCTGTGGAGCTTCGAGTGCACTGATGTCGCGCTTGCGCCAGGGACGCCAGGCCTGGATCGCATACTCCACGTGGGGTTTCACGTAAGCACTCAGCATTTGCGGAAATACAGACGGCTCGAAATTTCCGAAAGCCCTCCGTAAGAGTCCGAGATGTTGACTGGCCCTTTTCGATGCCTTTTCAGCTTGTCCGGAGCAGCCAAGGTCGTCCTGCACGATCACTCCGAGGTCGCATTCCTGGGAAGCATGTTGCAACGGCTGGTCCCCGAGTAAGTATTCATGGATGAGCTGGTGGCGTAAGCTCACGACTTTGCACTTGGCGACATTGAAGTGGAGCATGTTTTCGGATGACCAAGTATACGCCCTGTTCAGATCGCTCTGCAGTGTTGCGTGATCGTCCTCTGTCCGAATGTCATGCCAAATTTTGACATCATCTGTAAACAGCAAGAAGTTCGACTGTAGTACACTGGCAAGGTCGTTAATGAATGTTAAAAATAAACGTGGCCCCAGTACTGACCCTTGTGGCACATCGCAATGGACGTCAATTGGGTCGGACATGGAGCTGCGGAATCTCACATTCAGCTGACGTTGAGTGAGAAAGTTAGCGATCCAACCAAGCACAGGGTCACCGATTCTGTAGCCTCGAAGCTTGTGTAGGAGGATGCGGTGGTCCAAACGATCGAACGCCTTCGAGAAGTCCAGGTAGACAACGTCGACTCCAAATCTAGCATCAGCTGACTCCGTCCAGCTTGCTCGGGCCAGCAACAAGTTTGTAGTGCAGGATCGATTTCGGCGGAATCCGTGTTGCTGTGGCACTATGATATTGTTGTTCTCCAGATATCCCATCAGCGCCTCCGCAATTATACGTTCCATTACTTTGGATAAAACTGGGAGGAGAGTGATTGGACGGTAGTTCGACGGCTCCGCACGATTACCGCTTTTGTAAATGGGAGTGACTAGCCCATGTTTCCACATTGTGGGAATCAGCATTTCGTCAAGACAACGTTGAAAGAACCGAACTAGTGGTTCGGCAATGTTTAAGGCCGCTGCCTTCAACGCCTTCGGTTTAATATCTACGCCTGGCGAGCTGTGCACACGCAACGACATTAGCGTTTTCAACACATTGGTTGCCGTGAACGATACGTTGTGTAAATCTGGGAACGGTGAGAGCTCTGTCAAAATCGGCTGAATTGATGGTTCACTCCGGAAAGTATGGAGGAAGTGTTGACGAAACACGTTGGCCGCGTCCTGTGCAGTTTGCGCATGACCATCTGTTGCACGCAAGACCGGGATCCCGCGCTGCACTCTACGGAGTTTGTTGATATGTCTATACAACAGCTTTGGATTTTTTCTGAATTTCGCCGCTAAGTTCTGTTGGTGCTGGAGTTTGTCTTCGCGAATCAACTTGATGCAGTGGTTTCGTTGAGTTGTGTAGACTCCCCAGGTCAGATTACTTGGGCAAACTTTGTAAGCGTGCCAGGCCGAATCCCTTAAGGCCATAGATTTTCTCGTACGGCTTCTTAGGAAAGAATCCACTTGCTTCGGGCGAAAGGCCTTGCGTTCTGATGCATTTGCCACTAGCTCAGTGAATTTGGTGACAAACACCATCCAAGCCTCATCGGGCGGATTCTCGGTCAGGAAGGACCAGTTGGTGTCTTGAACAAGGCTAGACAAGATGTCGTAATGTGTAACCATATAAGTTTCCTCGTCGTTCTCTCTAACGTACTCCGAATAACAGATGTAACGAAAGTGCAACGTCGCGTGATCACTACGGCCTAGTGGTGTAGCTATGGTAATGGTGTCAATCATTAGTTCCTCGTTGGTGAGCACAAGGTCCAAGACAGAGGGGGTGTCACTCGTTCTGAAACGAGTGGGGGTGGTGACATTGTTATACAGTGGTACATCGGTAATCAGTTCTTGCAAATCAGCCTTGGACTGTTCGCTGGGCGATGCTGGAACTTCGAGTGCGTGCAGATTGAAGTCCCCCACCAGAAGAACGTGACTGTGTGGACGTGTCAATACTCGTTTCATCGCAGCAGCAAGGCCTTGATCCATTTCCAAGGTAGACATGGGAGGACGGTAAACTATTGCTAGCAAACACACATCGCCACGTCTCAGGTGCATACGACACCAAAGAGAATCGTTGATGTTTGCTTCTGAGTCTTCAGTGATCTCAACATGTAGGTCGGATCGATAATACAAAAGCACTCCGCCTCCTCTGCTAGGCCGATCTTGTCGTAAGGAACTCATGCCAGGTAACGCAATCTCGGCATCCGCGATTTCTGTGCTCAGCCAGGTTTCGGTGACCATACCTAGGTCCCAGGGCGTGGAGACCTGGCGAAATCGAAGTTCGGTTAGCTTGCTGAGAAGACCTTGTGCATTAGTATAGAAGCAGGTGAGAGCATCGGTGGTTAGAAGAGTGTTTGTAGATTCTGGTTTTCGGTTGGAGTTTACCACCGACCCTTGTGGGTCGGCTGCCGGTAGTTTTTTTTTGTAGGACCGATGCTGCAGACCCTTGTTGGAGCACCGTCACATATATTGGCGGCCCACCGTTGTCGTGTTCCTTGATATCAAAGGTGCATTCGTATTCGGTGGATAGACGTGCACTTTGGGACTGTCTACTCAGGAAAGGTGTACCGGTGAAATATGTGAATATTATCCGAGCATTATATGCGCGTAGCTGGGGGCAGAGTGAGGGCTTACGCCAAGCTGTCGCTGCCGTTTACTATCTCCAGCGGCTTGAGACAAGGATGCCCGCTGAAACCTTCCCTCTCCAACTTCACTGTTGACGAATTCATGGAAATGGCGTTCACAGGGCATAACTTTGAAAGTGTGAAGCTGCTCTCAGGAGACCGACTTCTTGACTTAGAGTATGCTGATGATATTGCCCTAATCTGTGACAGCTCCCCGACGTGCCAAGCGGCACTAGACAGATTGGCGCTAGCCGTCCCACGCGTCGGCTTCTAGCTTGTGTCTGTGTTTTTCAGCCCCCCCCCCCCCCCCCCCCCCCCCCCCCCCCCCCCCGAGTTTGCCGAGGAATTCACACGCAAACCTCTCCAGTCTGCAGCTTTTCGTAGATTATTTTTACAACCCTTCGGATTTTTACATCATTCGACAAAGAAATCTTTCCGCTTGCTAACAAGCCTTCAGTCGCTTCACAGCACCACTGTGCATAACAGTTACAGAAGAAATTCATTTTTAACTTGTGCACTCAAGCGCCCAGCAAACTTCACGATCGCCATCGCATCTCGGCCGGATCAATTCAATCACTCAGACGACCCAAGCACGTCCTACACGGCCTATTCAAACGTGACCGCATGACGCACAGGCCCCTCAAGCGTAAGTCGATCAACGTGTCCTCCGACCACAAGCGGACAAGACGGCGAAGCACACCTACCACGCACGACACCAAACTAGCCCGTGAACCGGGCCGTGCCACTTCCATGCAGCCGACCATGACCAATGTAACAAGGGGAGAAGCTACAAGTGGAACTGAGTCACTTGCCCAGACAGTGGAATCGGGCCAGCATTGTGCGTTGTGTTCCGTTAATCATAGTCCGATTACTGAGGCTAACAAGCACAACAATCTGTCCGAGTCTGTTTCGTTCTGTCTTAATTGCACAACGGTTCCCATAGTAAAATGCGTAATTGCTTTGTCGAAAAGATTACGACCGTCGGATTGCAGAAGTAGAATTACGCCTAAATGAAAGAATTATTTCCTTAGAGGCTATTATAGCAAGGTTTATATCTCCACCGTCTCCCGTACTCACCGCCACTGAACCGAAGAACAGAGCCCGACGTTCTCGCGAAATCACAGCGGCGAATATCTTGGGAACCCCGAACCAATCAGGCATCACGTACGAACAAAACATCCTCAGTTCCTCAGCCATTCCGCCCTTATCCAAAGCCTCGGTAAGAACCAGCCTTCCGACTGACCAACAAAGTCTGAGTGTCTCTAAAGGCTAATCAGCTTACGCAGCGACTATTGCGAGAGACACTGTAAACAAGACTTTAAGCACAATATCTGCGACATGTGTAAAAGACCAAGCACGAAATTCAGATACTTGTTTTAGTCCATCCATCACGACGTCTCCCACATTACCGAACACCAGGAGGAACTACGGTGCTCTAACACTCATATGCACCAACGTTCCTGAATCCAAAGCACATTCTCTGAGAGGTAAGCAACAGGACGATCTGAACCAGTGGAATCTCATTTGCGATGGCATAGGTACTAGGGTCAAGCCGACTAACATCACGCGTGTGACGAGACATCCAAACTCCGTTCACTATGGTGAGCCCAGAATTCTGCGGACAACACTGGCATCCACTGACGATGCAGAGGCTGTGCTCTTATCGGCATATCAACTCCGAGGTGAAGACAGTAAGATCCGTATCTTTCCGGATGTTCCATGGAGCGAACGTCAGCGAGAAAAAAAACAAATTAGACGATCGCAACACGGCCAGCTGCCGAAAAACCATTTTAGTTCATGGTGTGCCCGAGCTACCAACAGCTAGGGACGAGGAGGCTCATGCTTACGATCTGGAAGAATGGCGGTACATCCGTGAAACTCTATCTGCAGGCGACGTCATCCTTCAGTCGATTTCTAGACTGCCCGTTTCACCTCATTACAAAGGTAATGGTCCAAGGATACTAAAACTTGTGTTTCAGTCCCAGCAGATGGCGGCGAACTTAATGCGTAACTGGCATAAAATGCACAATGCACTGCCATCGGAACTACGATTTAAGGCAGCATTTATTGAATCGAAGCCACCGGAGGATGTGACACCATCTGTGGCTAAATGTGATAAAATAAACGAAGCCGAAGACACTGCATCAAGATTATCAACCACTGAAAACGACGCTATTGAAGAGCGTTCTGTGTGTGCAGGAACGACGTTAGGCGGGCTGCAGGCCCGTGCAAAATGTTCATCCATAAACTGCGCAAAAAGCAATCAGGTGCCGGCCTTTCATCGGCCAGCTTAAATCCAACTTCGTGTAATCCTCCACAAGCTCCTTTGGTGCTCAAGCAGCTGTCCTGTATGTACACTAACGCTCAAAGTCTACTTAACAAACTACCCGAACTGCGACTACGTTAAAGGTCCGAATCGTGTGACCTCGTCGCTATAACGGAGACGTGGTTGCGCCCGGATATCACAGACACGGAGGTCGAGCTACCAGGAATGTCCGTCGTTCGGCGCGATCGATCCAGTAAAGGGGGCGGGGTGGCTCTGTACTACCGCAGTGACCTCCAATGTGAGCCCATAGAAGACGTGTACAGTAACGTGCAGGATACTCTTTGGTGTCGGCTGCGTTTAACAGGTAACGACGTCTATCTGGTGGCAGTCGTTTATCGACCTCCATCCTCTACACCCGAGATGGACTTCAATCTCGCGTCTGCGCTGAGGCTTGTGATTAGCAGGAGATACAGCCATATTCTTATCGCTGGTGACTTCAATATCCACGCTCTGGATGCCCAAGCAACACCTACGGAACAGTTCAAAGCGGATCTACAAGACCTTGTCTCCAGTTTTCCGCTTTATGGCCATATCAACAATCCCACCAGATTCAGAGCAGCAGAAAGGCCGTCCATCCTGCACCGGATATTTACCAACGAAGAACTCATGGTCGAGAAAGTAATCATCGACGCTCCTTTGGGTTGCAGCGATCATGCAGTTTTACTCTTCGTTTATATATGCTACGCAGAATATCCTGCGGATACTACACCGGAAAGCCGAGTTATCATACGGTACGATGAGCTGGCTCGACTTGCAGAGACAGCCAACTGGAACTTTCTGACAGATGAAGTACCGACAATCACATGGCCACATTTCGTCAACCAATTTAGCACTCTCGTCGAAGAGGCATCCGAAACTAAGGTCGTCCACTCGAAGAAGATTGTTTCATTTGTGCGAAGTAGGACACGGAAACGTATGGCAGTGAGGAACTCGGCCTGGCGTATCTACAAGGAACACCCGAGCACGGAGAGCTGGACGGCCTATGCAATTCAAGGTAATCATTGAACTCAACTCGTTCGTGAGGATAAACTGACATACCAGCAGCATCTGATGGAGTGCATGGTTTCGAATCATAAGCTGCTCTACCAACATGTAAACAACCTGCGCAAGTTGAAACGAGGAATCCCTCCTCGTCAAACGCCAGATGGCATGACGCTGACTACGGAGGATGCGGCGAACGCCTTGCGGCTGCAATATGCTTCAAACTTTCAATGCATTCCTTGGTCATCTGTTCCTTTGTCAGCAGCTGTTTTACAACCAAAACTTACGCACATAACTTACACGGCGGGGATGGTATTAAAGAAGTTGTTGTGTATGCGTAAGCACAGCTCTTCTGGAATCGACAACATTCACCCTAAGTCCCTTGCGGTAATGGGAGAAAGTTTAGCAGAGCCTCTGGCACGATTCTTCCAACGCTGCTTCGATCAGATGTATGTACCAGAGATGTGGAAATGTGGGATCATAACCCCAATTCACAAGGGCTGTAGCCGTTCTGATCCAGCCAACTACCGTCCTGTAACCCTTATCCCGGTCCTGTCAAGGGTTATGGAAGCTATTGTTGCTGACGTATTAACAGCCTATCTAGAAGAGTCTACCTTCCTTTCACATGAACAGCATTGTTTCCGACGGAATCGATCGTGCACCACAAATCTGCAGCTAGCAAGATCGAGTTGGACCAAATTAATTGACAGCGGTGCAGGAGTGGACGTGGTCAACCTAGATTTCTCAAAGGCCTTCGATCGACTAGACCATGGAATCCTGATCTGCAAACTTCAGAGCTTCGGCATTGGTGATCCGCTCCTAGGATGGATCACAAGCTTTCTTCTCTACCGGAGCTTGAACAATGAACAATGAATTTATACGGGTTAAGAAGCTTTGCTTTACAAGCCCCGTTGGATAGTTGGTGGGGATATCAACATATCAATTAAGATGAAAAGGAAAGTAAAATAGTTAATACTTTAAATACGAAAATAAGGACTTATCGTTTGCTTCGCTGCAGTTCTGCGATCCACTTAGATTCACAACACCCACAGTTAACAACAGATAATTCCTTGATGAACTCCAGGTGTAGGATGGAGACATAGTGTTAAGTAACAAAGTGTAAGTGGATGAGTGCATCGTCCAACCGTCTTTTAAATATTGCTAGTGTCGGTGCAGAGACGACCGATTCTGGGAGAGCATTCCACGGGTGACAGACACTGATGGAAAAGAAATTCCTGCGGCACTCCAGACGACTGTATTGTTCTGCGAGTTTTAATGAGTGGCCCCTCAGGTTTGTATTGCTGCTGAGTTGCAGTAAAGGGTGACACACATGATGCGGGTCTCGCAGAATCAAGTATGTCATAATCAGGTCGCCTCGTAGCCTGCGATGGCTTCCACTGAACAATCCTAGTCGTCGCAGCCTCTCCTGGTAGGAAAGATTGCGCATTCCAATTACGTTCTTTGATGCCCGGCGTTGTGGCTGCTCCAGTGCATTAAGGTCGTGTTTCAGCCATGGATGCCAGGCTTGAATTGCATATTCGACATGGGGGCGAACATACGCACTGAGCATTTGTCGAAATATGGAGCTATTTATTTGCCCAAACGCCCGCCTCAACAGCCCAACGTGTTGGTTCCCTGTCTTCGAGAACTTTTCGGATTGCCAGGAGCAACCCAAGTCATCTTGAACCAGGACACCCAAGTCACGTTCGAGAGTTGATTGTTGCAGTACATCCGTTCCGAGTCGGTATGATTAGCTGCTTTGATGTCGGATGGATAGCACCTTGCATTTACTGACGTTGAAATGCAATAAGTTTTGGATCGACCATTGATACACTGTATCTAAGTCACTTTGGAGCACAGGTTGGTCGGCGTTCACCTGGATCCTGCGCCAGATCTTGATATCGTCGGCAAACATTAGGAATTTTGAAGCGATTCCCTGTGCAAGGTCATTAATAAACACCAGAAACAAACGTGGACCTAGAACCGAGCCTTGCGGCACACCACACTCGACTTGTATGAGGTCCGATAAAGAGCTCCGAACTCTGACTACTAATTGGCTTTGAAATAGAAAGTTGGCAATCCAGCTTAAAAAGGGTCTCCGATCCCGTAATGCTGCAGCTTGGATGGTAGTATCCGATGGTCTAGACGATCGAAAGCCTCTGAAAAATCCAGGTAGATCACATCAACACCTTCTCCAGCGTCGGCTGCCTCGGTCCAACTACTGCGTGCAATTAGTAAATTAGTTGTACATGACCGCTGTCGACGGAAACCGTGCTGTTCAGGAGTGATGAGGTTGCAGTTTTCCAGATAGCACACCAGTGCATCGGCAACTATGGATTCCATGACCTTGGAGAGTATAGGAAGAAGGGATACTGGGCGGTAGTTGGAGGGATCAGATCTGCTTCCACCTTTATGAATCGGGCTTATTATTCCAAGCTTCCACATGGCGGGAACTTGGTTCCGGTCTAAGCAGTGCTGAAAAAACTGAGCTAAATGTCCTGCCAATTGGTTTGCTGCTGTTCCCAATGCCTCAGGACGAATGGCGTCGACACCCGGCGAGCTGTGTTTGCGTAGAGAAGTCAGCTTTTGCAACACAGCCTCTGGGGTAAAATTGATGTTGGTTAGTCCTGGTGAGAAGAATACAAATCTTGGTAGATCGCTTGGTGGCAAGACCCTTTGAAACGTGGGGGCGTATTGCATCTGCAGCGCGTTTGCAGCTTCCATAGACGTTCTTGTTGGGCCATCAGCCGTCTTGAGTGGAGGAATTCCTTGCCTCACCGGAGGAAGGGTGGGTCCCTGTCCCACCCAACCCAAGTCGAATGTGGTGTACCACAAGGATCGGTACTGGGGCCACGATTGCTTTTGATGTATATTGACGACATAGCGGCCCTCATTCTTTCCAACTGCCTACTCTATGCCGACGACATCAAGGTCTGGAGAGCGATCAATACACCAGGCGACTCCGCAATACTTCAAGGGGATCTGGATAAGGTGTATGCGTGGTCAGTTCAGAACCAACTCCCACTCAACACAGAAAAGTGCAGAGTATTACACTTACGTCACCAATCAGCATTTTTCTATAAACTGGGTGACCATGTGCTTCACACAACTGCTGAGGAAAAGGATTTAGGAGTCTTGATTCAGTCCGACCTTGGTTGTTCAGCCCAGGCAAAGAAAACATCGAACGCGAGCATTCGAAATTTGGGCCTTCTTCGGCGCACATTTGGACGCTTCGATCTATCCGTTTTTCACCAACTTCTAGGTGCATACATACGACCACCCGTGGAGTATGCAATACAAGTCTGGCAGCCGTGGCTGAGGAAAGACCTCTCTGATTTAGAGAAACCTCAACGACGCGCAACGAAGAACGTGAAAGGTTTATGCCAGTTACGCTACGAAGACAGACTGAGATCGCTCGGGATATTTAGTGGTCAATATCGACGACTACGGGGAGATTTGATTTTGGCTTATCAGATTCTGACAGACCCAATCATACCTGCCGCCATCTGCTGGAGCTCAGTAACAACAACAATCTGAGAGGCCATCATCTGAAGCTGGCAGTGCAGTACAGCCGTTTGGAATGTCGACGGAATTTCTTTTCCGTGCGTGTTTGCCAAGCCTGGAATGCTGTCTCATAATCTGTAGTCAGTGCACCCAACCTGATCGAGTTCAAAAATCGAGTTGATAGTGCACTCACTTCATTGCACTATCTCCCATAGTACAGTCTAATTTTGAGAGATCCAAAATCCATACTATAAAAATAATTTTCCCCCACGCAAATTTCAACAGTGGATTTATATTTTGACGCTTCAAACTCAAACACTTTGCCCCATGCGAATTTCAAGGGGCGGTGACTCTTTTAACCAAATACTCCATACCTCATGATCCCCTCCGGAGTTATAGTGGATTATTATTTTGACACTTCAAACTCGGTGAGTCCAAAAGCTTGTAGTGACTCGTTGTTAAACGATTTTACTGATTTGGTTTCCACTGAATTTTTCACACTTCTATGATTTTCGCACTGATCACCCTACTGGATTTGTCAAGCTTTAGCTTTTATACCCGCATAAATCCATTGTTCCATTGTCCACCCGCTCCTTTGACACCGTGGGGTCACGCCGTACGGCCGCACTTTAACTCGGCTCTCGCTTCGCCCTCTGTAGCCATTCTAATTCTCCCCACACAATATTGTGCGCCTGCTTGTTCGAACCATTTCGACGAGCTCTACTCAGTGCTTCTCACCCCTTTAAACTAACCTGTATGGGTTATACTCTTGCTCCGGTTCTCAGTTTTAGCATATTCTTTGCTGAGTTCCACATGTCCAACCACATCAATCCGGAGCTTTTCGGAAACGTTTTGGTCTTATTTGGAAGAAGCTGAGAACTCCCAAACTACACGGCAACCGTACCAGCAAGTTGCAGCATAACAACATTACGGTAATTTTGCATCGCTCGTCAACCGAGCATCTCCTCCGAGGCACTAAGGGCAGCTTATTTGCGCTCCACCTATATCGTCGCTTGTGGCAGGCTAATCAATACACGCTGTCGCTTTGTGTGGGTGTGCGGTTCAACCGCTGGACCATTGATCGCTTAACCCGGCAGTCTCCGTGGTAAGACATCCATCTGTTATAAATCCCGCTAACTAGTAAGAAGACAGAATTGACACTGTGAAAACTTTTCCTTGCACAACTGATGTTACAACCAACTGTTCGAGAAAGCCGTTAACTACACACTTGGTCGGAACCAATCAATGCTCAAGTGTCATGTGGTTAGCTGAAAGTTCCAAGCTAGCATACAAACACACGCGCTGGAAATAAACCGATTTCACGTGCTGTCTGTGTGGCTGACGTACGTGATCTCTCTAACACCATCCTCGGTTAAGAAATAAGTTGTTACACATAAGATCTTTTGCTCGGAATGACATTGAGTCGCTGAACTGGGGGTGTGTACGTGTGGAATATCTTCGTTCACTTTCCACTTTCGTGCTCACACCAACGCGTTGCTCTGATTGTGGTTCCATTGGCTTTTTGGCAAAACAAATGTAGCCAAAAGAATGTGTAAGGGAATCACTGTAGTGTCATTTTGCTTAACCTGTTCGGGTGTATAACGATGTTTCATGAGATTCACATGACTTGTAGTCAATCTATTATGAGTTTCCACTCCATACAGGACATTTCCTTTTCTTGCTTTGACAATTCCTGAAATCCAACGTTTATGAGTATCCCTGTAGTTGTACACAAAGACTGGGTCACCGGGATGAAAATATCACATTAGAAATACCGTGTTTACGTTTGAAATGATCAGCCATTTTCTGGTCACACTCATTAGTCTCCATTGCTGGAAACATGGCAGCTACCGGTATGCGTAAACGTCGACCAATAAAAAGTTCCGACGGTGATTGCAGATTTGGGAGAACAGGATTCTGTGTTGAACGATACATGCGTAAGAATACATCCAGGTTTGTAGCAATATCCTCTCTTTTAAGTTTAAAGAGAGCTTACTTACATGTATCCGCAATTCTCTCAGCCTGTCCATTCGACTGGGGATGATACATGGCACTAGGTATATGTTGTACACCCATGGATTGACAAAATCGGTGAACTCCTTCTATGTGAATTGTGGACCATTGTCATTGACGAGTGTTTCTGAAGAATTAAACTGTGCGAAATAACGAGGAAGAACTGCGATTGTTGAAGTTGTCGTTGGTTGAGTGACACAAAGTATTTCTGGCCTTGTGAGTATGAATCAACAACAATCAGAAAATATTGATTCTTCAGTGAGCATAATCTACATGAATCCGCATACCGGGGGCAGTTGATTTTGGCCAAGGATGAAGGTCAACTTTGATGGGAGCCTGTGCACATCTGAAACAACTACGAACAACACCTTCAATATCCTTATCAATATTTGCCCAATTAGCATAACAACTGGCAAGTGATTTCATTCGTGCACTTCCCTGGTGTCCGGCGTGAAGCATTTGAATCACTTTTACTCTGAGCTTTTTAAGGATCATAATGCCATCTCCCATCATTAAACAGTCGTTCATTATTGTCAAGGCATCTTTACACACAAAATATGGTCTAATTTTATTGTCTGATAGAATGCTTGGCTAACCGTTGCGAAGATAAAAGATGACTCGTTGTAAACAGCTATCTGACGGCGCAGACTCACAAATGCCATTATGCGTAACTAGTAAGTTTCGTATAGACTCCTCAAAGATAGATTTTATCTCCCCATCAACTTCAACTAATGTAATGACCGTGTCTTCATGTGGCTGCGAATTTGATTTGTTAACAATCAGGCGCGATACGGAGTCCATGTGGCCAAATCATTCCGAACGGATGTGTTTAATGCTAAAATCGCATCCGAGAAGTATTGTTGCCCAACGTGGCAAGCGATTTACGGTGTGAACAGGGATTCATTTATTGGTATTAAATGTAGACAACAAGGGCATATGATTATTGCATAACGTGAATTTTCGACCATGCTACATCTTATGAAACCTTTTGACTGCAAACACAACTGCCAAACCTTCTTTTCAATTTTTCTGTAATGCCGTTCAGTTGTTGTTAGCGTGCCTGAAACATGACTGACCGATTTTTGCCTGCCATCCGGAAACGGGCGCAAGAGTGCTGCTCTAGTTCCGTACTCTGAATCATCAGCAGAAATTATGATAGGTAGTTTGGGTCATTGTGCGTAAGTGCATGATCAGAAGTTAAAATGCGCTATTTCATCAAATGCCGACTGACAAGCTGGAGACCATACCCATTTTGCATTAGTTTTCAAGACTTCCTTTAGTGCCATCCTTAGCGAATGCATATTAGGGACAGAGTTATTGTAATAGTTAACCAGTCCCAACAACGACTGAAGTGTTTTCCTGTCCTCTGGAACTTGTAGTTGTTGGATTGCCATAATTGTGATAGATCCAGACGATCACTGGATCAATGGTTGCACCAAGATCCGAAATTCGAGACAAGAAGAACGCACATTTGTCGATTCGCAGAGTAAATCCGAAACTCCTGATCCTGTCGAACACTTCATTCAGGAGTGCCTGCTTAGCTCAACTGAAGCGCATAAGATTATTATGTCATCCATGTAAACCATAGCAAAAGGCAACCCATTTAGCATTGTGTCTATTACTTGTTGAACAATTGCCGGAATACACTTAATTCCAAACGGCAGTCTGGTGTATTGATATAGACCCTTTTGAGTATTAATGGTGAGATACTGTCTTGATTCCTCATCAACTTCGAGTTGTAAGTAGGCATCAGAGAAGTCAATTTTTGAAAATATTTTGCCAACATTTAACTGAGCAAAAAAGTCATCCGGCATTGGCAAGGGGTATTGGTGAGTCTGAAGTGCAACATTTAGTCCAGTTGAAAAATCACTACAAGTACGTACGGTGCCACTCGCCTTCTTAACTACCACAATGGGAGTACCCCAGGTTGAATAATTAACCTTGGTTAGCACACCCAATTTCTCCAAAAGATTCAGTTCTGCATAAACCAGTGGGACGGCTGAGTAGGGCACTGGCCTTTTAGGAAGGAATACGGGCTTTGCTTCAGGTGCGACATACAAAGTAGCCCGAACTTTGGTAGATAATCCAAGTTCTGATTTGAGAACACTAGCATACTTTTCCTGCAAGTTTGCCAAAATATTGTTCACTTTTGTATCAACAGTTGAGATGTCACGTGAAGGCACATTTCGGATGCTCTGAGTTTGAATATCACAAATGGAGCTGATTGGAACATCCCATAATTTTAACTCATCTATCCATTCAATGCCTAATAAATTAAGTTCATTTTCTGCTGCAATGTAGCACGTTCCACAATATTTCTTGTTTCGAAACGTGAACTCACAGTTTAATTGTTCCAAAAAGGCGATTGGCTTGCCAGAAGCGTTCCGAGCAATACCTTTTGTGACACCATACTCTGGTTCGCCAACGCTTTTCCAAGTCGAGGATGAAATGATTGTTATGTCGAAAGCAGTGTCAATTTGTAAGGTAACTGGTAGATTGTTAATTAATAACATGATAAACTTCCGGCCATGCCTCCATCGAGAACGGTATGTAGTGAACGCTAGTTGACTGCCTTCTGAATTGGGTAGATTGGGGCTGCCTGAACAAAAGGACACGTTGTCCCTCCTTGCGACCTAATGTGCCACAATCTTGACATTTATAGAATCGAAATTCACAAAGCGTGCAAAGTGCTAGGCGCCACAATGCCAGCATGGTGTAGGTGGTCGTTGAAACCAGCCTCTTTGCTTTGGAAATCTGTTCTGTTCCACGTGTGATGTAGTAATTTTATCCACAGAAGTCATGCCTGAATACCAGTTGTTTGACTATAACATTTGTAAGTCACGCTTCAAGTCCATCATTCGGAGGTACTCCGTGGTTAAGTCGTGCAAGGAAATGTCACAACTAGAGTCCAGCTTTGATAGTAATTTTGTTCTGATATCGGAATCCGCAGGCGATGTTAAACCAGAAACAAATATCGGTGCTTTGAACTAATCGTCTTACATTCTTTTATATTGGAACCTTTCACATTCCATGTTCACTCTACCTGCATATGTCACAATCTCTTCGTCTTCTGCTTTAGTAAGCTTTAAACAATTATAACGAACGTTAACTATAGATGTCCGCTCTCCAAAAATTATTGTAAGCTTACCCACGGTTTCTTGCAAAGTGAAATCTCTTGGGTGTTTTGGTAGAATGTAACTGCAATATCTTGTGGGTTCAGAACATCCACGTTTTTGCATCAACAGCCTTAATTTTGCTGATTCATCCAATACAGTACCGTCGACAGTAAAAATGTCTTCATGTCTCTTGTACCAAGCTAAAAATGTATTGCCACTAACTGGGTCGTTAAAGAATTCTTGAATCCCATTGGCCAATGTAATTTTGAGTTGAGTATCAATTCTTCCCTCTCGAACCTCTGTTTTGTGTGCGGAAAAATTTGCTGCGAGAATTTCAAATACTTTCTGCTGTTGATCCATTTGATGTTGCTGAGTTTGTAACAGTTGCATGATACCATTTTAATCAACCATCTCCGTTGCTAGACTGTTGTAACTCCCGATAACTAGTAAGAAGACAGAATTGACACTGTGAAAACTTTTCCTTGCACAACTGATGTTACAACCAACTGTTCGAGAAAGCCGTTAACTACACACTTGGTGGAAACCAATGGATGCTCACTTTCCATATGGTTGGCTGAATGTTCCGAGATAACATACAAAAAATTATGCCGAAATCGATCGACTTTCACGTGCTGCCTGTTTGGCTGAACTAAGTGATCACTCTGAAATCATCTGTCGCGACAGGCTGTGTTTGTTGCGTCTGTACAACTCTCAACAATTGTGCGTGTTTTGACGTGTTAGTATGTTACGCCTGGCGCATAGAACATCCAACAAACGTGAGCGCCAGTACCACAGAGATAGCTCGGCCAGTCCTTGCTGCAAAACGTTAGAGATCGGCTATCTTTCCAAGGATTCAACATTGCCTATGTTCAACAGAGAACAGCAGTAAAGTCCTTAAGATCGGGATAACCTGTTCTATAGCATTTCTCGCGAAATTGCATCGAAATTCCAAACTTTTGAAAAAAAACGAAGAAGTTTGCAATGAACGTGCAAATTTTTTATGAAGAAACTGCAGAAGTTTGCAAAACCCTGTGTAATTCACCAGCCGCTCGGAGCCAATCACCTTACCTTAAGTTTGTACTCATTGGCCGGGTGCTATGGTTTGTTGCATAAATCCTGAAGCGAGCGTGCTGCACGTTGACTATGTGAAACTTGTGAATGAACCTCGAGTTCATGGACCTGGGCGGTGCCACGACCTAATATCCGCTCCCCACCCTCACGTGCGAAACGGCGGACCACAATTTATCTGAGAACAATAAATGGCCGGAACTTAAGCGCTCGACTGAATGGAATGTCTTTCGTTCCAGCGTGGTCAACGTGCCTTCTCGCGTTCGACAGAGTATCTCGTCAGATATACGTGACCGAGTTTTGTATGCCTTCGTCAACGGTGACGATTGGCAGCTCGTGGCAACCGTGAACAAGGTGAAATAGCAAACTGTCTACTCCTGGATTCGTCGCTCTCTTGATCAGAAGTCGGATACTACGCAGGCGCTCGGGCGTAAGCGCATTCTGTCGGAGGAAGAGATTGATGTCATCCTGGAGGGGATCGTGAAGGACGTAACTTTAACACTACACGAAATGCGAGTCCGAGTACATGCCGATATGGATAAGAACACTTCAAAGTCTACAATCGCACGACACCTGGATGGCTGTTTGATGACTATGAAGAACACCTATCAGACTCCAGGTGGAATGAACAATCATCGAACCAAAGCTATACGAAAGGAGTTCGTTCAAAAGTTTCTCGAACTTGAAAAGGAGGGAAAGTTCTTCATATCGATCGACGAAACAAACTTCAACATTTACTGTGAAGGTACTCGTGGTCGGGCGCCCAGATGAGTGAGGGCCTGTATCAAAGTAGCCAACAGTAAAGGTCTAAATTTGCATATTATCGATGCACTCACAATGAATGGAAATGTTTCAATGACTACCCGGATAAGCTCATTCACTAGCACTCTATCACTCGAATAGCTGCTTGGCATTTTAGACAAGCTGAAGCGGGAAGTGTAGCTCCGGCAGTTGGTCGTAGTGTGTGGCAATGCACCATGTAACACACGTTTGGAAGCACTTGTCTCAGTCAATGCATACGAAGGGGTTACAACTTTGAAATTGAGCCCATACTCCCTGTTCCTCAATCTTATCGAATATACTTGACTGGTGGTGGGGACTTGAGTGAAAAATGAAATGCGAATGCAGTACAATGAACTTCTGGCCGGGGATCCCCAGAACCTCATGACGCAAATGGAATGGAGGTTGCAGTTTCTGGAACGCATTGCCAGAACAGCAACCACTGAGCTCAGTGTTGTGAGATGTCGTAATGCGATTCGACACATCCGTGTACATTTCCCTGATTGCAAAAATGGATGTGCATTGATTACATTTCTGTGTCATCACATCAGACATCTGGTTGTATAACGTATACCACCAGTAGCGGATAGGGACACGGGGTAATTCAAGGTCTCCTCAGCATATGTACCCACTCAAGTATGGTTATATATTCGTACGGGGAATTCAGCGATCTCTGATGTCCAGGCAATGACAAGGGACTGGCTTCCAATGAGACATGTGCGTGTGATATTTGTAGCGTATCGTCTATTTCATACAGGTGTGCGTCGCCCGTTACTCGTTTATGAATAACCTTAGACATTGCAGATAGGCCATCGCAATGAGGCAGGACCTTACCGTGGTGCGATGGTTTGTGTGCCTCAGTGATCCATTGAGCTATACTGGGTGGTGCATTTTTACACCTTTAGAGCCACTCATACCAGATTGGTCAATGGTTAGAGGCAAGACAAACTCAGCTCCCTGGTCCTCCAGGTTGGGGGTTGGATTGAGGTTGCTCCTTATTCCTTAAAACGGACTCCTTGTAGCCCAATGCCAAACCCGCTGCCTTGCGGACAGGTTTTTGAACCAAAGGCTTTGATTGAGAACATGAATTGTTCTCCTGTCTAGGCCTGGGCAACCTGACAGTATCCTGCCCACACAATACAATGAATCTTACTTCAAACAAATTTCTGATGCTCTGGCCACCGCAGAGGATAATCAACGGTGCCCAATCTGCTGCACCGGGCAGGGTGGATAGGGGTTTGGATGCTACTGCTCAAGCCTTCTCGTCTTCTTGTTCCCCTTCTTGCGCTTTTCCATCCTTATCGTCCCGTTCCAGCTTTACTTTTATCCCCCCTGTTTTCAACCCCCAATTTGTGGCCCTCCCCCACCTTGCTTCAATAGTCGAGTGTCTTTTAGTTTCAATTCACAGGTGCACGCGGAGCATCATCCCTGCCCTGTCAACAGGTCCATGTCCAAGCAAGCGGCTCATTCCAGTTCATCGACATCCATTTGGAGCCCTCGATCCTCCTTCAGATTGGCATGCCTCAGTGTTCGCACATTGCTACAGATCGGTCAACAGGCAGCACTTGCCCGAACATTAGAGACCCTCTCGATCGATATCTGCTGCTTATCGGAGACCAGCCTGCAAGACTCGAGCTCTGTGCTCACTCTGCGATCCCCTTCAGTTGACACTAGCAGCACTTTCTCATTGCGCCTATCCGGTGACGATGCAGCTTCGAGCACCGGCCAAGCTGGTGTTGGCATTGCACTGAGTGCCCTGGCTGAATCTACTCTCGTTGATTGCATTCCAATCAGTAGCCGGATATGTGCGGTCCGATTGGCTGGCTAGTTCGAAGCTTCAAAGTCGCGTGTGACTAACAGGTGTCTATTCGTTATCGCTGACTATGCACCGACAAATTCTAACGATGACTCGGTAAAAGACGACTTCTCTCGTCACCTGAACGAGCTCCTTCGTCACAGAAGATGCTCCGACACTGTTGTGCTGACTGGGGATCTGAACGCTCAAGTTGGAAAATTACCCACAGATGAGCTGCATCTGGGCGGCCAACATGGTATAGGCTCCCGTAATGATAACGGCGAGCGGTTACTTCATTTGTGTGAGGATGCTCGATTATTTCTTGCGAGCACTAATTTCCGACACAGCACCCGCCGGAGGGTGACTTGGCGCACACCAGCCTTGAACCAGATATGGACGCAAATCGATCACATTGCGATAAGTTACCGATGGAGAGACTGCGTCCAGAACTGTCGCTCGATTTGGTGTACAGGTGTGCACACCGACCATGTACTTGTGTGTGCTGACCTGCGGATGCGCTTTGGCGGACGCCCACGACGACGATGTGAGCGCATTGACACCGGCCAAGTGGCGAAGCCAGCTGTTCTGAATGCCTATCAAGGTACGCTGTCATGCGAGTTGGATAAACGCTCACTGGATGCAATTGAAGCTCACTGGTCTCATATGCAACAGGCCTTACTAGCAGCAGGCAAATCCTCATGTGGTATGTCTAATCGCCAACATGAACATTGGGTCTCTTCACAGTCTCTGGAACTTATAGATGCTCGCCGGCATATTCCTGCTGGAAGCGAACACAATGAAACTCGCAAAGCGCTCCGGGAGAAATTTCGTGCTAGCCTGAAGAAAGACCGCGAATCCTGGTGGTCTCATCGTGCAACGGAGATGGAAATGGCCTCTGCCCTTGGTAACCATCGTGAGTTATTCCGTCTGATACGGGAAACGGGCAGCAGAAGACCTGGTGTTAGTGAAACTATACGTGACAAGGGTGAACAGCCTATCCACAACTTGTCAAAACGCTTAGAGCGTTGGGCTGAGCATTTTGAAAGGCAATTTAATCGGTCAGAATTGTTAGATTTCTCGCCGACCACTGAGCTTCCCACCCTCTGGGCTGTCCTATTGGATTCACCCGTTCGCTCAGAAGTCTAACGTGAGATCGAACTGTTGAAATTAAATAAAGCGGCGGGACCAGATGACCTTCCTCCAGCCCACTTCACATTCGGGGGGCCTGCTCTTGTGGATGATTTACACGAGTTACTAGTGAGACTGCGGGACCAGGAAACTGTCCCAACCGATTGCAGCCGCTCCGTCATAGTCCCAATTTTCAAGGGAGGCTCACGATCGGAATGCGGCAGCCATAGAGGAATCAGTCTGATCTCCATCGCCTCCAAATTGGTTGCCTCTGTCATCGTTCACAGACTGACTGTCCCTTATGGAAGCCGTATTCGTGAAGAGCAGGCTGGATTTCGTCGAGATCGTGGCTGCATCGACCACATCTTCACGTTGTGTCTGTTGTTGGAGCACCGTCATGTTTATTGGCGGCCCACCGTTGTCGTGTTCCTTGATATCAAAGGTGCATTCGATTCTGTGGATAGACGTGCACTTTGGGACTGTCTACTCAGGAAAGGTGTACCTGAAAAATATGTGAATATGATCCGAGCATTATATGCGCGTAGCTCAGGCAGAGTTGTCGTCGCCCTTTAATATCTCCAGCAGCGTGAGACAAGGATGCCCGCTGTCACCTTTCCTCTCCAACTTCACTTTTGACGAAGTCATGGAAATCGCGTTCACAGGACATTACTTGGAATGTGTGGATCTGCTCCCAGGAGAACGACTTCTTGACTTCGAGTATGCTGATGATATTGCCCTAATCTGTGACAGCTCCCAGACGTGCCAAGCGGCACTAGACAGATTAGCGCTAGCTGTCCGTCATTTCGGGCTTTGCTTCGCACCCTCGAAGTGCAAAGCGTTTCTCCAAGATTGGTCTGGACCGCCTCCTACACTGACCCTTGGTGGGGATCAGCTAGAAGTCGTTCAAAAATTCAACTACCTGGGAAGTTGTCTCAGCGCCCGTGGGATTGAAGATGAAATCACGAATCGTATAGCAAAGGCTCGGGGCGCTTTTGTTAACCTTCGCGACTTATGGCGCCGGCGCGACATCACTCTTGCCCTGAAGGGTAGAGTGTACAGTGCAGCGGTACGTTCTACCCTACTGTACGGTTGTGAAACCTGGTCGCTTAAAGCAGCGGACCTGAAGAGGCTAGCTACGTTCTTCCACCGGTACCTTCGTAATTTACCTCACATCTGGTGGGAACACCGTGTGAGCAACTAGCGTGTTCGACGTCTTGTTTACCGCACAGGAAAATGAAATGAACCGCTCAGCACCATTATTTCACGCACTAGGCTTCGATGGCTTGGCCACGTGTTACGCATGCCAGCCCATCGGCTCCCGCGACGTGCGTTGTTTTGCGCCGGGGGGGAGGTGGATGGAAGAAGAGGTGGGGTGGCCAAGCGATGACTTGGTCGAGAGGAATGAAGGTTCTCACTTCTGAGCTGGCGTCGGTTGGAGCTTCACGGCTCCCTGGTTGGGGTCCGAAAGACGATAAACACGTTTGGTTGAACACACTTGCTGATATGGCAAGGAGCCGACCTCAGTGGCGTTCGTGTTGTGAGTTTCTTTGTCCCACCCCATCCCTCTTAGCCTCCCACTCCCACCAAGTTCTCATTACTTAGCCCTATATAATTTTGCATAGTATTTTTTTGATGCACAGCAGCCGGCTGGTAGTTTACCGGAACGATGCCCATCCGTTACCGGTAGCTCAGCCAGCTTGCACCAGTGGCTTCTTTCTCTCCTTTTTTTCTTTGTATTGCTTCAAAGTAGCTGAGGTGTTCCCCACCTCTAGATAACGTGTATGATGATGATGATTGCAGATATTGTTTCGGCATTCCGAATACGTCTGGAAAGTGAGTTGCCGTAGTCCTCTATGGTATCGAAAGGCGCCAACAAATCCATTAGGGATTGATGCACCGAAAATAGTTGATATGGGCCAATGGTTTATTACGGGTAACAAAGTATTGCTTGACATGTCCAGTGGGATGGAAATTATTGCGAAAATCAATTGCATAATAAAGTGAAAAGCGTTGTGGTGGACTCACGATTAACTTATGTGGAATAGCGGAGATGTTCGCGTATTAAACGTATAAATCCATAAATCCATTGGTTAGGCGTTTGGCAAGACCGTTTGATCGCGCTTTTAGCACCAGGCTAACAAGTCATAAAATGAAATGAAAGTGAGACAATGCATCGTCAACACATTTTTTATATATCGCCAGATTGGGAGCAGAGACGATATAATTAGGGAGGGCGTTCCAATGCTGGCACACGCGGAGAGAAAGGGAATTTCTACGGCATTCAAGTCGGCTATACTGAATTGTCAGTTTCAGTGGGTGACCTCTTAGTTTAGTGTTGTGGTTCAATTCCAGCAGCGGACGATAAATGTGGTTTGGGTTCTTCAGAATCTGCTAAACCATTATGAGATCCCCCCGCAAAAGCCGATATCGATTGCTGTACATTCTAAGCTGATAGAGCAGATGAAAGAGGTCACCTGACGTTCTTGGTTGCCCGTCGTTGAGGAGTCTCAAGAGCAACGAGATCCTGTTTCTGCCACTGCTGCCAGGCCTGAATAGCATATTCCACGTGAGGTCGCACGTAGGCGTTAAGCATTTGGGGAAAGATTGAGGGTTCAAACCGACCGAAGGCTCTGCGAAGCATGCCGAAGTGTTGATTTCCGGTTCTCGTCGCCTTCTCTGCTTGTTTTGAACCCCCGATATCTTCCTGTACCAATACACCCAGGTCACGCTTCTGAGGCGCCTGCTGCACGGTGTGGTCTCCCAGCTTGTAAGCGCTCACCGGCTGGTGACGCAGATGGATCACTTTGCACTTAACTATGTTCAGTTGAAGCAGGTTCCTCTTTGGTTATTTATAAATACACTCCGGGTCATGTTGGAGTATATCTTTATCTTCATTGTTATTAATCGCCCGCCATGTCTTGACGTCATCGGCGAAAAGCAGGAAATTTGAGGAGATAACTCTTGCTGGGTCGTTGGTAAACGCAAGCGATAAGCGTGGTCCCAACACTGAACATTGTGGGACACCACATTCCGCCTCACTCGGGTTAGAGTGATCCCCCAACGCGTACTTGGAGCTTCCGGCTGGCTTGCCGAACAACCTCCTCGTGGTGCCAGCTGGGTGGTTCGGGATTTTCCCGTTCCAGCAAATGGTTCGGTGGCAGTGTTCCAGGACGTGGTGGGTTTTCGCCTGGCAAGCGTTCTCCCTATAAAAAGCCACATATATCCGTTTAACAACACTGTGACATGGCGAACGTGACTCGCCACTAAATAAAGTCATTGCCCCTTGCTTCATCCTGGCGAAGCATTGTATTCCAGCAATGTCATGCTGTACTTCTGGGGAGCATTGGGCCCCTGTTTGACAAAGGAACAAACGAAAGGTGTATGAACTGAGCAATCAGTCACCGGCTCCCAATGGGCGCGATTCCCTCAACTCGCTCCGCTGCCTTGCGGACAGGCTATTCAGCCAAAGGCTCGGGGTGGTGTCCCTTAAGTCAACACCCTACTTCGGTTTGGGCAACCGTGGAGTATCTCGCCCTCTGAGGAAACCATGGACATTGTTGTGTTGTGTTTTATCTTACTATTTCTGTACTTTAGTTTGAATCCCATGGTTTCTGATGGCATTATGTCTATGCGTAGACTTTTGCATATATATATATATATATATATATATATATATATGTATATATATATACTTGGAGCTTCCGTTGGTGAAGGAAGCTGTCAATCCAACCAAGTACAAGATCACCGATTCCGTAGCTCTGTAGCCGTTGAAGTAGAATGCGGTAATCCAGGCGGTCGAAAGCTTTGGAGAAGTCCAGATAGATGACGTCTACTCAGATCCCATCAATAGCCACTTCCGTCCAACTACCTCGTGCAATCAGTAGGTTGGTGGTGCCTGACCGGTGTTGACGGAAGCTATGCTGCTCCAGTGCCAAGGTGTTGCATTTTTCCAGTTAGTCCATTAAAGCCTCAGCGACGACCGCTTCCATCACCTTCGCAAGCACAGGGAGGAGAGTCACTGGACGATAGTTTGCAGGCTCAAAACGGCTACCGCCTTTAAAAATAGGGGTGAAAATGCCACACTTCCACATAGTGGGGACTTGTTGTTCATCAAAGCACCTTTGGAAAAACTGTGACAATGGTTCAGCTAACTTATTAGCCACAGCCTTTAGTGCCTTCGGGCGGATGTTGTCTGCTCCCGGAAAAATATGCTCACACAATGAGAGTAAATTCCTTAGCACAATTGATGGGTTGAAAATTACATTTGTAAACAAAGGTGTCGGTAATGTGCTTGATATTATGGGACAGGTAGATGTTGCGAGTTCAAAAATTGGGGCGTATTGTAGCCGCAGGGTATTAGCTGCTTCTTCGGCACTTTGTACTCTACCGCGTGTCGTGGAAGTGGAGGGATTCCATGCTTCACTTTACGAAGCTTATTGACATGCTTATATAGCAGTTTGTTGTTTGCCATGAAATTTTTGGCTAGGCACTGTTGATAAGTTACTTTGTCCTCGCGGTCAGTAAGCCACTAGTAAGTGAACGAGGGTTATGCTCACGTTATTGTGACGTTGAGTTAGAGTGCACTTTATATGCTGCTAGAAATAGACGGTTCTTCATTCGGGGGAACATTGTGGCGCCCAGGGTAAATAGTGCGCGTGGTCGCGTCGCACAACCGGTTTCGCTGCCGCGTTGTAGTACAACCGTACGAGAGCCTGCGCAATGGATTCACACCTAAATACGGATGCATGACGTGCAATTATGATTTCTCGCCTATCTCTGTTGGCGTTTAGTGAGCCGGTGGTTAAGGAGTTGGATGAGGACGTAGCAGGCTTGACCGTCATGGGTCGAGGTTGTGGTCGTTGATCGAGTGCCTAGCACGTAAAACCAGTGCTGGCGAATGGACGCCGATTTACCGCGCGGCGTGATCAATGTGAACTGTCAGAGCACATAGAGAATGCACAACTTACGTTTACTACGATCGCAATGGAAATATTTTTTCGGCAAGATCGACGATAGATTAGCAGTAGTTGAGTAGCCACTGCCTATGCCACCGGGGCAGTCGCTCGTTGTTCGTACTTTTGCCAGTAGTAAGTTGCGTAAACCACCACACCTGAGAACAGCGGTAACATAGGGCGTTTCATAGAACAACAACAATAAACGGAAATGTTAGAGTGCAGTTGTAAGTGTTAGCATTTGTTACTTGTTGCAATGTTCGTGCACGAAATTTGCAAACATAGGTGGAGCGAAAATCACCAATAACCCCAATCAAAATTTGGGCCATTGACTAGGTCCCTCATTTATGGAGACAATGACCAAGTCCGTGAAGGTTGCGGGTTCATTAGTGACGGAAGGTAGTTTTGTACAGGCTTCGGTGTTGAGTAGCAGCGCTCACCGATGGCAATGATGATAGCTCGTGTAAGAAAAGTTCGAAACAAAATACCAATTTGCGGTGCGTATTCACCGCGGTGATATATATGTACGCAGCTCAAAAGCTCAAAATGTCCGTAGAATCTTTTCTTTCTTTAAACATTTCACAAAATAATGTAACATTTTCCTTTCGCGAAGAATGCCGCCTTCTGTATATCCTCCTCAACGTAGCTAGGCCGTCAAGCATAGTTATGATGCAGCCAATTATTTGACGGATTCGACGCTCAATTAGTTTCGGCAATTCAGAGCGGTTTTTAGGATGCGTTATCATGTCAGCTGCCTCCATTGTGATTGAATTGCCACGCTGACCCGACTGTTCCAAACTATCATTTATTTCATCACACGCTACACCGACCCGATCGTCCGACGTTCACGCACCTACTCTACCTTCCGTAAGGACATGTACCAGCATGCCACTGGCGCCGACAAAATGTTATCATGTTTGACCTCATATATTGGCTAGGTAAATGGCATGTTAGCACGCATTTCTCTGTAAGTGCACTGTTACTCCCTCCGTTCCAGTTGTCTAGCCGAAAACCCAGTTTGGACAATTATCTGAGTGAAGCTCACACGGGCGTCGCCGACTGTCTGGATGACTGCACCTCTTTGGAACACTGGTATGAGCGCAGATAGTGTGCTCGAAACACTCACCTATAATCAGCATTATACAGGTGCGTGCTTCGGATACTGTTTGCAAATTGCATTGTAGGACCAAGTGAATTTGTCGGGTGGAGTAACCATCACATATATCACAGTATGGAATATCAGATTGGATGGTTGAATAGTTGGGAATAGGAAATGTCAGCACGTCATGTCAACCTTTTGCACGAGTGAGAGGTACTGAGAAATGCACAGATGCCATTTCGCAAAATCCTCCATTGCTGAAATAGAGGTTGTCATTGAGACGGACCGAATAATTCGCGTGTCTAATCAAAACAGTCTTTGTGCGATGTTTGTCCGCTGTGTTATAGTGTACTGGCACATTACTCCGTTAACTGATTGGAATTGGGTCTGTCAAGTTGAGAACCGACATCTACCGTTTTGGAATTGTACGTTAGATTTCCAGTCAACTTTTCCAACATCAAACCCAATCTAATTTAGATACTGGAAATACCCAAACAGCTATCCAGCACGACTTGGATACGGTTTTGATCGTTTCGAGTATCCATCGTTTGAACCACTAGCATTCGTAAACTAATGGGGTGCAGTTGGCATAAATAGATGGATCTTCTCACATTGCACACAGACCGCTGGGCCTGCCCCTTTGTCTGCTACAAATTAACTCATCTGCCGGCGTGGTCCACATGACTGAGCCAATACTGTGGACAAGATGATCGGGTGTCGTGATAATCGATCATCGTTGGAATCCTGATGCCATTTGTGACAAACGTCACTGCCAGTCGTATAAGTGCGAACTACAGCCAAGCAGTGTAAGGTACATGTATCTCAGCAAGCGATATAGGTATGCAATAATCTGTGATTTCAAATGTTATGGCGCTTGTCAACATGATTCTACGTTTTGTCACCAGTCAAGCTGACTTCCTAAACCCTATAACAGGCCATCGACTAAGTTCTTTTACACATTGTCATCTTCCTTAGCATACAAAAATGGTTTGACAGTTCCACACAGGAAATATGATATCGTGTGCCTCGCAAAATAAATAGCTAAGCTTGCCGCCACAGTTGCTCGTGCACAAATGCTACTGTAATCCGCTGACATAATATGGGAAGAATTTTGCAGCAAGTCACGGCTGGATACTGAATGTTTGAAAATATCCCAGCTAATTGGAACGCTACGTTGGAAGGCAAATCACAACGATCCCGTAAGCGCGCTCTTCGATTTAGTGCCGGCTCTCTCTATCCTACTAACCAATACAAATATGTAATGGTTACGAATTCATATGCTTACTACTCTCAATTGAAACCCGCTAACAATGCTTGTCAGCACTGTGTTGACTAAAGACTCCTTAGGCAAGTCGAAAATGAAACCAGAAACGACTGTAAAACACACGGATGCCACTGCTACTAATCCATAGGTTATTGTAATGAAAACGTGAAGTTCATCACCCAACCTCTGAGATAATCGGATGTAGCTACCACCATCTCGCCGGAAATAACGAGTCGGATTACCGCTATAGAAGAAGAAGTTACCACGCTGAAAAGCAAAATTCAGGAATTTAGCACCATTTTTGAGCAGGTTCTATCATTCTGTGAACTGCTTAGGGGATCAGTAAATGTCACACTAGACCGATTACGCATGGCTGGTTCCTTACTATGTTCAAGCACATTCAAAACTCAAAAACTCTTACGCAGCTTGCGAACTGTTATTATCTTCAACGTACCCGATTGACTAAATACCCACAAAATAATAACTGCTGTTCCAATAATGTGTAATATTAATAATATAACCTACCATTGCCTCAGATTGCAAAAAAATATATGACATTAGACGCAATACTACGGAAGTTTCCCGACGATAAGAGTGCATCACAATTCCTACGTAATAAATGACTAAGTTCAACAACAATATAATGAAACACGAGTAAACACCTCTTGGAAAGCTAATAACCCAGAAGCATAGCCATTTAGCCCCTCGAACTCCACATGTCCTCGCTGGTGGAACTAGTAACGATGAAGGGATACGTAAGGTCGACCTATACAAGCCAACAACTTCATCATCCTTCTGCTAGGTTTCAAGGTACCAGTCTTGATGTACCTCTCTCTATCAGCAACAAACAAGCTGAAAATGTAACGAGTTATGAGATACCTGCAGAATACACATCCACCTTCCGTGGCGATTTTAATAATCGCCAGCCTATACGAAATTTGGTAGCAGCTGGATCAACGACCTGTCGATCACATAATAGAAGCTCAGATCGTCATATTTTTAGTATTAATAAGAATTGTAAATCCGACCGAAGTGCAGGCGAGTGCAAGTGAATATATCCCCTCAGAATTACATACAGTATCACTGGAAGCTAAGCAAAGCTGAAGCGATCACTACAAGATTGTAGACATATCCAACTAGACCAGCTGAGACGAAGTGAAGGATTTCAAGCTTTCACAAGTAACACCGAAACAGCTATCAGGATAGGCAGCAGAAAGCCGACCCAGTATTGGCCCACAGCACCCTGGCGTATGACTCCAAATTCCACGGCCCTAATTTGGCAGTACCCTTGTGTTTGTGCAACGCCGAAATAAGTAGCAGAATGCTGGTTAACTTTGCAAACACACACGCAAAATGTCACGAGCTCCATCCGACTCAACTCATAACCCACTCACCACCGCCCTCTTCATTATTGGAGGGGAAACAGCATTCTCCGAGTGAAAGCACGTTTTGGGACTTTCGTATCACCCAACTCTGTATACTACAAACGAAATTCCTCTTGCAGGCTATCGTATTCCTCCACGTTCTCCTCCATCAATCGAGCCTCCACCACGTGCCAAGTGGAGCTAGAGAATAATCCAGTTACTGGAGTACCTAGCTCCTTCATTCCAGTAAAATAGCGAACTCCCTGCGAGTCAATTACCTCAAACTAAACAGATTGTAGATACAGTGACGAAGGATCCAACTTTGCCCTCCAATTTGATTTCAATCCGAAAATTACTCTTTAAGCTGTCTTTATTAACATTCGCTCAATACTACTTAAATTGGATTTACCTTCCACGTTTATGTTATAAAATCACCTGACGTAGCATTTTTAAGGAAATGTAGTGCACATAAAAACATAGTAATAGCGTAAAATAGTAACAGAGTAACAGAGTAACATCTTAAGCTATCACCTTTTCTGCGAAGATCGCTCCCGCAAACGTGGCAGTGGCTCTGCCAGCAACATTCCCAATGAGTATACTCCGATTTCTGATGATCACGATGCGATCAGGTACCTTAAAAATACCGTAAAGCAGGGGTACCTAACCTAGGGGTAATTAATCCGAAAAGCGCAAAATGGAATTTGACGGAGCGTAATCATTAGTACGAGGAAAGGGTCCACAACCAAACGCAAAATAACTTAAATAACGAAGTTATCTGTATCGAAACATGCCGCTAATTACCTAGGCCTCTATAAGTAGCCAATAGCCATCACTGAATAGTCACTACAACTATACCATTTTACAGGCATGTTACCGCATTGTATCAAGCTTTTAGCGTAACAGATTTTCGAAATCGCGTGCTGTGCATTCAAGTTCGCGAGGCTACGAACGCTGTTTTGTCGTCGTTGACACTCTCATTGGTCATGGGACGTTAGCCAATGGAAAACACCGGTTGGAGGTTCCGAGCATAAACGACGGACAGTACAATGAAAGTGATCGAGCACCACCTTCTGTGCTGCCCTGATGCGCGTCCGAAGGAAACTCCGATGTTTTCTCTCCAAACTGAAACCATCTAATGAGCAACTTGTGATGCCTGTCTAAGGAGGAGATCCTAGCTACCACCAGATCCGAAGCTTACGCCGTAACCAGTGCGTACAGACATACAAACTACCACATGAAACGGTCTATACTTCTTGATCGCTATCCGCTACCTGGTGGTGACTTATTTAAGCGGCCCAAACATGGTTACGATGACGGGCACTTTTAACTGATATTCCGCAGTCCCTTAGGTTTGAGGAAATCAGGCAGACCTGCATTGGCGGTTAGTCAGGCATGCGCCGCGGCTAAGACACTGCATACCCTTAGCTGCACCAGCAATGGCTTCTAGGCGGTTGGACAATTTTGTGCTATTGCAACGACCATGAGGGAAATTGTTCCCATTGAAGTTGGTAGACGAACCTGAAGCTCAACAACGAATGTTCTATGGGTGATTGCTTCTATCCCAGTTAATGACTAAACACGAACTAAGGTGATTCCAAGTGTGGCGGTAACACGACATTAATGAGTGTTCGTTTGTCTTCACACGCATGGGCGACTTTTTAATCAGTTACCGCTTCAGTGTCAACTGGTATGGTGTTATTTAAAGGCAATAGGAAGGACGCGGAACCTATGTATTCATGGGATAATTAGGCTATACTTCCATATTGTCATCTATATGTGTTGAGACGCTTTAACAAATGGCTGTCCAACTGGCACCATTACAAGCGTAGTCAATGCATTTGGAACCTCCCTATTACCTCCACGGACTGGATTACTATCCACATGAATTTGGCCTTACTTAACAAAGAACACCTAAAGGGTCTTCAAAGATTACCGTATTTATAAATGCCATATCTTCCTGCAAGAATAAAAACGCAAAGATCGATAAGTAGTGGCAGCACACTCATTTTACTTTGGTAATTCACATGAATATTTGGAAGATACAAACGCTGTTGTCTCACCCACGGGCGTTCCTACAGCGTGTTTGCAATCATGTACAACGACAACCGCGCCCACTAATCCTGTTATGGACAACTGTTTCAGCCAGAAGCATTCATGTGTGCACGCCGTGACACACGTTCTTATCGACTTGGCAACTACTTGGCAACATTTTGTCGTTGGAAAGTAGGTAATTCCGGAGGCATTGTTGAAGGAGGAAAATTGCCCTAAACTTTATGATTACCATACGTTTGCAGTGCTTGTTGACGAGTCAAATGAGGGACGTAGGGTCACTTGGTATTTCAAACTTATCAATCCCACGCAAGGGAAGCGTAAATATCATGTTGAAACACAGGATTGACAAGCATCTTACGATCATTAAATAACGGCAGACCCATAGGTACTGAAGCGGTAACTGATTACCGAAGTAGCCCACAGGCGTGGAGACAAAGTAAATCTCACTAATGACGTGTCACCACCACACTAGGAGCCCTCATCGTTGGAATAATGGCTACAGATCCAATGATGATCTTACCTACCCAGCGAACCTGACCTCAGTATACAATGCGCCGACTACATCAGCAGTAGGTAGCTACAATATTCACATGAGTGTATGGCCAACTGAAACAACACAGCACGGGAACTTTGTAGCTATAAGGGCTTTAAAATTCACTTGTGAAAAAGTCCTAGCTTTGCCTCTTTCGTACGAAGTACCGTATTGTTTCTGCTTATCTCAGACTGTCTTAACAATCACATGCATTTGCTAACTGAAATCACACAGTTACGATCCTCTAGATCGCTCGCAGTGGCAAGATGACACTATGCATACCGTATCACGTGTGGCTAGATAGGTAAACGAGCAAGGAAGGCAACCGTACTGTCCACACTTGAGTTTTCAAAGCTTCTCTTCCAACAGCCTGCAAGCGTTGCAGTCTCAACACAAACAACCAATACACTTCTTATTACCGCTCACTTAGATGTCATCTCGCTCGCGTGGAAGCGAAACCTGCTTACGCCGGAGTGGCAGCATTACCAATCACATATTATGTCTCCGATTGGTTGATCACCCTCGACACCATAGAAGTGCGCTGGTAAATCAATCGCGATCAACAGATAGGCGACCGACCAACCGAGCCGATCGTACAGCGAACACGCAAGCATGCTACCAGCCTGCAGGTAATTTTTAACAAGATGACAGTCCTGTCGAATACCTGTGACCCCAATGACGGAAAGACAACCTATTGGCGCCAACTCACATTGTATTTCCCAATTAACTTGTAGTTGTGGTATACACTACATCGGCTGTACCAATAGATCGTTGAACTCCAGAATAAGGGAAAATGTACCTAAATGGTTGCAGCATCAAATCACCCAGTCGTCGGTTGCTCATACCACCTGTACCCGTAAGCCACCTGCTTCATCCATAGGTGGGCATTTACTGGCAACCTGTCATCAGTTTGATCCGCCCAAAATGTTTACAATTTTGTTACGAAATGCTAACGCCCGTTTCCTACGTTTTGCAGAGGCAGTCGCGATCAGCCGTATCAAACCCGCACTATGTGTGCAGCAAAGGTTGTTCGTAAGCCTACGGCTGCCCTGGACATAGATTGTCACGCCTTCCCCCTCCCCTGTTCTAACTTGTTCAGGTCTCACCTTACCTGTCGTCGTATATATTTTCATGTTATTGTTTTGGCACTGAACAGACAATACGAAATGTTGACATCTGCGAGAGTTCGTCTTTTCACGGCTTTATTCAAAGATGACAGTCGTTCCAAAATATGCTCTTGTTTAAACTACCGGCACATTATGTGCAGCACCAATGCGCGCTTCAAGGAAAGCCGAGGCGTTCTCTTTGAAGTCAGACCGTCCAATCAACATGATAGCAATTGTCCATACAACAGTACGCGCGCACAGCGTCACACTTGTTACTCTTCCCTTTGGTGTGGTCTCAGAATCGAACCCAAAGTGGACCGCGTGATAAGCAGCGAACCAATCTGGTCCAAAGCACAAGAGAAGTTTACTCGTCTACGAGTGGGGACGTACAGGTAAACAAACAAATGAAGCAATCGGCAGAACTGGTTCACTAGCGGTTACCTTGTCGTGCTATCGTTCAAAAGCCTGGCGATGGGTAGGATGGAATCCCAATAAGATATCATGGCAGCTCGGATTAAACAGTGCATGAGCTGTGGCAGAAATAGCTCGCAGATTTCAGTAATATAGTACTCAAGGCGTCAGTCGTCAACTACTAAGTTCTGAGTTCCACCCCTGCTCAGGATATCTCCACCTGATGAGTGCAAACAAGGACGAAAGCGAGGTAATAGTGCAGCAGTGTTGGAAAGAGCAGCATCCAAATATTTCAATTCAGGTTACGGTTTTCGAGATCGGAATGACCGAGATATACCTCAAGGTGAATCGAGGTTTAAATACAGGTGACGAGTCACAACACAACCACAGGGCGTGCTCCCAAATTTCAGCTTTGAATTCATTTCCCTCTGCCAAGCGTTGCTCGCGGATCTCAGAATAGTGTTCATCGCGTCAGTAGTGAACTACTGAGCTCCGAGTTTTATTCCAACTCAGAATATCCGTATCTAATAAGAGCAAACCAGGAAGAAACAGCGGTCGCACTGTGCCAGTGTGGTAGGACCAGTACACAAATATATCCAATCACGTCATATTCCT
Organism: Dicrocoelium dendriticum; assembly: GCA_944474145.2. Classification (NCBI taxonomy): domain Eukaryota; kingdom Metazoa; phylum Platyhelminthes; class Trematoda; order Plagiorchiida; family Dicrocoeliidae; genus Dicrocoelium; species Dicrocoelium dendriticum. Next base: position 65,801,348 of record OX104068.1, read on the forward strand.
CGAGATGCAAATGATAGACGCTTACCTCAAAGTGAACCGAGGTCTTAATAGAAGTTGCGAGCCGAAACCCAACCACAGAGCTTGCTCCCTAAATGCAACTTTGAATTACTTTCCGCTGTGTCATATGTTGCTCCCGGATCTCAGTAGCATAGCGTTCAGGGCGTCAGCCGCGAACTACCAAGCTCTGAGACCTAACCCAGCTCAGGCAATCTAAAACAAATGATTCCAAAGCAAGACAAACCGCGGTCGTGGTGTGCGTGCGTTGGGAAGAGCAACACACAAATATTTCCATTCACGTTACGGTCCTGGTAATTGGAATGACCGAGGTTTACCTCAAAGTGAACCGAGGTCCCAATAGGGGTTTCGAGTCGCAAACCAACCACACAGCGTGCTCCCTAAATTCAGCTTGGAATTACTTTCCGCTGTGCCAAGGGTAGCTCACGAATCTCAGAAGTTTAGTGTTCGGTGCTTCAGCCGTGAACTACTATGAACTGATTTCCACCCCAGCTCAGACAATCTGCACCTGACGAGTAAAATTCAGGAAGAAACCGCGGTCGTGGTGTGCCAGTGTTGGTAAAAGCTACGTCCAACTGTTTCCATTCTGGTTACGGTCGTTGTAATCGGAATGACCGAGGTTTACCTCAAAGTGAACCGAGTTCTCAATAGAGGTTGCGAGTCGCAACCCAACCACACAGCGCGCTCCCTAAATTCAGCTTAGAATTACTTTCCGCTGTGCCACGGATAGCTTGCGGATCTGAGTAGTATAGTTGTCAGCTGTATACTACTAATCTCTGAGCTCCACCCCAGCTCAGGATATTTCTACCTGACGAGTTCAAATCAAGCCGAATCCGCGGACGTTTTGTTCCAGTTTTGGGAACATCAACACTCATATATTTCCATGCAGGTTACGGTTTCCTCAAAGTTAACCTATTTCGCAATAGAGGTTGCGAGTGGCAACCCAAACACAAAGCGTGCTTCCTAACTTCAGCTTAGAATTACTTCCGCTGCGCCAAGTTTTGCTCGCGTACCTTAGTAGTATTGTGTTTAAGGAGTCAGATGTGAACAAATATGCACTGATTTCTTTCCCACCTCCGGATATTTCTACCTGACGAGTCCAAACCAGGACGAAGCCGCGGTCGTGGTGTACCAGTGTTGGGAAAAGCAACACGCAAATATTTCCATCCAGTTTACGGTCCTCGAAATCGGAATGATTGAGGTTTACGTCAGTGAACTGAGGTCTCAATAGATGTTGCGAGTCGCAACACAACCACACAGCGTGCAAACTAAATTCAGCGTTCAATTACTTTCCGCTGTGCCAATGGTTACTGGCAGATCTCAGGATGATGGTTTTCAGTGCCTCAGCAGTGAACTATTAAGCTGTAAGTTCCATCCCTGCTCGACTGTCTCCAGCTGACGAATCCAGACCAGGACGAACCCACGGTCGTTATGTGCCCGTGTTGAGAATAGGAACACCCAATGTTTCCCACCATATGGGACTTATATTTCGTTACTAACAACCGATTCCTTCTCTGGACTTTTTTGCATATCCACATTTAAGCAACTGATATTAACTCTCGTCATCTTTGTCAGGACTCTGCGGCAGTTGACGCGGAAATCCACATTTATTCTAACAAATTTTACCTACGGACAATGTCGCCATGTGATACCTTATGCGCCGAGAGCGAATTCTCGCTTGATCTCACTGCACCTTGGTTAGGTTACACGTTTATCGTCAGCATTCTCAGCCTGTGCTCACGCATATCGGCTAGGTCAGGTTAACCCACTCCATCGCGAATTCGAGTGGCTACTATGCTCACGTGCTGTACTACTTCTGGATAACGTTGGTTTCGTCCGTCCTTTATTAAATCGGTTTATGGCACATTTCGGTATTAGTTTATATTCTGGTACATTTCTGAGATCGTGAGTGTTGTAGGTGAATATTCACCTGCCAAAGTGTATGAAGCAGTTCTTGAGGTGCAATGGGGCCATCATCTGTCGTCCAGTAGGTGCTAACTGTCCTCTTCATATCCGACACTTTCCTATGATTCGTTTCACAGCTGATGCTCCGTGAACAATCAAGTACTTGCGCGGAATACTGGCCAGTATTTGTGCAATTAAGGAATGGCCTCCAAGCAAATGGTAGTAATTGACCAGCATCTTGAGTATAATAATGGGCAACTTCGCGCAACATTCCAACGTATAACAGGACAAGCTGCTTCCAGCAAAAAAACAAACCGCTACGCAACCCCGGGGAATAAGTTTCTCAACGGGCTCTTCTTCATAACCACTTTGTGACATCACGCCTTCTATGCCCTTTTCCATAAGTACCAGCTCAGCCTTGTATACATGAAGCTGCACGAGTTGGATGAAGTTCTCATCAGTTTGTGTTGTTTCTTTGGACTTAATAAACACACAGAAGAGATTGGTGCACGAGAGAACAAGTAAATATTTTAGATTAGTTTGTTACTCGTGTTATGGGAACCCACTCTTCACAACATGGCCTCCTGTGGTCCCCATAAAACCTTTTTCTTCCAAAGGCCACCGGAATTCTCTACGGGTAGGTAAGCCAACCACAGAGCATTCGTTGATAAGTCAGTCTACCGCGTGCCCTTTATTGCCTAGGCTGAGTGCGCAGGATTGACATGCATGGTACGACCGGTAAATAACGACAGATCCATGGGTACTGAAGCGATAACTGGTTAACAAAGTCGCCCATGGGTATGAAGACAAACGAACACTCATTAATGTCGTGTTACCGCCACACTTGGAATCACCTTAGTTCGTGTTTAGTCATTAACTGGGATAGAAGCAATCACCCATAGAACATTCGTTGTTGAGCTTCAGGTTCGTCTACCAACTTCAATGGGAACAATTTCCCTCATGGTCGTTGCAATAGTACAAAATTGTCCAACCGCCTAGAAGCCATTGCTGGTGCAGCTAAGGGTATGCAGTGTCTTAGCCGCGGCGCATGCCTGACTAACCGCCAATGCAGGTCTGCCTGATTTCCTCAAACCTAAGGGACTGCGGAATATCAGTTAAAAGTGCCCGTCATCGTAACCATGTTTGGGCCGCTTAAATAAGTCACCACCAGGTAGCGGATAGCGATCAAGAAGTATAGACCGTTTCATGTGGTAGTTTGTATGTCTGCCCGCACTGGTTACGGCGTAAGCTTCGGATCTGGTGGTAGCTAGGATCTCCTCCTTAGACAGGCATCACAAGTTGCCCATTAGATGGTTTCAGTTTGGAGAGAAAACACCGGAGTTTCCTTCGGACGCGCATCAGGGCAGCACAGAAGGTGGTGCTCGATCAATTTCATTGTACTGTCCGTCGTTTATGCTCGGAATTTCCAACCGGTGTTTTCCATTGGCTAACGTCCCATGACCAATGAGAGTGTCAACGACGACAAAACAGCGTTCGTAGCCTCGCGAACTTGAATGCACAGCACGCGATTTCGAAAATCTGTTACGCTAAAAGCTTGGTACAATGCGCTAACATGCCCGTAAAATGGTATAGTTGTAGTGACTATTCAGTGGTCTCTGTTGACTACTTATGGAGGCCTAGGTAATTAGCGACAGGTTTCGATACAGATAACTTTGTTATTTAAGCTTGTTTTCCGTCAGGTTGTGTATCCTTTCCTCGTACTAATAATTACGCTCCGCCAAATGCCATTTTACGCATTTGGGATTAATTAAGCCTAGGTTAGGTACCCCTGCTTTACAGTATTTTTAAGGTACCTGATCGCATCTTGACCAGCAGAAATCCCAGTATAATCATTATGAATGTTGCTGGCAGAGCCAGTGCCACGTTTGCAGGAGCGATCTTCGCAGAATCGGTGATAGCTTAAGATGTTACTCTGTTACCTGACTATTTACGCTATTACTATGTTTTTATGTGCACTTCATTTCCTTAAAAATAGCTACGTCAGGTGATTTTATAACACAAACGTGGAGGGGAAATCCAATTTAGGTAGCATTGAGCGAATGTTAATAAGGACAGCTTAGAGAGTAATTTTCGGATTGAAATCAAAGTGGCGGGCAAAGTTGGATCCCTCGTCACTGTATCTACAATCTGTTTAGTTTGAGGTAATTGATTCGCAATGAGTTCACTATTTTACTGGAATGAAGGAGCTAAGTAATCCAGTAACTGGATTATTCTCTAGCTCCTCTTGTCACGTGGTGGCGGCTCGATTCATGGAGGAGAACGTGGGGGAATGCGATAGCCTGCAAGAGGAATTTCGTTTGTAGTATACAGAGTTGGGTGATACGAAAGTCCCAAAACGTGCTTTCACTCGGAGAATGCTGTTTCCCCTCCAATAATGAAGAGGGCGGTGGTGAGTGGGTTATGAGTTGAGACGGATGGAGCTCGTGACATTGTGTGTGTGAGTTTGCAAAGTTAACCAGCATTCTGCTATTTATTTCCGCGTCGCACATACACAAGGGTGCTGCCAAATTAGGGCCGTGGAATTTGTAGTCATACGCCGGGGTGCTGTGGGCAAATACTGGGTCGGCTTTCTGCTGCCTATCCTGATAGCAGTTTCGGTGTTACTTGTGAAAGCTTGAAATCCTTCACTTCGTTTCAGCTGGTCTAGTTGTATATGTCTACCATCTTGTAGTGATCGCTTCAGATTTGCTTAGCTTCCAGTGTTACTGTATGTAATTCTGAGGGGATATTTTCACTTGCACTCGCCTGCTCTTCGGTCGGCTTTACGTTTTTTATTAATACTAAAAATATGACGATCTGAGCTTCTATTTTGTGATCGACAGGTCGTTGATCCAGCTGCTGCCAAATTTCGTATAGGCTGGCGATTGTTAAAGTCGCTACGGAAGGTGGATGTGTATTCTGCAGGTATCTCATAACTCGTTACACTTTCCGCTTGGTTGTTGTTGATAGACAGAGGCACATCACGACTGGTACCTTGGAACCTAGCAGAGGGATGATGAAGTTGTTGGCTTGTAAATGTCGACCTTACGTATCCCTTCATCATTACTGGTTCCACCAGCGAGGACATGTGGAATTCGATGGGCTAAGTGGCTATGTTTCTGGGTTATTAGCTTTCCAAGAGGTGTTTGCTCGTATTTCATTATATTGTTATTGAAGTTAGTCATTTACTACGTAGGAATTATGATGCACTCTTATCGTCGGGAAACTTCCGTAGTATTGCGCGTAATGTCATATATTCTTTTGCAATCTGAGGCAATGGTAGATTATACTATTAATATTACACATTACACAGTAGTTATTATTTGGTGGATATTTAGTTAATCGGGTGCGTTAAAGATTATAACAGTTCGCAAGCTGCGTAAGCCTTCTTGAGTTTTGAATGTGCTTGAAGATAGTAAGGAACCAGCCATGCGTAATCGGTCTAGCGTGACATTTACTGATCCCCTAAGCAGTTCACAGAATGATAGAACCTGCTCATAACTGGTGCTAAATTCCTGAATTTTGCTTTTCATCGTGGTAACTTCTTCTTTTATAGCGGTAATCCGGCTCGTTACTTTTGGCGAGATGATGGTAGCTACATCCGATTATCTCAGAGGTTGGGTGATGAACATCATGTTTTCATTGCAATAACCTATGGATTAGTAGCAGTGGCATCCGTGTGTTTTACAGTCGTTCCTGGTTTCATTTTCGACTTGCCTAAGGAGTCTTTAGTCAACACAGCGCTGGTTGTATTATTAGCGGGTTTCAACTGAGGATAGTAAGCGTGTGAATTCGTAACCATTATATATTTGTATTGGTTAGTAGGATCGACAGTCGGCACTAAATCGAAGAGCGCGCTTACGGGATCATTGTGATTTGCCTTCCAATGTAGCGTTCCAGTTAGCTGGGGATATTTTCAAACATTCAGTATCCAGCCTTGACTTGCAGCAAAATTACTCCCATATTATGTCAGCGGATTACAGTAGAATTTGTGCACGAGCAACTGTGGCAGCAAGCTTAGCTAGTTATTTTGCGAGGCACACGGTATCCAAACTACACGCCCTCTTACGTACTCACTTTATCTTCCTTGTTCATTGTGCATATCCTCCATTGTCTTGAAACGTGACGAGTGCTAAACTGTCATATCTTTATTTTCACGGAAACGTTATACGTAGCTTAACAAAATCTCCTGAAGCCAACAGTGTTCGTGTGCTGCGATCCTCGCATCGGTCAAGGTGGCACCGTGCACTGGTTCACTTACGGTATCTTGTTTCGGTCAAAGGCAGGACTAACCTGAAGCTTAAATGTGTCACTAGTATCATGCCCGTTGGACCGATCACCTATTGTGTTCCCGATAGGCAACGGTCTTTTGGGACAAGCGCTGAAAATTTGGCACAAGAACACCGGCTACCGACCATGTCAGAATGCGAACCAATGGTAGTTCTTTCCTCCAAAATGCTATGTTAAAGGGGTGAAGAGGGAGAACGCTCATAGGTTGACCGGATTCAGCTTCAGGCTGTTGGTGACCTTAAGCATTAACACTCTCATCACTGTCTGCCATCCGTTAACACCTATGTGACAACCTGCACAGGAGCATGGATAGAACGCATCATCGTCTCCCATGCAAGCATATGTTGTGCTCTGTGCTTACACACGGTGTCCCGTTGACTGACGTCTCATGAGCAATGCGAATGTCACGCGATGGTGCCTGCAAGTAGTCACGCCCGACGAAAGTGAGTTCATAGTCAGGGGCAAGTTGGGTGAACAACAGATGATTTTGAATTTGCAACAGCCTAATTTCTTAGCGCTATGAACTGACTTGCATGTACAATAGTGTAGTCTGCCTACAGGCAACATCTCATCGTCTGCGTCGTGAGATTCCCCAAAGGAAGACGTCATGATGCAATCCAAGGCGAAGTTGGATATAAATAAATAAAAGTGACAATCCTGACAGAAACTTGTTGTTGTCGGGAAGATGCCCAACAAGTCACAATACGCGCTAATCTAGTCTGTGATTTCCGAGCGTTGGGTACGTAAAACGCTCACATACTTCATGGAAGCAGCTTGTCGTGAAGATATTTTGAACGAAATGTCCCAGTTGTCTGAATCGAACGCACCATTAAAGTCCAGGAACAAAGCTATTTCTGGCCTGCAATATGTGTTGCTGCTCTGGGACCTGCCAGAAACCTGCCTGCTGTTCCCCAACCAGGGATTACTGTTTTAGCACTGAGGCGCATAACAAGAACTTAGGCAAGTACTTTCATTTCCACCGGCGTTAGGCCACTACCCTTGTAGTTAACACAGCCGGTGCGATTGTCCGACTAGTATATTGTCGATATGACCGACGTCCCAGGAGCAATGTGAATGTCACGCGATGGTGCGTACGAATAGTCAATCCCTACGAAAGTGAGTTCATAAGCGGGCCAAGTTGAGTGAACAACAGATGATTTTAATTTTTTAACAACCTAATTTATTAGCGCTATTAACTAACGCGTGTAATTTGTACAGTTGTTGCTGAGTATGCGGACGTTATTGTCTTGCTGTTTTGCAATTTTGTCGGATTTCAAACAAAGCAGAATAAAGTTCAGAGAGATCAGATCATTTAGCCCGCTTTTCTGCATTTCAACTACAAAGTATTATTGTTGGACCAGCAGCGGCCTGATGACATCTTGACCTGTGCTATTGTGAAACATGAGTTGGTTTATGAATACGCTTACCTTGGCAGCTACAGTAGTAACAATGGGCACATCATCGCTGAAGCCAGTCCACATATTGCAAAATTCAGCAATTCTTTCTGGAAGTTAAAGCATCTATGGCGTCAGCAAGGGGTATTCCTCATCCTGAATTACCGTGTTTAAAGCCGCCATGTGGACAGTTGTGATCTACGGGAGTGAGACTTTACCACTTCGATCTCAGACGCCTTAAGCTTCTTTGATCGCCGCTGCCTGCCAAAGCATTGCTAGTATCCGATGGCACCGCCACGTCCAAAACCATGACGTGCGTAGGCCACTGCTAGACAGCGATAATCACGTTATTTCCTCAGAACGTCATGGCACTGAACAGGTTGCGTGGGTTTGGGCACGTACTTCTTATGCGCGCTCTCCGCTTACCGAGGAGTGTCTTGTTTAGTTTGTTAGGTGGTGTAAGCGTGCGTTTAAGGTTAATTTGGCATCCTGAAATGAAGTCAGTGACTATCAAGCTGGGCACCGCTATTTCCTCTCGCCTTCCAGACTGGAGCCTGTGTGAGCCACCTTGTGCTTGATTCGAGACATTACGGGACATATCTCGTGGTCGGTATCAGTGGCGGATCTGCCGTCGCCACTTAGTCAGACGTGTGTTTAAATGGTGTCTGGTGCTGTTATCCGCTGGCCAATTGTTGACTATGACGCGGAGCTGGGTAAACTGCAGGGAAGCTGTCACATCGATGCAGCCTTGTCCTTGAATGACACCCGACTGTTTGTGGCGGTATGATTGGAGAAGTGTAGGTGTTTGATCCTGTATGTTTGTTTAGGGCATTAACATTCTGAGCCAAGTCACCCTTCTTTCTTCCTTATTATTCCACTCTCCCTAGGTTACCGTGGTTGTATGGCAGCAAAGCATCAGTTCAAGTGGCTGATCTACTGCTGTTGATGATTAGCAATGGATGGACAAAAGGTTGCTCAATACATACTTCTGCGCATATGTATCAACAGTGCTGATATCCAGCAAATCCTACAGCAACAGAGGAAGCAAGTGGAGTTGCTTGCCGAACGCTTAGCTATGTCCTCCTTAGGACAGCCTACAACATCCTCCATCGTTGAGTCCAGTGAACAAACCGCCAACAGCATCACTGAATTTCTATTCAATAGTGCGGCTAACGTAACATTTGAATCCTTGTTCAAACGGTACAAGGACTTATTCCGCGTTGCTTTTGCTTCTGGTGACGATGCACGGAAACTTCGCCTTCCGCTGCGTAAACTCTGTTCCGCCGAACACGACGAATAATCCAACTCCATCTTACCAAAAAGCGAGCCATCTGTCATTGGACGAGACAAGACAAACACTCATACAAATATACGGTTAGCAGTCATCGCTTTTCAATATTCGTTCCCAGTGGCTCAGATTTGTGAAGCGTGACGTGGATGATTTTGTCACATAAACCCCTGTGGTTAATCCAGAATGTGAAATATTCAAATCACGCTCTTTCACGGAAGAGCAGTTTAAATGCCTAGTGTTCATAAGCGTTCTTCAGTCACCAAATGAAGCAGATATACGTACGCGGCTCCTAAGCAAAGTTGTGCGGGACCTTCAGATGATGCTGCAGTGCTCCTTCTGAATGTCAGCTCCTGATTAACCTGAAACACGATACGGGCATGGTCCAAGACATAGACTACCGTCGTGGTTCCATTCACTCGCTGGAGGCCTCCAACTGTTTTGCAAGCGCCAATCACCCACCCCATTTCTGCAATAAGAAACCACGCTTATCACCGTGTTCGCATTGCGGTGAATACCATTTTGCTCGCTATTGTTCGTTCAGACAGCACTAATATCAGTTGTTGGTCATAAAGTCGAATATTGTCTGACCCGACCCAGTTTTAGGAAGCTGATGAGACCGAACCGGCGGTCAAAACGTCCTACAGAGGCCATTCACCCCATTAGCCTCCTATCTGCATTGAAACTGGGTGCTGCTTCTCGCTAGAAATTTCTCATAACAATCGATGGGCATGCCGTCAGATTTCATCTGGACACCGCGTCCGACATCACGATGAATTCTCAGGATCAATGGACTTCAGTGGGTAGCCCACCTGTTCACCCTACCTCACAAGAAGCAACCAGTATCTGTGACGGTTCGGTTCTCCTAATTGGTCAGCCTTAATGTCTTGTCAACTGGAGATACAACCAACACTTTTGTTTGCTATATTTCTGACGCCAATCTCAATCTTCATGGGTTGCATTGCATGGATATACTGGGCCTTGCCGCATACCCACGGAACGTCATCTGTCGCAGATTCCAGGTTCCAGTGGCGAAATATATCGTCTCTTATTTTCCAGATGCTTTTTCTAGATGGTCATGGCTGTTGCACACCAACTCAAACAACTCTCCGGTTAAAGCCTGGTTGTGTTCCATCGTTTCACCCAAAGCGACCAGCACCATTCGCTACGCTTCCGGTGGTAAATCAGAAACTACGGCGTCTCGAAGAAATGTACATAATCACTCCGGTGACTTTTTTCCTATGGACAACTCCGATTATTTTTGTTAAGAAAGCAAATGATTCAGTTAATATATGTGCTGACTTTTTTGCCGCATTAAATGCGTCTCTAGAAGATCACTGCCATACGCTGCTGATTCCAGAAATTATCTTCATCATACTTAATGGGGGAACTTGTTTTGCCATACTGGATCTGGCGGATGCCTACTTCCAAGTCAAAGTATCCCCGCAGTCTCGCCAACTGCCAACTATGAAGACGCACCGGGTTTTATTTGAGCAGAACCGCCTACCGTTCGGAGTCAAGTCAGCTCCTGCTTTGTTCAAAATAATGAACTCTATGATCGCTCGCTTAACCGGTGCTGCAGCGTGTCTCGACGATATCATTATACTGGGTCGCTCCAGGGAAGAGCTATACGAAAGGATCTAGGAGGTAATAGGTTATGTTGAGGAATACGCATTCCGGCCGCAACCGAACAATCGTCAGTTTTTGCTACCAGAAATAAATACTTCGGTTTCATCATCGATAAAAATGGTCCCCATCCTGACCCTGAAAACGTGAGCTTTACCCAAGAGATGCCAGCTACTAAGGATGCGGTCTTTCCTCCGGCTAGTGTGACTCATTACGGCGCATTGTTACCGACCCTCTACGATGTCGGAGAACCATTGAATAAATTGCTCAAAAATGTGGTGTTTACTCCTCGTCATCATAATGTGAACGTACATGTAACCACTTGTAAAAAGGCTTGGTTTCGACCTCCCCCTCGCACATTTTGTTCCCGAGCTACTCATGGTAATTGCTGTGGACGCTTCCAGCCAATGCGTCGGTGCCGCCATCTTCCACATGTTTCCAGACGGATCGGAGAAAGCTATCATCTGTGCAGCCCGCATCTTTACGACAGCCGAGAAGAATTGTGCCAAACTCGAAAATGCAGCTTTAACTCTAGTGTTCGCTGTGAGGAAATTCCACAAAATAGTGTACGGTCGCCAATTCCGTTTGCTAACAGACAACAAAAAGTTACGTACTTTTTTCATCTTCACAAAGGGCATCCCAAAGTATTCTGCCAGCAGATTGCAGCGCTGCGCAACCATTCTATTGAACTAAGACTTTGCAATCCGTTACCGGCGAACGCAAGATTTTAGGTAGATAGACACCTTCTCCAGGTTACTCCGTGCAAACCGACAGGAGCAGGAAGACGCAATTACCGCAATAGTCTCTTTGGAATCTGCCCTTTACGCGCACCTGGCTGCGGCTTTTCGTGCATTTCTGGTTAGTCTTCGTGATATCAAAAGAGAAACGAACAGCGATCTGACCCTCTAAGAAGCATATAAATATGTCCGTAACTGACGTCCCACGACGGAACCTCTGCTGATCTGCGGCAACTTTATCTCCGTCGAGACACCAAATCCTTAATCTATTTCTGTCTAATGTTTGCTCATCGCATCGTCATTCTTTCTTCGTTTCGAGGTATTGTCTTGCTTTGTTTTCACACAGATCATTCTGGCTTAGGGCTGATGTAGGCCATCGTCCGAAACTACGTCTATTGGCCGAGTATCGACAAGCAAATAAGGACGTGGATCCAGCAGTGTTCCTGTTTCCGACAATTCGCCAAACATCCTCACCGTATAGTCCCGCAACCGTGAACACAACCCGATAAGCCGTGGTCGCGTCTACATGTCGATTTCGCTGGCCCAATTACTGGCATTGTGTATCCAATCGTACTTGATTGAACGTCCAAGCGGCGCGAGGTAATGCCACTGTCACAGACGACATCATCCACTATCCCAGATCTGCGCAGAATTTTCAGCCAACATGCGTTACAAATACGTTGGATTCAGCTAAAGGAACCCAATTTACATCCCCACTATTAAAGGACTTCTGCTGTCGGAGTATTATAAACTACGTTTGCATTTCGTCACGCCATTATCAATCAAAGGGTCAGGTCGAATGGTTTGTGGACGCGTTCAAACGGGCTCTTTGAGAAACGCAAAGGGGGAACTTCGGATGAAAACATACAGCATTTCCTTATGCTTTACAGAAGCACGCCAAATCCAGCAACACCTAACCGATCATCCCCTTCCTAAGGCCTAATGGGACTAAAACCACGGCATCATTTGTGATGCAATGCTCCTGTCGGAAAAGTCGTCACTAATCCTGGTACACACATCAGGGTCAAAACTTTCAGTTGATGATTTGGTCTACGCTCGTGACTACAGAAAAATTCAACCATCATGGGCCACTGCAGCGGTCGTATGCCGCCGTGGTTCCGTGGTGGCGAAGTGAACGTTGGACAGCATAAATGGGTACGACACAAAAACCAACTTCCTCCATGCTAAGACATTGTCATATTTACCGATGATGAAGTGCTGTTTGGACTAATGCTAGACACATTCGGGCTCCCACCAAGTCCATTGACAGAAGTACTATGTACACCCTCAGGTAGAATCGCACGGCGACCCAGAGGGTGTGCCGACCAGAAAGATCGTCTAACAAGGTGCTTGCAGCTGGATCCAAGGTATGAGATCTGTTAAGAGAAGTGTTACGAAAAAGCTGGTCGTTAGTGGACCTACTAATGACACCTGTTTCATTGATGGATGCGTGATTTGTCATCAGAATAAATCTCATGCGGTGGTCTGCCGTGTTGGGGTTGGGTCGATCGATTGGGAGCCGAACCCGTGTCTCGTCTATGAGCCGAGTTGTGTGCCATTTGTGGGTTTACCATGTCTTGCATGCGTCTGTACCGAACTCGCGATAGTGGCCGTTGGATCGTAAGTTATAGAAATGTGGCGGCATCGGGTGATCTGTAGGGTTTCTATGCTCGAGTGCCACTCATATACTTCGCGTAAATTTTGTTACAAGTTGCTTTCAGTAACAATAGTGGTAATTCTCAAACCTAACCGTAAACTCAACCTCTAGCTATCGCCACTTGTTGAGCTTGTTGGCTCTGCCCGAATGTCAGCTGCTGAAAATTCAGAAGTCTCGGTTTCTGTTCCAGGTTCTACCTATTTGTATCTAAACAATCCAAGCAAAATCTTTGCCAGTCGTAAAGTGCATTACCATCACCATGCAACGCGGAACCTGTTTACCTTGTATTCTAGTACCACTATCGATCAGTTGATTTTTATTATAACTTCGTGCAGGATAAAACTGCTGACTGATTTATACATCTTTCAGTGGAAATTTTTCCGCACAATCCACCTCTTGGACAGCATGTTAATAAACTTTGATGCGGATGATGTCCCTACGAGAGAGGTTTATGTCTTCTTTCTCCCATAGTGACTCTTTAGTGTATTGGAGTCCATATATCAGAAGCCTAATGTCGCGACGCAACATATTTTTGCAACATTCCGCTATACACTGAATCTTTGCTAGACTTTTGCAATTTGACGCTGATGGACAAGAACTTGGGTAGCTGCTTAAGGGGAAATATGCTCTTACTATCCGCTTTACCTGGTTGAATCTGCAGTTGCATGGCTAAAGCTCCTTACCACCTGGGGACTTCCCCGTAAAGTGAACGTGACCTTGAGTTGTACCTTTCACGCGGTACGGTAATCGCACCTATGGAATCGTCCGTAGTGGAATCAGATATGACACTTAAGTTTGGCGGTGTTTGCGAACTCAGGATTGCAGATTAAAAATGGTTGAGCTCACCCAGTTTCTTGGGCGTTAATGCACATCGGCAACGCAGCACAGCTTGCTAGGTCAAAGCGGATGTAACTTATTAATGGCCAAAGCACGGGTGGATAAAGTAGGAGGACCGGGGACTCTGACCTAACTGTCTTTAGAGCCTTTAATTAGTTTCATATATCAACATTAGCACAGGCACCAGCAAGACACCGTAGAGGACGAATCATTGCTGCTGACATTCATGGCCATTGCCGATGTTGCGTTCGTACAAGCACGGTCTTTAAATTTTAAGCAGTACTAAACTAACAGCATTCTCCTTGAATAAGTGGAATATAAATTTTGTAAAACTTTCCAGAGATTATAATGGTAACCTTCGAATTGTATGCTTAAAGTCAACATTGCTTCCAATATGTGAAGCTATACGTCTGGATTGCAACGAAAAGTCCAGCTCGCATTTACCCATGGGGTGGTCTCGTGTTGGCAAATGTTCCGGGTCTGAAGCTATAGAACGAATAAAGTCATAAACCTTTCTTGCCGCGTTCTCAAGCGAATTTTCACGTAAAACTTGTTCCGGCAATGATCTTGATGCTCACTGCATACTTGTTTCGAATACATACCTTTACTCTTACTATTTAATGGTTTCAGATATTTCTTATCTGTGCCTGGACTGTCTATCGCCAATCCTCCAAGTCCCTAAATCGTACCCGTACCCTTAGAAGTAGGTTTATGCTTACAGTTGATTTGCAACCTTGACCTGCATATAGATAAAGTAGGGCATTAAACCATAACCAAACCACGGCCATGCAGGCAATCGGGCCCTTAAGAGAGGCTGTGACCCATCGAAGGTTCGTCTCCACATGTTTCCTTATCAATTAGAGATGAAGGCTTGGTCTTCTAGTCTTAAGCTTGTTATGAAAGCTGACATTTTGCCACCTTTTATAAGTCTCATACTGCTCTACTGAAAGCAGTTAACCTACTGGTAGATGAACTCACATCATTTCTGGTCCTGGTACTCATTTCTGAAGTTCATTTATTACGAAATCGCTGGAAACTAACACTACTTGAATAGGGAGGTAGTGCAGTTGAAATGTACATAGGGTCCACCGTTTACCTGGGTCGGTGGACAGTAGTACGGGCATTAACAGGCAATGTCGTCGTTCTAACCATGATAAAATTAAGCGAGCAAAACTGATTTTTTCGGTTACTATTGGTAACTTGGGAACGTGCGTTTGTGAAGAGATACAATGGGACATTGGAATCGAGAGCATTAGACAGCGGACTGTACAGGGTACTATTTGTTCAGCCTTCTAAGAAGGGGGAGAACTACCATATGAAAAGTAGGCCATATTAATTGTACTGGGAGTTCTAGTGAGGAGATGACGCAAGGATGCCCGTATGTTCGCGAACCAATAGACAGCGGATGTTACCGCTCGAGAAAGCAACAAGATAATTCTATTCCACAATTTAGGAAAGATTAGTGGTCACTAGATTAAAAGTAAATCCAGACAGAATTAAATGATCAAATGTTTCCAGTTGATCTTTTCGGCTGTTCTTGGATTCGTACCAGTTAGATCTGCGCTTTCCAGGATATTAAACGGTTTTTGGTTCTCTTCACTCGCATTTCATCTTCCAGATTGGAATAAACGAAATGCCAACACATTGAAAGGCACATTTGTTTTACCAATTGACATGCGTTCTAAGACACTGTATCAGGATGATATTATCCTACGTTAGGTAGTTTATTTTACACTAAAGCATAAAAATGTTCTATCGGAAGACCTTCAGGTTTACGATTTTAGGATCCTTATTCTGCGTCGACAAACCAGTCCGCTAGTAAGCATAAGCTAGTCAAATGGTATTCGCCAAGGCTGCCTTCTCATATGAGTCATAATTTCTGTGATTCCGTACATTGGGAAAGATCAGTCGGTGAACTGCCTTTTTAGCATTCGCTAAGCAATAAAACGGCACTGTAGAGCACGCTCGTTGTCGCAAACAGCTTCACAGTTGATCATCCCTGTCATTATGTTAGTGTTATTATCTCAACACAACTAATCGATGGAACCGCTGTGAAGTTCGACAGAAGATACGTTGAAACTAGGCATAATTTTAGAGCCGAAGCCAAAAGTTCCGCTATGTTTGCTATGCTCATAACTTCAGTAAACGAAGAGCTGTCTTTACTGGTTTCATCAAAGATAATGTGGTAACCTGCACTTAGTGCCTTACAATGGAGTTTATGTTTGCAAAGCTTTCAGTTTTTCATAGTATACCATTTTTACCGAAGCTGGTCTCATCGTAGCTTGTTTTTAGAGTAAAATATCTCGAAAGCTGTTTATTCATTCTGAAACAAGACGTCCCAGTTGTTTATACTACTAGTCGGAGTGCGTGAAATACATATCTTTGATAGTACCCCACACTCAGGGTACCCAAACGACTTCGGACCGGTAATGTCTAAGTGACCTAGCCACCAGATGTACACGCAAGTTGAGACTGAGGATGAAGCGTGCAAATTCGTACCACTGTCAGACAAAGTAAAGGATGACTATCTGATAGCAGGATTTTGTTTACTGACCAAAACAAAGCCAAACCATACTCTTCGTAGGTCATCCAAACACACACGTGACGTGCGTGCTCCAGGCACATTTGTATTATTCGTCTCCATCCTCTCTCCACCATCTTGCAGCTTTGTCACAGTACGCTCATACGAACCGGATTTCTCAGCCATACATAGTGATCATTCACACGTGGAATTACCTACGAATAAACTCCGTGCCATTACTACTCGTTTCCACTGGCATCAGTAATTAAGCGCAGGCGGATAATTTACACACATTGAGTCGGTTGCCTTTCTTTGTGACACCATTCTAGGCAGCCCGAAAAGCCTAAGTTTATACTGATCCGGCGTTTCTCAACGCAGCTGTGAAATACTTGGTTATCTCTCAATCTGTGTTCAGCGATGTGTTTAGATTCAGTTGGTGGGTTCCAGTCACTCGAAATTCCTTGTGACCTGGTCAGCCAGTGCTACTGCATAATCCGGCGACCACTCCGACCGTTCATTTGACCTTGCAACTAACACGCTGGAAAAGTACAGAACGCTAACCAACGCAATAGGTCAGGTGACGACACCAGGTTGAATGGCAGGACTGCGAAACCTAAAAGGCTCCAAGCGAACGGCAGTAGTTAAAATAGATCTGGCTTGCTCGTACTGTTTGGAATGTATCAACCGAAATGTGCAAATGTGTCCCAACAACAAATACGAGAGTGAAATAACTCCCAAGATGCACTTCGATTCTCTGCTGCGTGATCCACCATCCCACTCGTTAAGTGCTTGGTTATCCTAGCTCAGAAGTGTGACCGATTAACCGCAGCAGCCGAGCAGACTACAAACGATAAGGTTACTTCCATTGAATCGATTATGCACCACGGAAGCGTAGCGGCTTCTATGCAACGGAATGCTGCACAATCCGCTTCCCCTGAACCGCAATCAGCCACGTCCCCATCTCCGTTGTCTTCTCCAACTGGCAGAGCGCCGGACAAAAACAGACCGTACCCACGAGAGTGGAACAGTACTCACGGCAACGAAAATCAGGCACCACTCAAAAAATCTGGTTAAGCAACTTCCACTACACCTGACACCTATCATTAACAAAAATGAGGCAGCTGAACACCAACCCTCGGTACCTGTTGCTCAGTTGTCTCTTGTCGAGATAAAGCCCCCTGGAACATCAGTTACATATGCAGAGGTTGCTGTAAAGGTTCACCGGGGGCCGCCGTTGCGGTCTCCTCTGTTGTAAACACCGTTAACGCGAATAAGGGGATAAACAGCAAACAATCAACACTTGTCAGCAGGTCAGGACAAATGAGTACCCTATCTTGTAGATCAAGGAAAAGGGATCCAACAATAGTGCCGAACTGATGTATGCTCATATGTCTCTGAATCTACCGCCATCACATTACGGGGTACGTTTTCGTACGACCAAGAACATTGGAACTCATTGTGCGTGCTGACGGGTATCAAAGCCAAACCCATAAACCTGTTACGAATTACTCGTCATCCGAACACGCCACACTATGGAGAACCAAGACACATTCGAGTAACACTAGAATCCTCCACCGACTTAGCAAACCTTTTGCTATCCACAAGCGCGCTAGAACAGGGATCCTGTGGGATACGCATCTATCCTGATGTCAGTTGGAGAGCGCGACAAACAAAACGAAAGACGGAAGATGGACATAGCATGAAAGACCGCCTAAACACAATCTTCATACATGGGGTGCCAGAACCTTCTTCTAACGATGTTCAAGACACAGGAAAGCACGATTTAGAACAGTGGCGGTTCATTCGTGCAACGTATTCGTGGGATAATTTTGTAGCGTTATCGCTCACCAGGATATCTCTCTCACCAAATTATAGAGGATACGGCCCTAGAATCCTAAAACTTGTGATTCAGTCAGAGCAAGGAGCAACCGATGTTTTGGATCGCTGGTAGAGTAATCGGAAAAGTCTTTCTTCTGAACTTCGGTCAAAGGTCGCAGAAGCTTTGCACAGCGCAAATATTAAAGCACCTGAAGCAGCAAACATACCGAGGAATGTACAGAAGCGTAACTTGGCTGCCGTTTTACTTGACTCTGTCGTAGGTCTGAACGAAGATTGGGATGCACCTTAGCGGAATCAAGTTTCAGACGAGGTATCAGTGACTAATCAAAAAGAACAAGTAACTGCCGACCTCCTATCTTTCGGTTTTCTCAGACCTTTGATCCTTTAGCCCTCCGTGGGCTCCTGGATAAAGATAAACTGGCCTGCTTATATACGAATGCTCAGGGTCTTTCTAATAAACTGGCCGAACTGGAAGATCGCCAAGCAACCGGGTCGTGTTATGTCATTGGTATCACCGTGACGTGGTTGCACACGGGAATGGCGGACGCTGACGTTACGCTACCAGGCATGTCGCTGATCCGGAGAGATAGACCCACAGTAGGAGGAGGGGTAATCCTGTATTACCGAAGCGACTTACAGTGCGAAACCGTGGAGGATTCAGACTCGCAGTTGCCCGACTCTTTTTGCTGCCGCTTGCAGTTAAATGGCAGGGACGCTTGTTTTATCGTCCTGTTTTACAGCCCCCTAACTCCATACTCGAAAAGCACTACCACCTAGCAGCTCCTTTAAAGTGTAGTTTACAGCGAAAGTACACGCACATACTTATCATGGGTGGTTTCAACGTACATTGTGTAGAACCTGCTGCCATGATCGGAGAACAATTCAAAGACGATCTACGAGATCTCGTAAACAGTGTTCCTCTTTACAATCACATCACTTTGGCCACTCGGTTCAGAACATGTAACAGGCCAACGGTGCTGGACCTTGTGCTTACCAACGAGGAGTATATGACTGATGTGTCGTAGACCGCCCGTTGGGTCGCAGTGATCCCGCAGTCATCACACGCAACTTCGTCTGCTATGCAGAATATCGGAATGCGAACGACGAGACTGTGTGAACAATCACAAGCTACGATCGATTAGCCCAGTTCATCCGCTTTAAAACGTGGTTGTTCCTTACCGAACAACCCCAGGAAGTCGTCTGGCTCGAGTTTGTCAACAAATTCAGTCAGCTGATTGCAGAGGCTTCAGCGATAAGAGTTTGCAATAAGTGTAAATCAGTTTCTTTTCTTAGGAGCAGAACTCGAAAATGGATGCCGGTAGACAACGCCGCATGGCGAGTGCTCAGAGAAGCCCAAGCATCAGCCCAAGCAGCAGCAAGCCAACTGGCAGGACGTATAGCTCAGTTTTTCCAGCGCTGCTTAGACCAGAATCAAGTTCTCGATATGTGTAAGCTTGAAATAATAACCCTGATTCACGAAGGTAGAAGCAGAACTGATCCAACCAACTACCGCTTAGGATCCCTTCTTCCTATACTCTCCAAGGTCATGGGACCCATATTTGCCGATGCACTAGTGTGCTACCTGGAAATCTGTAATATCATCACACTTGAGCAGCACGGTTTACGTCGAAAGCGGTCATGTACAAAGAATTTACTAATCGCTCGAAGTAGTTGGACCGAGTCAGCTGACGCTGGAGAAGGTGTTGATGTGATCTATCTGGATTTTTCCAAGGCTTTCGATCGTCTAGACCATCGGATACTACTCTCCAAGGTCCAGCATTACGGTATCGGTGACCATATTTGAAGCTGGGTTACTAACTTTCTACTTCAACGGCGATTAGTTGTCGGAACTCGGAGCTCTTTATCGGACCCCATACAAGTCGAGTCGGGTGTGCCACAAAGCGCAGTTCTAGGTCCACGTTTGTTTTTGGTGTTTAGTAATGGCCTTGCACATGGAATTGCTTCAGACCTCCTAATGTTTGCCGACTACATCAAGATTTGTCGCAGGATCCAGGCGAAAGCCGGCCAACATGTGCTTCAGACTGACCTAGATACGTTGTATCAATGGCCAACCCAAAACCCAGTGCATTTTGATGTCAGTAAATATATGGTATTTTCCATCTGACATGAGAGCAGTTACTTATACCGACTCGGAGCGAATATACTATAATGACGAGGTGTCGAACGTGACTTGGGTGTCCTGGTTCAAGATGACTTGGGTTGCTCCTGGCAATCCGAAAGGGCCTCGAAGAGTGGAAACCAACACATCGGGCTATTGCGACGGGCGTTTGGACAAATAAACAGCTCCATATTTCGACAAATGCTCAGTGCGTATGTTCGCTCACATGTCGAATGCGCAATTCAAGCCTGGCATCCATGGCTGAAACACGAACTTAATGCACTGGAGCAGCCACAATGTCGAGCATCTAACAACGTAATTGGAATGCGCAATCTTTCATATCAAGGAGAGGTTGCAATAAATGGGGGTATTCAGTGGAAGGTATCGCAGACTATGAGGCGACCTGTTTATGGCATACCTGATTCTGCGAGACCCGCATCCTGTGTGCCGCCCTTTACTGCAAATTAGCAGCAATACAAACATGAGGAGCTACTCAATGAAACTCGTTGTACGGTGTAGCCACCTGAAGTGACGCAGAAATTGCCTTTCTATTTGTCTCCGTCACTCGTGGAATGCTCTCAGAATCGGTCGTCTCTGCAACAACATTAAGTATTTAAAAGACGGTTGGATGACGCACTCATCCACTTGGACTTTGGCACTGGATGCTACGTCTGCATCCTACATCTGGAGTTTACCATGGAATTATTTGATGTTAATTGTGGATGCTGTGAATCTAAGCGGATTGCAAGACTACGGTGGAGCAAACGATAATTGCTTACTTTCATATTTAAATTACTAACTGTTTGGCTGCCATTATTATGATTATTGTTATTTCGATATCCCCACCAACTATTCAACGGGATTTGAAAAGCACGGTAAGAAGACGAAAACTGGTAGATGCATGCATTTCGTATTGCCTCCTCAGTACCATTAACAATAACCGGTATGCAACTATATACTTAAATATGTGTGTGACCGAATAAGCATACGGTGAAAAATGAATGACGGAAGTTCCACACCTATGTCCACGGCAGTCTTAAGCTGATAAATAATTGCTTTTGAACGGGACTTGTAAATCAACGCTTCTTAACCCGTATAACTTCATTCTTCATTGTTCTTATTTATAGGTTACCATATTTATACTAATATTGGCAGCCTACTACATAAGCTATAGAAGAAGGTATGCGTTAACAGACACAAGAATTGGCACGTAGTGGTAATGTCCTGAGAAAATCTAGTTAAGGTGATTGCGGCTTGGCGCGGTGGATGCAACGGTTTCTTGAGATCTTATTTTACTCATTGGTAGTAGGATTTTAGTCGTAAATCTGATAAGGCTTTCATCCCAACAGTTCACAAGCTACATAGCAGAGCCTAGTCCGGAAAAGCTCCAGACGCGTTTCGCCCTATTTGGGCTCATCAGTGACGCGCATTCCCTCGGTCCTCTAAGGAGGATCGAACCCATGACCGCTAGATGCAGATGCCAACTAGCCAGCAGCCTAAGCCACTGAGCCATGGGGGACGTTGGCTGGGCTACATAATTTGCAAACAAGCTGGGATATAGCACCACCTATCTTATTTGTTGCATGCGTAGTTTGAGTCAGCGTATGGTGGCCGTGTTGCTAAGCTAAGCTCAGTCGAATTATGCTCACTTTCACGGAGCTGAACGAACTGCAACAAAATCCAGCTACAAATAATTGCTTCGCAGTGTCCACTGTACCTCGTACCGGGAATATGCTTTGAAAGCATGCACACCAAACTCGCTCAGTTCAACAGTCTTATAGACTTAGCCAAAGTATTGTCTGAACCACATCAGACGACTGTGCAGTTCGTCTACTGTCGTATCTAATTTTATACATACGCTTTGTAACGGTCACTTTGCACGTCATTTTACCCTGTAATATCGATGCTCTTTTCGTTTAGTGCCAGTATGTGTTTGCACTCTAGCTGATTCATCCACAGGCCCGGCTAGTTTCAATAAACCAAGAAATGAACCGTTTCGAAAGTTTATTGAATGTAGATAATAATTGGGTGTTGGCCTGAAAACACTGCACTCTTAGACGCACTTTAATGTTATTTCATCTCATCAGTTACAGCTAGCATTCATCGAACCCTAGACCATCGGGGTGATTTTTGTGACCGCTACCTCTAAGCCACCGCGTCAAGACGGGCAACACTTTGCACAGCGGTTAATAATTGCTATTGATGTTTATTTCGAGGTTCTTAGTCACCGATTGACGGAACAACATCAGCGAGTATAATCACCTCGTCTGGATCGAGGGAGTTTGACTGTCGTGTGGCACCGCATGCACCAGCTTCATAACTGGCAGCGTTCTTAACATATTCGCTGCCAGTTGTGCGTTTCGAACTAAGTGGAGTGCGAAATCCAGTTCCAGCATCATGCCTGTGCCTGAACATATTTTCATTCTGTGACCACTTAATGAATTCGCTACTTTATCATCCTCTGCTACTGATGTTGTTGAGCAGTAACTAAGTACTAATATAAGGCTTGTTGTCCAATGTCAACTTATTGGAACCTACTGCATCTACTTGGCTTATCTAGAGCAGGGTTTGTCCATTCCGTTGATGACTATCCATGCGATGTTGCCTCATCGCAACGAGAAGCACCGTTTTGTAATGTATTCGTGCATGCACTTTTATTCGGTTTCTCTCCCAAGTTTTTGGACGGTTGGCCATATCGTTAGTCGTGATCCACGAAACAAAGTTGAGTTGCCATTTAGCTATGATTTATTAACTAAATGAATTATTGAAGCAATTTGTCAACCAGTGCATATAGGAAAAATTACGAGCTATGTCCGAGAATGCCATTATATCTTCAATAATGTAACCGGATGACTAGATCCCCTGCTTTCTTTCAGACGCTAATCACTGGATAAAAATCGTATTAGCTACCTCCCAAAATGGATCATCCGGTAAGGTTGTCAGTTTGGCAGTAAACAGTACACAGTTAGAAACACATTTTTACCACTGATTAACCATTGCGCCACGTAGAGCGTTTTAGCTTGCAGTGCGACGGAACATTGTTTGCATCACGAGATGGAATCGGATCAGTGCGAAATAAGGCAATTGTATAAGTGCTTTGAAGATAGTACCGATTCACGAGTTTTGTCATAGAATTTTTGTGAGCATTATACACTGAAGAATGCTCAGTGCTAGTTTTCTATTAATCCCAGATAATTTGTTACTTGCTTTCTTAATTTTTTCAAATCTTTATCCATATTTCCGTATTTTCTGTCCCGTTTCCATTAACCTTTTCAATCTTTTTTCTCCTTGTGAGCCCCTTATTTTCATGACTTCTGTTATACATGGAAGTGGATCTACCGAATATATCTCTAAATCTGGAGGAAAAAGCAACTAAACCGGGCATAAGAAGAATTATATCAAAATGTTTCTATCGTACGATTTTATTAATGCTGACCTACAACTGTTTTGCATGCATAAGCGTGCTGTTTATGCAAATATGCTCCTTCGTTGAGGGCAATTTCTTTCTATTACGAGAAATTAGGAAGCCTGAAATTAGTTTAACGGCAGCTAAGGGATTTTTAGAAATAATGTCACTTTTAGAGCATGGAACACCAAAAGAACCGATGCTGTTGGATATTAGGTATTCCCCCTGGTCTGGTTATGCCTTCATTGGAAATCGGTAGTTTAAATGGTGATTTCTTCTCTCTGAAGAGAGCGAGAAATAACCACATTTCAACAGAATGAACTTGATTCGGCTAGTTTACATGTTCTCGCCAGCTGTTTGTATACAATATACGGAATGACTAATATGCATAGAGATAGTGAGTGTGCACTTCTTTGGTAACTGACAGGAAGCCCAAAGGTCATTCGGCTTACATGCGCTACCGTTCGAGGGAAACGATCACAAACCTAAGGGCAAGACTGGTCCGGTGAAGCAAATAATGTGATTATACACTTACGAAGGGTGAACTATCATCTGCAGGGCAGCCAAGGCCGGACAACTCAATTTGACTGTGCCTCGCGCTATCAAGTAATATACCATTTATTAATATATTGTTTATAATGAAATAACGTATCACACGAGCAAAGGTTCTTGAAAACTGGCGGGACCAATATCACTATAGCAATTTACCTGTATTTAATTGACTGACTAAATTCTGATCAGACAAAATGCATCACTCATTACGGCATTTTTTATGTATCCCAGAAGTGCATGAATCAGCTAGTCCAATCATCTATCCGGAAATGCACCGGGCAGCTGTTTCGTTCTGGTTGGGCTCGTTAGCGATGCACATGGTCTAGTTCCATCAGGTTCCGAGCCCGTAACCGTTGGCAGCATGCACCGATAGCCAGCAGTTAATGCCGCTGAGTGATGAGGGTGGTGGCAGGCCATCATAACTTGCAGGATACCTTGAATATAGCGTGATCGATTCTCTATTGCCATGCAGGTTCTAACCGTTGCCGAGGACAGTGATTTCTGGAGGCCACAATCCACTCTCAGCAGCTATGTACCAAAACATATGGGTGCTTTTAGCGCTAATTTTTGCTGAGTGGCTGATGGTTAGTGGCGCAAGATACTAGCAGCCATGGGTTCGTCTCTTGATGGATCAGGACGGTCCGCACCGCTAACCAGCAGAAATTTGGCGAAACAGCCGTTTGGCGCTCTTCCGGATTTTTAGTCGGACTGTTCAGCAGACGAACTGTCGAGACAGACCGGAAAATTTCCTTCAAAAGTTCACCGATTCTTTAAAATATTAGGTGCTATATACGTACCTGAGGTCACTGTACGAGAAAATGCATTTTTTTACATCCGCCTTGTCAAGAAGTTTGTTGTACATTCGTTAAACGTCATCTGAAGGATGTGACTACCACCATTGAGTATATTGAACGGGAACAATGGAGTAATGGTTTATGACGGGTATAAAAGCGAATGATTAACATGTCCGGCTGGATAGTTAGGGTGATAATTACGAAATAAAAAGGTGTCAGTCAAAGAACGAGTGGAATAAATGACTGACCAAGGGGTTTGGAGTAAATCATGTGTAAATATTTCTGCCTGGAGTTTAGATGGGTTATGATACCATCCACCGTTTGTTGTGTATTAATGCCAGCATCTGCTGTGGACTCTATCGCGTAGTATAAATGTGTCAGAGAATCGCCAAGGCGTTTTCGGAAAAGTGATAAGGTGGGCGCATGGCGTTCCATGGCTGACACTCAGAGGGAGGAAACGTTTCGTTGACATTTCAGTCAGCTATACTGCACGACCGGCTTACAATGATGACCCCTTAGAGATGTGTTTTGACTGAGTTTCAAAAGTGAATGACATGTGTGTCTTGGGTTTTCAGGATCTGGTACACCATTATAAGATCGCCACTTAGACACCGGTAACTTCCGCTGCATATTTCTTGGGTAATGAATGCGGGAGAAAACTCTAAGGTTCTTTGTAGCCCTGCGTTGTGCAGTGTCGAGCGCGGTGAGATAGTGCTTCAGCCTGGGTCGCCACGCTTGGGCAGCATATTCCTCGTGCGTCCTCATGTACATACCAAGCATTTTCGGAACAACTGTGGCATCAAACTTCCCGAAAGCTTTGCTTGCTTTGATCCCTTTTCAGCATACTTCAAACAACCGAGGCCATCGTGAACAAGCCTACCGAGATCGCACTCATGAGAAACCCGCTGTATAATTTGTGTATAATTTGTGAACTCCGATGCCGTATGCTGAGAACTTTGCAATTGGTGACGTTGAAAAGCAGTATGTTCTCGATGGAGCATGTGTATGCCTTGTCCAAGTCATCCTGTCAAGCTCTATGGTCCTCCATTGTAACAGTAGCACGTCGCGCTTAACTTCCATTAGTTCCGACGGAGTGCCGCGTACCCTCAAATTCAGGTGATGTTGGACGAGAAAGTCACCCATCCATCTCACACAGGACTTTGATTTCATACTTCTGGAGTTTGTACAGTAGAATGAGATGGTCCAGGCCGTCCAATACCTTTGAGAAATTCAGGTAAGCCGCATCGACTCCTACACCAGCATCCACAGATTCCATCCAGCATGCAAGAGCGATCAAAGGGTTAATAGTACTGGACCGATTTTGACAAAATCCATGCTGCTCCGGAACGAGAATGATTTTACCCTCCAGATACGCATTAAATTTTCAATTACAATGGACTTTATGAGCTTGAAGATCACCGGAAGCAGTGTTATCAGACGATAATTTGCTGGTTCAGCATGGCTACCACTGTTGTAGATTGTAGTATTGCGTCTGTGCTTCTACATCGTGGGACTTGCATCTGGTTAAGACATCGCCGAAAGAAAAATGTTAACGGTTCAGCCAAGCTCAAGGCAGCAACTTTCAACGCCCTCGGGCGTATTTCGTCTGCACCAGAGGAGCTTAACTCGTGCATGGACATCAGCCTCTTCATTAAAGTTGTTGAGGTAAACGATATGGGATTAAGTTCTGATGGTGGCATGGTTTGCGTAGAGAGGGGTTAAGATGATTGCACACTTTGAAGGTACGAAGTGGAGGGGCCTTCAACTCTGACCTTGCTCTACGATTCCTCTTTTTGGAATTTCTCAACATACGTTCTCACATCTCACATTTTGCTCTATCGGTTCTTGCTTTGATGTATCATTCGGCTCGAGATGCAAATCTGCCCACGCGATAATTTAAAACCGCTACGTTTTTCTACGCTCGTAACCCGTGCATTTTAGGACGGTTGTGTTATCAGAGACAAACTGAAACGAATTCAAAAGAAGTATGACAATTCTACAAGAAAGCATCGTTCTGGATGGAGATTTGCTCTTCAAAAGAAAAAGTTGCGAGATCTGAGCGTCCCAGTATTGCTTAGCGTCAACATACGCTCGCTCGTGGGGAAATCAAACGAATTATCAAACATCGTTTTCTCAAGAGTTTTCGTAGCTTGGAATCATTATGTTGCAAGAAACCTGGATCTATGAAAGGGTGGATGCTGCAGCCGTATGCGTTAGAGCATTTATTTGCCGTCCGGTTGATCGCCCATGTACGTACGGAAACCGAGGTGATGGACTACTTATTTACACCAATCCGTATTGGTATGTTGCAACAAAACGTGTATTCTGCTTCTCCTCACAATTTATCAATTTTTAAGTCATAAAATGTAAGCCGTGGTGTTTGAATGACTACGGCTCAATATTGTTGGCTAACATCTACAAATATTCCACCTGTCCCAAACATGAAGCTAAGAATTTATGCAGCAGGATTTACTGCAGCTGTCATAGAACACATCGATCGTTCTCTGTGGATCTTCGGCGGAGATTGCAATAGATATGGCACTATTTATCTCCCCGCGCTCGGGTTGCAATACGTCGTCAGTCTGCCCACCAGATTAACCGCAGCCTTGGACCTGGTGTTTGTTAATAATGTGAAGTGCTTCTCCGTATGTACTCGTGCTCCAATCGGCAATTCTGATCACCCAATTATCAAGATTTCACCAGTTATCTATGGCAATAATAACCATCAACGAATCACTCGCTGCAATGATCGCAACGTCAGGTGGAGACAGTGCTCTCCACAAAATTTCGACAGACTTCGCGAAATGATTGTATCGACGGAATTTTGTTTGTTCTTTTCTCCTGATGTTTCCAGGTATTGTGATAGTTTGACAAGATATTTTCAACTTCTGCTTTGATATCTGTTGTCCTTTAGAAACTATTTACGTCCCCGCTGAATGATTTTCATCCCCCACCTGAAGCGGTTATGCCGCCTTAAGGAGAACGCGTTTCAAGAAAAAGACGGCACCTCAGTAACATCTCGCACAGGTCGTATCAAGGAATAACTACACCGCCTTAACAAAGTGTATGTCCAGTCTGTTCTTGGGAACAGCACTTGTCATGAAGTCTGAAAACGCTTAGCGCAGTTACTCGACGTTCGCCCTACTTTGTTGTAGATGTAGAGAAATGGCATCAGGAGTTCTGCAAGTGTAATACTACTACAGCTCCAGAGGCTTGCTGTGCTAAAGTGTTGGAGTCTACTGAACGACTGCTTCCCGTTGACAGGGCAACTATAACCAATCTACTGAGACATCTACATTCCAATAAAGTTAGTGGGCCGTACATGCTCTCCTATCTTACTCAAAGAATGTGCCGATTGTTTGGCGGCACCTCTTGCGAGTATATACACAATGTGCATGCAGCAACACAAAATAGCCAACAGCTGGCGAAGTGTCAACATTACACCCGTGCCGGAAACAGGATCAAACAAATATCGACCTATCGCGTGCACTTCCGTTGCTTTGAAGGTTCTGGAGAAAGTTATTCTCGAAATGATACCGTCCTGAACATACTTTAAGGACCCACTCCAATTTGCCTATTGTAGTTCTAGGTCTACTCCAGATCCTGCGGCCTACCTCGTACATCCTGCACTGCCATCGCTCGACAACAGGAAGTAAGGAACTCGTATGTGTTTTATTGACTACAGTAATGTCTTTGGATATGTAAACCGCGAAGTACTGCTAGAAGACTTATTTAGTCAAGGGGTACATCCCTCCATCATCTATTTACTGAGTGATTATTTTCTTGAACGCACTCAGAACACCCGATTAAGTGGCAGATGTTCCTCCCCACTACTCACCAACGCAGGTGTCCATCACGAAGCAATTCTATCTCCTTTTCTCTTCTCTACTTACCTCAGCTCTATGCCAGCTCCAACTGAAGCGACTCTGATAAAATATGCGGACGATATCGTCCTGGGCATCAATCACCAAAGCGCTGATTGTTCATTCAGACTACAAGCGCTTCTGAACGATTTTAATGGCTGGTCCAAATCCCGTTATCTGTTTCTTAATGCTTCAAAGTGCCATGACATTCTTTTTACCTTACACAAAGGAGCCAGGTACGAGGAGCTCGTTACACTGTGCAACAAGTTACATATTGATGGCGACGGATTACAGTCCTCCATATCAGTAAAATATCTGGGTGTAACGTTAATTACGATCTATCTTGTACGCTTCTAGTAACTGAAACTTTCACAAAAGTCAGAAGGCTGTCATTCTATGCCTCTCGGCTCAGAGCCTCCTGCGTTCCTCGTGAGTTGATCGTTCGCTTTGTCAATGCCTGTGTTCTTCCCCATTCGACGTACTGTTCCCCTGTGATATTTCCCGGTCTTTTGGGTAAGTATTTTAATTTCATTGATGGATCACTAAAGTACTTAGCCCGATGTAGCGGGTTCCGATATACACTATTACCAACACTTTTATTACTACACACGTAAGTTCTTGTTACAAGCTGGCCTCTAAGATACTGACCGATACAAGTCATTCCCTACATACTGCCTTATCTAAATGTTTATCAACTTCATCTACTAGGCAGAAGTATAAGCTAATCTATGCCCGCACACAAGCTTACCGTTCGTCAGTCATCCCTTATCTCTCGCATCTTTTGCGAGACCCCAACTCTGTCATACTTGATTTAACCAGTCGACTTTTAACTTGATTGTGTTGTTTGTCCTTAACTACCCGTTGGTTGTGTTGCTTTGCCCCTGATTTGCTTTTTTGGTACATTGTCGAGATCGTGTGTTTTGTAGCTGAATAATCACCCATGCAGCGGACATAATGCAATTTCTTGAATTGGCTTGACTTGACTACGACCAAATGTTTGTTCAAGAACGTTGGCTGTCTCTTGTAATGTTTGTGTTAACCCGCATGCTTTGTGCAGCTCAGGAATTCCGCGTCGAATCCGTCGCAGTTTTGTAGGTGTCTGTATAGAAGCTAGGGATTAGAGCAAAATTTGTTCACCAGGTCTTGTTGATTCTTTACTTGATCCTCCCGGACGAGTTTGAGACAGCTGCTGCTTTCGTTGAGTAGACATATCAGGTGTCCTCGCTCGGAAAGGCTAGGTAGGTGCGCCATACCAAGTCCCTCAATGCCATGCATTTCCGAGTCCTGCTCCTTAGGAACGACTACATCTTTTGAGTCAGTAGATTTTCGTTTCAGATGTGCTTGCGACGAGCTTTTTGAACCTGCTGATGAATTCTCCGCAGGCCACCTCAGGGGGCCATGCAGAAGTTAACATAGTTGAACACAACAATGTTAACAAGTCCTGATTTTGATACGCCACCACATCGAAATAAATGTTTCACTGACCTGGCTATCCATTTAAGGTAATTGCCCAAGAATCTAGAGAGAGTATTAGATCAACTAGAGTAACACAAACGCAATAACAAAATGTAAGATCAGGCAAAGGAGCACGGACACAGTCCTGAGACTAAGCTTATTGAACTGGAGTTCCTTAACTTTAGTAAATATTACGCTTAGTTGAGTGATAACTGCTCAATGTCATTTCCAGATAATTCAATGACGTGAAAGATTTCACACCTTGACTACTGACACAAAGTTGTGGAAAATGTGTGAGGATTTGGTGATAACAAATTCCTTGAAACGGGGTGCATAAGCAACTTTGGATTTCGAGATTTTAAGCGATAAGTAGTGGGATTTGCACTTAGTTGTTAGGTTTTCCAGCAGGGTTTGCAACTTGGTTTATGATTCAACTCATGATTATCGCATTGAGTAGACGAATACTGTCAGAAGATCGCATTTCATACTGTCTCATCAACTCCAATACAATATCGATCATTATCAAATCAATATATCAGCCAAATGAAACTCGCAAGTAATGCAGAATTGTGTGCCGTCTCCAGAGGCGAATTCGGAAAGGCTACTAACGAGCAACTGGATATCTGCACATTTTGCGCCGCGTGACACCCGAGCTCTCGTGAACAGTGTCCGGCGTGGGGAAGGAAATGCGCCAAATGTGGAAGAAGGAACCACTTTTCTCGTTGCTGCCAATCAACTAATGTGAGTGTGGTCGTTCATGATAAGTTGCCCGCAGATACAGAACATTCAATTGGCAACGTGCCTCGGAAAGTGCCGCGAAAAGCTGTCTGCGCAAGTTTTTTGATCGGAGACAAAGCCGTATGATTCCAAGTAGACATGGGAGATACTGTCAACGTTCTATCAAGGAAACACTGTACTAGTGCGTGCATTCGATCCGACCAAGATTGCCTACGCATGTGGGATGCTTCCAGACTTTTTGAAAGGCTCGGCTACAATCGAAGTGGTTACTCTAAGGGACGGAGCCTCATATCGACTAGAATTTGTGGTCATGGAGGAGGAGCTCAAGCCGATACTCGGCATTGATTCGATCCAGTTCATCGATTTTGTTGCTTTTAATCATGGTAGTTTCGTGTATACTTGCCATAGAGAAATTGAAATTACTGACCCGTATCTGTCTGTGTTTATCCCGGGTTTGGGAAAATTTGAGGGAACCGCTCACTTATCGTTAGATCCTTTGATACTACCGACAGCATTACCGATTAGGAGAGTTCCATTTGCACTGCATCACAGGTTCCGCACTGAGTTGAGCAAATTAGTGAGTGAGCGTGTGATTGTCAAAGTTAATGAGCCAACCGAATGAGTTAGTTAGGCGGTAATTATTACGAAGAAGACGGGCGAACTGCGTGTGTGTATAGACCCGAAACCGGTAAATGAGGCCCTGCGTAGAGAGGATTATGTACTGCCTACCCTAGAAGACATCTTGCTTCGCCTAGCCAAAGCTAAGTATTTCACGTACCTAGACCTATGTTCCGCATTCTAGTATGTGGTTTTAGATGAATAATCCAGTTTCCTGACTACATTTGAAGCAACCTTCAGGCGCTATCTTTGGCTGCGTTTACTGTTTGGTTTGGTGTCGAGTGAAAATTTCCCAAAACCATTGGTACAAGCGCTAGACGATTTAGATGGTTTAACATGGGTGGCAGACGATGTTTTAACCTATGGTTCGACGGAACGAGAGCATGCCGCTAAACTCCACCGTTTCTTGCAACTTTGTATGCCAAAGAACGTCAAGCTTATACGCGAGAAAATTGAACTTCGGAAAGATGGGGTGATTTTCCGTGGGTAGGTTTTAATTGCCCAAGGGATCCTGGTCGATCCAGGAAAAATCAAGCTATAGGAGAGATGCCACCCCTAACAAGGTGAGGGGATTTCCTCGCTTAGACGGCATGGTGAATTAGTTAAGAAGTTTTATGCCTAAGATCGCTGGTATCATGATGCTGATCAGGAAGTTAATTCACAACGGAGTGAAGTGGAATTGGGGAAAGAAATAGGAAACCGCGTTAGCAACTATTAAGCATCTTATCAGCAACACGCGCCTGTATTCGGATATTACGAGTCAGCACAGCCTCTGGAGGTACAGTGTGACGGTAGCCAGGGCGGAATAGGTGCTGTTCTCTTACCGAATGGAAAACCTTTGGATTTCTGCAGCCGAACAATCACCGTGACCGAACAGCGCTATGCGTAGATGGAGATGCTCACGTTAGTCTATGCCATGGAACGTTTCGTTGATTATACTTTCGGAAGCAAGACGACTGTGTATACCGACCACAAACCGCTTGTGTCGATAGCTAGCAAACCGCTGCATATCGTTCCTAGTCGTCTTCAGCTTATGCTTATCCGGCTTCAAAGTACGACGTGGATATTGTGTACACAACTGGTGCACAGATGTTCATCGCAGACATGCTGTCAAGTGCTCATCTGTCTGCGCCTGAGGATAGTCCACAAGAGGTCGAGTAGGTACACCTAGTAAAACACCTGAAAGTGACGGAAGATCATCTGAATGAAATGAGGCGTAACAAAGAGGAAGATGCGACGTTTGCAGCTTTGCGAGCAGTTATTATAAATGGTTGGTTAGAGACGAAGAAGCAGCTGCCGAAGGAATTAACACCCTACTTCAATTTTCGTGATGAACACTCTGTCTATAATGATTTGCTGTTCAATGATGGCCTTATTCTGATTCCGTCATCGCTCCGAGGAGAAATGATGAACTACTTTCATCGCAAGCGCCTGGGTGCCAACTATACAAGTAACGGAGCAAGAGAATTAATCTTTTGGTCAGGAATGACGGGTCAAGTCAGAGATCATGTGTCGAATTTTGAAGCGTGCCCTTCACACGAAATCCGGCAGACGAGGGAACAAATGCTGATGCATGACGTACCTGATCGACCGTGGCCAAAGTTGGCGGTGGATTTATTCTGTTACAACGGGAAACAATACCTACTCACGATGGATTACTACAGTGATTAATTTGAAATCGATTTACTCACCACTACGATCACAGAAGCAGTAACCAACAAGTTCAGATATCAATTCGCGTGGCACGGAATATCGGAAGAGCTGGTCTCTGATAGTGGCCCTCAGTTTACTAGGGCTGCGTTCCAGACGTTCGTAACCATGGGAATTCATATTATAGAAAACGAGCCTGTATCACAGCCAAGTGAATGGAAAGGTAGAGTTAGCAGTGAAGCAGACCAAACGACTGTTATTAAAGGCTAAAGTTACTGGCGAAGACCCGTACCTCATGTTACTGGAGGATGGCAATACTCCTTCTTCGAACATCAGTTTGAGCCTAGTGCAGTTACTATAAAGTCGAAGGACTAGAACGCTGATGTCGGCATCTGCCACCTTTTTGCGCCCATTTTTGTCACAGCATGAGAGGTTACAGAACAATCTGAGAAGACAAATGTAAACCCAGAAACTATACTACCATCGCGGTGCACGGATGCTGTCTGAGCTAACAGTGGGGGAGGAAGTGTGGGTTCAACCAGCACCCGATGGTCAAGAGCGGTGGAAGAAAGATGTGGTGACTGCGAAGGCCGGTGCAAAATCATACGAAAGAAATGGAGGGAAAACGCTCAGAAGAAATCGAGTGCATTTGAGAAGAGACCGAAGACAAGGTGGTGGACTGGAAGTGGAGCTCAGATGGCGTGTGGCAAGGAGAGCAGGGCGGTGGATAAAACAGCTGCTGCGGAGTGGCAAGGCGTGTTGGGTGTATAACAATACGGAGGTTCAAGGACACGAATAAAGGGAGGATATGATGGACGTGTCATACCAGAGTGAACAGGTCGGCCAACTGCGCAATTCAGATAGCCAATGGTCGACGGATGTAACTAATTTGATTGCTGGACTTGGATCGGCCGACATTTACGTGAGTTACTCATTGTTTGTGTAACTGAGTCCAAGGAAGTACCTCATTGCATCAGAAGGGTCGTTAGTTATGGACGTGAAAGGGTAACTTATATCGAGGAGTACGGCTTGCCAAACCTACTGTAATTTTCCCTGAGTTGTCTTTGCCGAGTAAAGACTTGTAGCTGAAGGACTGCAACACCTTCAGTAATCAAAACGATGGGTGATCCAAGTTTGGTAAGATAAATTCTTTCCCATTAAAAATGATTGAAATTTTTCGTGCCAAGTAATATTTCGTCGGGATACAAGGTCTGTTGTGCGGTTTCTATTATTTCATTTAATTTACTGCGGTACGGGATGCATTATGGCAAGTCCTTGGAGCGGGCGCAGGGCAATTCACCAACCCCCCGGGTGCTTTTGTATTGATGTATTCCGCTTTTTATTAGATTCTTACTTTATTCCTGATAGATCTATTATGGTTGTTGAGTTGCGCGAAAATACGTCTTTAGAACATTGCGGATATAGTTTACCATGTTACTGATTGCGGAAAATACAGCAGCTAAGGAAAAAAGCGGGTTTTCAGTAGGTATCTTCGAAAACGTTTATGTCAATAATTTCTTGAAAGAGAAAAATGAAGAGCACGGCAAAATTTCAAAGCCACGCCAGACTCTTAGTTTTCTACTGAAATAATATTCGGGAATCCATTCTTCTTTACCAGTGCTGTTGAAGTTGTATCAGTTTCGCCCCTGAGCAAGACAGTCCCAACCTAGCCTGTATTCAGTCTAACTTATTCTCATTAGGGAAATGGGGTAACCCATATTAGTTACACTGACAATTTCACCTGCTGTA
>OX104068.1:65836899-65927912 GCA_944474145.2 Dicrocoelium dendriticum
ACACGCGTTGCACCAAGTGGTGCAGCGTAGTCAACAACGCGGGTCCACCGTGTTTCAATACTTCAGGCGGGATCCCGTCAGCACAGGCACACTTGCCTTTTCGCAGCTGAGCAAGTGCTCTCTGCGTCTCATCCAGTGTCGGCTTGTCCGCCAGATTCGCCTTCACATCGTGCTGCTTCAGGCCGTTCAATGTAGGCCAGTCCATCTCTGAATGGTTGTTCAAGAGACAGTCAAAGTGTTTTCGCCAGACCTGCATTATGTCTGCAGTCTGGGT
Organism: Dicrocoelium dendriticum; assembly: GCA_944474145.2. Classification (NCBI taxonomy): domain Eukaryota; kingdom Metazoa; phylum Platyhelminthes; class Trematoda; order Plagiorchiida; family Dicrocoeliidae; genus Dicrocoelium; species Dicrocoelium dendriticum. Next base: position 65,837,174 of record OX104068.1, read on the forward strand.
GCAGGTAGCGCCTAAACTACCATCTATCAGCGTCCTCAGCGGCTCCAATCTCAATCCATAAACCGCCTTCAAGGAGTCAAAGAATTCCTTGTGTTGACGGCGTTCGGCGTAGCATTCCATCTGCTTCGCCTTCTCCGTCCATTATGCATTTATAATGCGACGGAGCTTGCGGGTCAGTCGCCGTCGAAGTTTGCGAAACTGACTACTCTTTCCCAAGTCACTGGGGTCTGCAACATGTGCAGCAAATGCTGCATTCTTCTCCAACATCAATGCGCCAATCGTCACATTCTTGTCATCAAACCAATCAGGCCGTTTACAGTTTGCGCGCCCGATGGTCTCCTCGGCAGCAGTTGTCACCTGGTCGCGAATGTGCTGCCACAGGTCGCGCACTGCGGCTATGCAGTCCACACCACCACACAGGCGTGCAGCCCTCGCCTTCTCCAGCTCAGTACGTTTCGCCACAGTACCGAGGGAGAGAATGCACAATTTGCGCGATTCACGGCGAGAGTGCAATACATAGATTTACGAAAGTATATGTACAGTTTGGTCCGCACCAACTTGTGATCAGTGCCACACTCAGCTCCACGCAGTACACGTGTCATGCGCACCTCACGCATATCACGTTGACGTACGATGACATAGCTGTGCAGGTGAGCGTGACCACTCCGTGGATGCCTCCAAGTTGCTATATCACTCGCACTCAGTGCAAACCGATTGTTCGTGATCGTCAGTCAGTGAGTGGCACACAGTGAGAGCAGCCTGTCACCGTTCGCATTCGCTGAACCAATGCCATGCGAACCGATAACATCTGTCCACGCTGATGCATCACGCCCAACGCGCGCGTTGAAATCACCCAGCAGAAATAGTCGGTCGCTCCTCGGCACAGACCGTATCACGGAAGATAGCTCAGTGTAGAAATGATCATGCGTGTCATCAGGATAACACATGGTCGGACCGTACGTGCTTATAAAAGTAGCAAACTTACGTCTCCCGAGTCGTAGGCGAACAGTCATCAGTCGCGCGCTGATGCCTGTTGGTTCACCCACCAGCTAGCCATGGAGGCGATGGGATATTGCATGTCCGACCCCATGATCACGTGGTGCTGAGGCGGCGTTGTCCACCCAGTAGAATGTGTAGGCAGCACCTGCTTCATGTAACTTACTTAACATACATACATACATCCATATAATACATAAAGGGAAAATGAATACGACTGTTGTATTCCAGCTAAGCTACCAGCAACGGATTGGCATGGTTCCGGTAAGCTACCAGTCAGCTACTAGGCATAAAAGTTTATGTTTTACCCTACGAAGTAAGATCGTAGATGGAGGGGGAGGCTAAAAGGGATGGGGATGGACAAAGAAACTGACAGCACAAACGTCACTGGTGTCGGCTGCTTGCCATATCAGCAAGTGTGTTCAGCCAAACGTGTTAACCGTCTTTTGGACCCCAACCAGGGAGCCGTGAAGCTCCAACGGAGGCTAAATCCGAAGTGAGGGACTTCATTCCTCTGGACCAAGTCATCACTTGGCCACCTCTCCTCTTCCTCCACCCACATCCCCGGTGAGCAAACAACACACGTCGAGGGAGTCGGTGGGCTGGCATGCGCAACACGTGGCCCAGCCGTCGGAGCCTGGCGCATGAAATAACGGCGCTGAGCGGTTCATTCCCTTTCCTTCGGTCGTAAACAAGGCGTCGAACACGCACGTTACTCACGCGGTGTTCCCACCAGATGTGAGCCAAACTGCGAAGGTACCGATGGTCGAACGTAACTAGCCTCTTCATGTCCGCCGATCTTAGGGGCCAGGTTTCACAACCGTGCAGTAGGGTCGAACGTACCGCTGCATTGTACACTCTACCCTTCAGGCCAAGAGTAATGTCGCGCTCGCGCCATAGGTGACGAAGGTTAGCAAAAGCACTTCGAGCTTTCGCCATACGGTTCGTGATCTCGTCTTCGATTCCAAGGGCGCTGATACAACTTCCCAGGTAATTGCATTTCTGAACGACTTCTAGCTGATCCCCACCAAGGGTCAGCACAGGGGGCGATCCCTGCCAATCTTGGAGGAAGGCTTTGCACTTCGGTGCTGCAAAGCAAAGCCCGAAGCGACTGACAGCCAGTGCTAATCTGTCCAGCGCGGCTTGACACATCTTGGAGCTGTCACAGATGAGGGCAATGTCGTCTGCATACTCCAAGTCAAGAAGTTATTCTCCTGGGAGTAGCTCCACACCTTCCAAGTCATGTTTTATAAATGCGAACTCCATGGCTTCGTCAATAACGAAGTTGAAGAGGAAAGGTGACAGCGGGCGTCCTTATCTCACACCGCTGGAGATATTGAAGGGTGGCGACAGCTTGCCGTAAGCCCTCACTCTACCCGTGCTATGCGCATATAATGCTTGGATAATTTTTGCATATTTCTCGGGCACACCTTTCCTGAGTAGACAATTCCAAAGGGCACATCGATCAACCGAATCGAATGCACCTTTGATATCGGGGAACACGACTACGGTGGGCGGCCAATATGTGTGACGGTGTTCCAACAACTGGCGCAAGGTGAAGATATGGTCGATGAAGCCACGACCACGACGAAACCCGGCTTGCACAGTACGCTCAGTACAGGTAGTTGTTTCTTTACACCTTTCGACATGTCGCGGATAGTGATTGAAGTACTCGGAGATGTACCGCAGGAAACCGATGTTGCTTGCAGCTGAATAACTCAGTTACGCTCCTCAGTTTCAGATCCATTTGGGGTTGGTGTATATTTTAAATGACGGCTCTTCTTGGAGAGAACCGTAACCCAACTTTCGCTAGTACCGGCTTGCTCTTTTTCTACGCACTCCTTCAGGAGATTGGAAGTAGTCTTACCTGTAGTTACTCCGATCGAACTGGGAACCGCTTTAGTCAAATATGAGCTACTTGTGATATCGGGACAGCTGTTGATGTATTGGACTCTAGATGTCGTGTTGCTTACGGTGTTACTAGTAGTTCTTCGCGGGAAAGGAGTAGCACTTGCGGGGCAGGATTGGGTTGCACAGTCTGCTTTACTTACCCCAACCGTAGTGATTTTGGTGGTGACCATTTCCTCCAACTTTGCTAGTATCTCGTCATACTTCTGAGATAATAGGAGCACGCTTTTTATCGGTGGGATCGATGTGTATTCCACACAGAACCATAAAGGGTCTGGTTTGGTTAATAACTTGGCCTGATTGGTTTTAACTCGGAGTTATCTCACATGGCAAATTTTGTAACAGTTACGGCACAAAATGCCCCCTTAACTAGTTTGGCACATGATCCACATAGGACTTTAGATTGTGGTACACTGGACATCGTGCTAGTTGAGGTAATGTTACGAATCATTTGAATGACTCCCCCTCTATGGTAAAAGGTTTTCTGTTATTTACGTTGTCGGGTCACAGTGTTCACGTTGCAGTTGTGTGCTTGCAGACTGTCCTCTCTGGCGGGCCAGCTTGAACGTGGGGCAGATAACACGGTATGATTGAGAATTTTCGTTGTTAAGCCTATGGATCGCGCCAGGTGAAGCTGCTTTGAGACCTGTAGCTGCACCAAGCAATGTTGGGTTTGAACGAGTGACAGTTCGTTCGAAAGCCGTTGAAATGATCTATCAAGTGAGATCAAACAATTTCCCCGATGGTTGGCGATACGTAACTTTTGGCGCTTGGATATCGGCCAAGCACTGCTCATAATTTAGAATTCAGGGTAAATGTAGAATCCGCTGGATTGTACTCCAGCAAATAGTATCGTAAGGTGTAGCTTTTAAAAGCACCACGAATGAGTATAGATCCAAAGGTGTGCGACAAAATGCCGCTGAGCCATAGCGAGAAAAGCACGAGTGAATAAGTGAGCGATTTGCACGCACTTTCGCTCAAGGTCACTACACAGTAACGTTGTTTCCAATCAAATAAAGTAGAGCTACTTTTGTCACGTTGACCAGACGCCTTTACAAGATTATTAAACTACGAGATCGCTCCTTTAAAAACATGAAAATGCCCCAGTCTATATTCTTCTTGAATGAATTTTTGGTCTTGTTTGACGAGGACCTGTTGCGTCAGTGTGACCATGTTAAAGATTACATCAAATAGTACTTATATACTTGTTGTCTTTTTGAAAAGATCTACCTAATCACGAATGAATTCTCATCATCACTGCTGGAGCAATTTCGAAGAATAAAAGATAGAGCTTCTAAATGTAAGTATTTACTCGTCTGCAGAACATAAAGTCAGCAAATATGTTTAGCATTGTTAGGGTTAGACCAATCCTAACTAACCCAACCACAATGATCATCGATCACTGCACTGAACGCTCCGACATAGCCAGAGCAGCGCTTGCATTCGGCTCCATGGGCTGACGCATTACGATTTTCCAGCTTCAGGCCTGTAGCCCTACTTGGTCAAATACATGGATACTCGAACTGTGCTCAATATTTTATTACCGGGTTGTGACAAAGATTAACAAACTGAACAACTCATACATAGAATCGGTTCTAGGCAACCATACTTGTTGTGATCTATGGAGGATTTTGACACTGCGTTGGGATAAGCGGCTTCAGCCAGAACAATGAAATGGAGGGGAAAAACGTACTTCTGACTTTAGTGCCGTCACACTAAATATACCCCCTTGCCCTCCTTTAGTACCTTAAGTCCAGCTGCGTGCTTCGATCAAATAATGTTCACAATGAGCTCAAAGGGTTAAAGTCGAAAAAGCTAGTGGCCTGGATGTACTAACATAACATTTGTGGAAGATTGTGTTGACTTTATCACACTACTTTTCAGGGATATCTTTAACAACTTCCTCATCATGAGTGGGATCCCATAGTTTTGTAGACCAGTCAGATTAACCAAGTTACGAAAAAAAGGATCTCAAAACTATCGCCCAATTGGGTATACGTGTGTAGTGCTAAAAGTTTTCAAAATAACCGCTACTTCCGCAGATTTTCACACCCACCACTGCTGACGATATATGGATGGCGTCATCGGGTTTCGGATTTGCATGTCAATGTGGCCAGCCCCAGGACGCCTGCGCCTACAGATGGACAATGGGTGGCTTGCGCTGCACCACCCACAGCTCCAACCACACACCCCATACCCAATGTAAACCCGAAGGAATAAAACCGAGAGGCAAGTGGATGGGCGCTACGTTTCATCAACGGAGCCGGCCCACACTCCTTCACAGGCAAACACAAGCACGCTGTATTTGGGGAATCAAGTGCACACAAGGCGGTGGCTGGACTGTAGTCCGCTCCACACTGAGTGCATGGAACCGCTCTTCGAGCCTAGCATGACCACAACGAGCGTGAACCCCGTCCCCTTCAGCAACGACCAACTGTCTGCTGTACGAGGTAGTGCGTAATAGAGAAGTAGATACCTTGTCAACATGCACATGAAGAGCAGCCAATTCTGGGATATCAAATAAAAGCTATTCACTTGAAACGACAAGATGAAATAAAATAAATCGAATAAAGCATACAGATACGGTGACACAGCTCTTCACAAAATGAGCGCATGCAATAAATTGGTTGCAACAAATCCGCGTAAATTTCAATAAGTCAGAAAATAAATCTTAGAAAATGCCCTAAATGCGGAAATGTTATCGAAGTTAACAAAAATAGTTTAATGGAGGTTGGTAAGTTTATAATGGACAGTTTATGTAGACATTAATTTGAGAGAAAAAAGCGTTAGGACAATATACCAAACCCAACACCTGATATGAAGAGACCCATCATGTAAGCACGCGGTTAGTAAATTGAATGCGGCGTATCTACAAACGCTGCGCCGGTTCTGCGTACGTTCTCTACATGCATAGGGTATTTCTATCGCACCTCGGCAACGACCTTCGTGATCAGATCAAGCCATGAACACCGATCAACCGCCGTCAATTCCCAAAGCCTGAAATAAACATTAGAACGTGATTGGCTCACTTTGATCATGGTCTGGCAACATAAATACGGTTTCCCTACATGCCGCTTCCCAGTATTCAGCTGACCATATAATAATTGTGGCGGTATCCGCGTCGAATCCATGCTGCTCACATGACCGGGCCACCTCAGGTGTCGCAGCAATAGTATGAAGTCCATTGCATACAGTTCTCTTCGGCGCAACACTTCCGTGTCCGCAACTCTGTCGCACCAACCGATGCGCAAAATCCGTCGCAAACACTGCTGATGGAACCGCTCGAGATATCGCACATCCCGCCGGTACATCGTCCACGTTTCACTGCCGTATAGAAGAACCGACAGCACCATAGCTTTGTACACCGTCAACTTCGTGTCGACAGTAAGCTGGTGGTTGTACCACACTCGGTGCTCAAACTACCCGAATGCCACCACTGCCTTCGATACCCGGAAACGAAGCTCAGGGTATATGTGCTGGTCAGTCGAAACCACACTCCCAAAGTAGCAGAAGTAGGAGGTGGTTTCCAATACCTGCTCATCAATGCTGCTTCGCGGCAGTATTGAAGATTGCACCTCCGGTGAAGGCTGAAACAGACAGACAGTTTTGCTTGTGTTGATGATGGGCCCGAATTTGGCGGCTGTCGAAGCCAGAGCACTAGTCATGTGCTGCAACTCATCCGCGCTGTGTGCAAACAACGCACAGTCGTCAGCAAAAACAATAACAAATGGATAGTTGTCTCACAGACTAGAGTTCTCGCACCGGAACAACGGATGTTCAGCAACCCACCATCAATACGGTGCTCCACACGAACACCGTGAGCGAAAGCCGCATCAAAAGCACAAGACATCATGGCATGAAGATAAATGGTAAACAGGGCAGGAGCTAAGACACAGATTTGTTTCATACCCGACAGAAATGCAAAAGTCATTCGTAGTTTGTGCACTCACCTGCACCCTCGCTTGCATACCACTGTGCAGACATTCAATAAAACTTAGGAACTTACGCGGACAACCAAACTTACCCAACACCAACCACAATGCCTCACGGTTCACCGTAACAAATACCTTGCTGAACTCAACAAAAGCGAGTACAACGGCTGGTGTCGTTCTCTGCACTTCTCATGCAACTGACGAGCCGCAACCGTCATATCTATAGTGCTGCGACCCGAACGGAATCCACACTGCTCTTCCGCCACGTTAGGTTCCACAACCTCACTGACGAGGCGGTTGATCAGGATTCGGGCAATCACCTAGCCCACACAACTCAGCAAGTTGATGCCACGATAATTCGTAAAACATTGCTTGCTCCCTTTACCCTTGTACAGTGGTAGCACAAGGGCGTCCTTCAGCTCAGGAGGCCCCTCCTTCTCAACCCATAAACGTTGCACCAATTCGTGCAGCGCAATCACCAACGTGGGTCCGCCGTGTTGCAATACTTCAGGCGGGATCTCGTCGGTCCCGGCACACTTGCCATTTCGCAGCTGTGCACTGCTCCCTGCGTCGCATCCACATGCTCGCCAGACTTGCCTTCACATCGTGCTGCTTCAGGCCGTTCGAATTAGGCCAGACGATCTCTGAACGGTTGTTGGAAATATAAAGTGTTTCTGCCAGATCTGTATTATATCTGCAGTCTGTGTGCAGGTAGCGCCTGAGCTACCATCGATCAGCGTCCTCAGCTGCTCCAACCTTGGTCCATACACCGCCTTCAAGGAGTCAAAGAATATTTTGTGTTGGCGGTGTTCGGCCTAGTATTCCAGCTGCATCGACTTCTCCGTCCACTATGCATTTTTAATGTGACGGAGCTCTCGGCTCAGTGGCCGTCGAACTTTGCGAAACTGATTCTTCTTCCGGAAGTCACGAGGGTCTGCCACACGTGCTGCAAATGCTGCATTCTTCCCCGACACCAGTGCACCGATCGTCGCACTGTTGTCATCAAACCAATCAGGCCGCTTACAGTTTGCGCGCCCGATGGTCTCCTCGGCAGCAGCTGTCACCTGGTCGCGAATGTGGTGCCACAGGTCGCCCACTGTGGCTATGCAGTCCACATCACCACACAGGCGTGCAGCCATCGCCTTCTCCAGCTCAGTACTTTTCGCCTCAGTAGATAGAGAATGATAACTTTACGCGATTCACGGTGGGAGTGCGGTACATGGATTTACGAAAATGTACAGTTTACTCCATACCAATTTGTGATCAGTGCCACACAGCTCTACGCAGTCCACGCGTCATGCGCACCTCACGCATATCACGCTGACGTAAGACGACATAGTTGTGCACGTGTGCGTCGGCTCTCCGTGGGTGTGTCCAAGTGGCTATATCACTCGAGCTCAGTGCAAACTGAGTGCTCGCGATCCTTAGGCCGTGAGTGGCACACAGTGAGAGCAGCCTGTCACCGTTCGCATTCGCTGAGCTAATGCCATACGGACCGATAACATTTGTCTACACCGATGGCTTACTCTCAGGGCGCGTTGAAATCACCCTTCAGAAATAGTCGGTCGCTTCTCGGCGCACACATTAGCATGGGGGATAACTGAGGGCAGGAATGATCACGCGTGTCATCTGGATTACGCTGTCGGACCGTACGTGCTTATAAAAGTAGCAAACTTACCTCTTCCGAGTCGTAGGCGAACAGTCATCAGTCGCGCGCTGATGCCTGTTGTTTCACACACCAGCTGGCCATAGAGCCGATCGGATATTGCATGTCCGACCGCATGTTCACGTGGTGCTGACGCGCCGTTACCCATCCAGTAGAATGTGTAGCCAGCACCTGCTTCATGCAACTTATCTTGCTCAGCTAGCCGAGTTTTACTGAGTGCCGCAATATCGATGTGTTAACGCGCCAGTTCCATTGCGACTAGTGCAGCGCGTCGTTCGGGGCACTCACTGGAGTTCCGATCTAGTAGTGTGCGCAATTCCAGCACCCGGTGCTGAGTGTTTTGCGCGCAGACCTACGATTGCATTGGTGGGCAATCGCAAGCGAGGTGGTCGTTGTGCTTCGGAGGTTTGCTTGAGGGACTCCACCTGGAGCCTTTGGCTCAACAGCGTGACCGACATGACAGTGGGTGGTTTGGAGGCTTGCTTGAGGGTTTCCGCTCGGAGACTTTTACCCAATAGCTTGACTCAGAAGGCAGTGGGGAGCACATCCAGCTTAGGAGTGTGATTGCAGAGACAGATTGGGATCTGCCTGACGGCCGTCACACGCAGCCTTTAAGGTACTGGAACGATTCATACATGTTTTGAGACCGTAGTAGGATGCGCACCTGCGACCACGGGCAGACGCCTGTGGGTTTTGGACGGTTGGCGTCAATTTGACCAGAGGCTGCCTGGCTTGAGGCGGGAAGTAGCAAAACGTTGAGCACCCGGAGATATCTTTCCATTGACAGAGCCAATGCGTGGCGCTAGGGCTCTACGCCAATCGAGCTGTAAGCTTTTGACATGGAGACTGTTGTTCCCATAGCTAGGTTTTACAGGCAGAGGGCCATCGACCGCTCCCTAACCTCTGAAAAGGATTCACTTGGATATTGGCAGGTCGCACATATCTGAATGGAGAAAGAGTCGGCTACTTATCCAAAGTATTTGATTAAATGTACACTCGAGAAGCAGCGTGTCTAGCACACGGGCAGTTCACTGTCTCATGGGTATTGGTGTCCTGGATCTTAGCAGGGAGAAGGGCGTAATCCAACTCTCACCCAGATGTTGCCACGAGGAGGCGTGCAGGACATGAGCCCATGGCCCAACAGTAGCAGTAGTGGATAAACCATTTGTCAGGATCTATCCACCATTAGCTTCAGCGCACCATGGACTCTCCGGCCACTGAGGATATATGGTTGGCGGCGTCCGGTTTTGGATTTGCCTGTCACTGTGGCCAGCCACAGGACGCCTGTGCCTACACAGCGACCATGGATGGCTTGCGCTGCACCACCCACAGCTCCAACCACATACCCCATATCCAGTGTAAACCCGAAGGAATAAGACCGGGAGGCATGTGGATGGGAACCACGTTTCATCAACGCAGCCGGCCCACACTCCTTCACAGACAAACACAAGCACACTGTATTTGGGAATCAAGCGCACACAATGCGGTGGCTGGACCGTAGTCCGCTCCACACTGAATGCATGGAACCGCTCTTCGAGCCTAGCACGGCCACAAGGACCGTGCGCCCCGTCCCCTCTAGCAATGACCAATTGTCTCCTAGAGCCAGTATGGAGGAGTTAGTGGGTAATATACAGGTAGGCACCTTATCAACATATACATAAAGCGCAGCCACACGGGGAAGTCAAAAAGCAGCCAATCAATTGAAACAACAAGATGAAATAAAATAAATCCAATAATGCATACAATTACTGTGGCAGATTAATAATAATAATAATAATGGTCTGGTGGCATAGCTGTTCGTTAAATTACCATATGAAGTAAGTTGGTTAGCAACGAGTCCGCGATAAGTAAGAAATGTCCACAAGTTATTCAAAAATGCTACAAACGCAACAAAATTACCGAAGCGCAATTAGTGTAAGCAACGTGGCCAGTTAATAGAACATTATTCAGGGAGGCAGAACAAACCAAATAAAGCGGAATGAAATTTATCCAGCTTAAAAAGACTGTTTAAGTGTAAGTTGGTTTAGCCCAACTGCGGTGAAGAAGCATCAAGAATGCAACATCAGCCTTAACATGGGGCACACTGAGGATATATACAGATCTTCATACAGACCACAGCACTCCGCTTTGAATACACAAGACATTTCTTATTTATCCTATAGCAACTGCGCTGGACAAAGAAAATGTAAATCCATGCGCTTTTCTTCTTTAACTATTCGAATGTCTTTGCAAGCATGAATAGGTCAGCATTATCAACCTAGTATTTGAGAGTGGATTGAATCTGTGTGTGTGTGTGTATGTGTGTGTGTGTAATCTTCTGCTTGGCTACTTTGCAGATCGCATCCACTTCACCAACCTAAACGATGAAATATCCTCTGTCTTCCACGCAGACTTTGGTGCTTTGCAGAGAGTGATCCAAGTAACTCTTCCATTTCCCCAATATGTTGAACGCACCTCTATAAAAACCAAGCTTAGAGGATGCAATTATGCCAACAATGCTGTGCTTGAATGTACGGCGTGCACTACTTAGGATTGCTCATCACTTCAAATAGGGTTGGAAAATCCGGTGGAGTAGTCTTCATCCAGCTCACTTACACTTAACCCTTTTAACTGCAATAACGTAATATTCTCTTTTCTTCATGGCCATAAGTTGCAGTCCCTTATACACTTCTCCGTCACCCTTAATGGGAACGAAAATACCATGCCCAGATCGTCCACTGACAAATACCTCGGCAACTTTTAGTCTCAGAATCTTTCTTTGTCCATATATGTCTGTAAAACTTTCCAAAAAGGCATAAAAGATTTTATTTACTCACCTAGCATTCAGGTGGTTTAGTACCCCATAAATGGTATTTACTTTTGTAACTTCATGAATTGTCACCTACTACTTACACTGCTACTTTGTCATCATTCCTGGACTGTCTCAGAAAGAATACATGTTAAGTTACATGTTATTGTTATGAGCAATTAGCAATGAGGTACACTTTGGTATGCAGCAGCTCGTCTAGAGATTCTTCGCTTGATTTGCTCATTTCTAAACATTTTGAAGCATGCAGTAGATCCTCTTCAAGATACTAACTGACTGATTTCGTCCATCGCACAGTGACTTTACAAAAACGCTAGCTTTCTATTCTGTGTGTTTGATATGCAAAGCTTTATTTTCCCGCTCCTCATCGTATCGTAATACTGTCTTATCTTATTTATCACGTTTACTTGTCGATTCAGCGGAAGTCATAAACATGCTGCGCGACCAGTTATTGTAGCGACAGTTAGGCGTCTATTCCATGTTTATTCCCAATTATGTACATTGTATTAGTGTCAACATGCAGTTTTTCCGCAATGCTAGTGCACGTGATGAGAAGGAATCCTTTAGGATTCAGAAAGCATATTTTGGTTTGACTTGAATGTAGGCACACCACGTTTTCAATTAAGCAGCACAGTCACTACGCTCCAATGTTGCATTGGATGCAATCTTAAATTTTTCACCACAATGTCCAGGTAACCTACATAATTCAGATTCTTGTACGTCCCTGTTCCTAAGAAACGGATTACAGGCAGCGCGTTCCTCCCTTGGATAACTCGGAAGCATGTCAAGTCGTTGCATCTTATCAGACTTCAGGCACACTAAGCACTTTGACCTCATTGCGCTGACCATCAGCTAAAGCAGTTTCTGCATCTGGATCCTTAAACAAATTTTTCCCCAGGGGGTTGGTAGAGTTGTGTCGGTTGACGCACTCAAATGCGCGCGTTACTACAGTTTCTTCAAACCTTCTCACGTAGAGCTAACTTTACTGACGTCTAAATAAGCGTATTCAAACTTGAGCCATGCGTATGGTTAAGAACTTCTTAGTATTTATGTTTTTATGTAGTAATTAACGAATTTAATTTCCTATTATTTCCAGCCTGCATCCTGGAAAGTCATAGCTTTGCTCAACCCAGATGGAAAATGTGCAATACGGCAGTCGGCAGAATGAGAGGATATATGAATGTTGCAGTTACAGGGAGTGTACAAATCCATAATGATTTAATTTGACTGCGATTCAACCCTTCATACTGCATCAGTATATGACAGCGGATTTTCTATCAAATATCTCCATCTACGCGTGTTTATCACACCAGAACATATAATAATTGTACTCATTGATTTGGACACCGTCGGATTAGTTCCTTGCAAATTTTGGGGATATATCAATTCATTTTATTTGCTTCGTCAGCCGTGAGAGTTATACACGCATGCAAGATTCCAGGCAGCTACCGGTTACACCCTGAAATAATGTCTGGAATGGTCACGTAGGTGATTTAGTTAGCGCCTTACTGTGACCGCCCCGGGCACAGCGCATGTCTATTGCATGCTGAATTGGTTGGGCGGGCGAGAAATGCGGTCATGTCCGCAATGGATGAGACAGTCTCTCAGGAATATTCCTTGTGAGTAAAGCCTGTCTAACTGAGCTCAAACATTTAATGGAATTTCTTCTAACCATTTATTCTTGGACTCTCCCAGCTCAATTAGAATTGCACTGGATATCAGTTTCATCCATTTTTGGATTATCATGAAAAGATGAACTCGATTTAGGCCCATTGAATGTTCACTACTGTTACCAAATCGAATTAATTGATGAAAGACTACGGACACTACCACAAAGTTCGACTGTGTGTGCTTGTTTGTAATCGTCAAAATCGATATATTTGGGAAGAGAATGAAAGGGATGAACTCCTCGGTTTCTGCTTAGGTCGGATGTGATTGATTCGGTCTGGATTATGGGAGTATCTGATAAAAGATCAACTGGTTGTTTGGATACGACTTGGACCTGGCTACAAAGTGATAACCAAGCCTTTTACCTGAATACTCAACCGAAAGGTCAAGTAAGCAAGCCGTTAAGGGCGTCAAAATGATTCGAATGAATACCAAAGAAATTAGGGCTAGATTGGTGTTATCACTGCCTGTCAGTGCAGAGCCAGCTCCATTGCACAGTAACTCGATACTCATGAGGGACGCTAGGTGGCGATCGAAGGTTAGATTCCCAATCAAAGCGGCTAATATCGCGGAGAACATAGCTTTATTTTACTTTTGTCTACTTCCATTGACCCATTCTTGCATCTCCTCTGGACAGCCTATTCACCTTGAATGTCCACAGTGGGTTCACTATTCATTAATGGAAGGGACAGTGTGTGTCTCCTAATCTCCTTTAAGTGTTTTCTGCTCAGTGCTGATAAGTCCACATAACCAATGCAACCAACAGCAATTAATTGTCTTGTCCTCCAACGTATAGGCTTCGAATGATTTGCTGTCTGTTGGATCCACAGTTGTTTCAGTCCTCTTGTCTATCGGACACTGTCAAAGCGAACTTGCATATAGGCGAGTAGAGTTTTAACAGGATGGCTTTGATAGTCAACCCTTTACTGCTTTTCCTATGGCGTACTACATGTAAAATGCCACAAATTTACAGCATCTGTATCAGTTGCTTTCTGAAACCGGTCTATTACTCCGTACAGAATAAGTGTTAGATTTCACCTAATATCACTTATGCTGTTGTGACAAATTGATTTGTGGATACTACGTTTTCCGAGCTGAGGGGAAAACTGCACGAAATTCACAACCACGCTCCGAACTACACAAACTAGCCAAATTGATTTACCCAACAATCCACTAGCGTTGTCCGCTAAAGTAGCAACCTTACGATTGATTTTTGTAGACACTACCAACGAAGTGCATAATCCTAACGGATGCAGCCGAAAGTAAACGGTTCTGTTACGGGCCCGTCAAATATCCTCGCAAAAACGCGCCACAAACTCCGGCGTAATGGTTGTGGAAAGCGGAGTTCAATTCCTCCCTGCAACGTAGCAGCTTTCAATCACTCCGAGACGCGGCATAACTGCGCACATGTTGACAATGTTCGTTTACAAACTAGCACCCCGTTGCGGTAGCTTAATGACCCCACAATATTGGATGTGATTCGCCCTTTGTTGGTCGTAAAAGAGCTTTCAGAGGACCATTTGTCTTACTTTCTCTTCACCATCACTTGGGCGTCGGTTCGGTCACGTGATTTTTGTGTGCATCGATAGCCGAACAGGGTTAGCGTCTAAGCCACTAGAGCGCGTCTACCGTAACCCCCTCTCGTGTGCGTAGCCTCGTCCGTTACGAGGGCTCAGGGTCTACTCGAATACCTGCGGCTAGGAACGTTCTCACGCTCGCTCGATTTTCTGTCTCACTAGCGCGTATCCCGGGCTAAGCTAACGCCATCACGTCAGCGCAAATCTGCACGATCGGCAAGCTTTTCAAACGTTTATCGTAGGCGTGCTCAAACCGTGCCAGTGACAATCGTCTTATCACGCCTCCCTCAAACATAACAGATTCCAAAAACACTTCTAGTCGGTTTAGCGAACCAAGTAAATTTGATGAACCAAGGTGCCCAAGACAAGGTTGTCTCGATTGATTCTGCTATGAGCGAAAGCTTGGAAACTAATGCAAAAGGAAAGAGTACCGCCAAATATAGTAACGAACTTGCTGTTCAGGTTTTGGAGATCCTACCCTATGTTTTGTATTGCGACACGCAATCTCAGTTGTGGCCTTCATCAACTTTGAAGTTATCCTCTGCCAACTCGATCACGGGGACCGTCACCGAAGAGGTGGATTTCGGTGCTTAGCTCTCTGATCCCTGGGACAGGGCAACGCCGAAATCCGGAATAACGAACTGTTGAAGCCATCGATTGACAGTTACGAGCGAAAAGTGTAAGGGTTGGGATGAACTTTCTCTTCTGATGTTTCGATTAAACTGGGTTTTTGTGAAGTACGAAGCGTCGCTGACGGCTGACGTAAAACCGAAGCTTTGATACTTTGCTTGATTTCTAAGTGCAGTCTCAATGGATCGCCGACTGTTATATACCATTTCATCCCATTTTGCGTCCTCTTTCCATAATCGGAGCAACTGCTGAAGGATATCTGACGGTTCTTGCAAAATCTGCAAAACCTTCCAAATCACTCTATGCTCTCCTATGTAGTGCATCTTTCCTTACCACCAAAATTCCAATCATTCGACTCGGAATTACCAGCTCTATCCAGCTACCACTTGGCAAGCACCTTACCATTGCAATCTAAAACTCTTGACGTTATTTGGAGCCTTATTTCCTAATACGACCAGTAAATCTGTTTTCCCACTGCTGGACCCTAGCTCCGTCGTGTGGACTGCATCAAACCGACAACCGACAACCGTAGACCCAATTTTCTCACCCCAAAGCCACTCGAGCTTGCGTACGTGTCACGTGTGAGCGACTCACCTTAACGTCAGATTGTCATCTACCATCAGCCCGGGAGCGTACTCCATAGACCCGTGCACATAGACGAACAAACGAGACTAACGAACAAGCCGCGCAGGTGACAGAGAAACCAAAGAACCGGCCCATCAATCGGAATTTAAACCGGTTGGTTTGCACCACTTATAGTAGCAAAAACTGCGTCATATTTTTTTGTTCCCCTGGAGTTGTCTTCCTACTCAACGTTAACACTTATTAGCCGTACACTCAGCACCATAACATTCTTCCGAGTACCCACTAGAAATTCCTGTCAAGAAGATGAAGTTGAAAACAGAAAAGACTTTAAAACCCTCTGATTACTAGAAACCCACTCGTTATTACTGTAAAAGTGGACGTCCATCATCTAAATTCCAACAAAATTGGATGTAGATGCAAAGTACTCCAACTTTACTACCACAATTCCGGCTGAAACGGCAAACAGGATTATAGCCCTTGAGGAAGAAGTAGCCACGCTGAAATGCAAACTTCATGAATTCAGCACATACTATGAACAAGTTCTATTCTGTGAACTACTTAGAGGTCCAGCCACTGTTACCCTAAACCGATTGTGCACAGCTGCTTCCTTACTAGACTCAATAACATTCAAAACGTAAGAACGCCTCCGTAGATCGCATAATGTTAACATTTTTAACGTGCCTAATAAACCGAACATAAACAGAGTAACAAATACCCTCTTAAAAGCATGCAATATGGATGGAGTCTCCTGTCAATGCCTGAGACTAAGGAAAAAGGAAAACATAACCACATGTCCGATACTCCTACAGTTTCCAGACCATAGGAGCTCATCCAATTTCGTAAGCAGCAAAAGACTAATTGTCCTCCAAACTAATTTCAAAAACTGCAAGCAAACACAATCAAACGCTTCTTCAAAGGCGACTAACAATGAAACTAAACCCCTCCGCCCATCATACACACCCCATGTTTCTACTACTGAAGCCAGTACTGACGCTGTCATCAGCAATGTCGACCTTGATAAGTCAACCGCGTCGTTTAAAACATGTGATGATTGGCATCTCAGTCTTCAGCGGCCTCATGAGAGGTTCTCAAATAGCAGTAGTGATGTGCCCATACCTAAAAATGTCAACCAAGCTGAACATATAACGACGCAGGAGATACTTGCTGACCACGCACCCAACTCCTTTGTCCCTTCTCCAAGCCGCGAGCCTTTACAAAATTTGTCAGTAACTGTACCCGAGACCTAACAAGAGCGAGACAAAAACTGATCGTCAAGTTGACATCAAGAAAAACATCTCAATCCGACACGGATGCAGTGAGCTATGGCTTATCTCCGAGCAACCGAGGAGTAGGCAAAAACAGAGGAAAACACTGTCTGAATTTCTCCCAGAAACACTCAAAGCTCAGTAGATCTGAAGCGACCACTACAAGAACATAGAGATTTGCAGCTAGGCCCAATGCGAAAACGTGTAGGTCTTCAATCTTCCACATGTAACACCGACACTGTTGTCGGGATAAATCGCCGAGAGCCGGCCCAATACTCACCCACAATGTCTCTGACTACAATTCCAAATCTCGCAACCACAAGCTGGAAAAACCCTTATGTATGCGACACCGAAATAGCAAACAAAATAGTGGTAGGCCACACTGACTTATATATAAGAGGGTGCAACCTCTATCTCCCTCAAGTCAAAATTCCCCCACCACTACCCCTTGTATTACTCAATTGTCAACAATACAATCCGGAAAGAAACGATTTTGTAGACTTCAGCATCCACCACTCCTGCACACTACGGATGTAAGTCCTTTTTTCGACTATTGTATACCACCAAATCCTCCCCCGCCAATCCAGCCCCTATCACTTGCGATTACGGATCAGAGAATAATCAAACTACTGGAGTATGTACTTCATTCAATCCAGTACAATGTAGAGCTCAGTGTGCCTCAGCTACCTCACAACACACAGATCTTAGGTACAATGACGAAGAAACAAACATTACCCATCACATTTATTCCAAGTTAACAATGTCTCAAAGCTGTCGTCATTAACATTCTTTCTCTTATACCTAAATTAGATTTACTTTCAACACTTATGTTTATGAGATCCCGCGATATTGCTTTTATCACTGAAACTTGGTGCAGTTCAGAAATTAATGCTTCTCAGCTTGACAGGTTAGGCTATAAACTTTTCCGCAAGGATCGCTCACACAAACTTAGTGGGGGCTGTGACATATATCTTCGAAATAACCTGACTGAAATTCCCGCAGATCAACCTGTGCTAAATGACTTAGAAGATACACTATGGCTAGTGATCCCATCTATTGATCTTCTAGTGGGTTGTATCTATCGGCCGCCCCGAACCACTCAATGTGAAACCCAAAAGCTAATCGATATGAGCAATGTTACTTCCAGCACCACATACAAATCCAAAATTATGTGTGGAGATTTCAAGTTACCACGTGTTAACTTGATACCGCCTATACTCAGAAACACGGCGTGGATTGAGGAAATCATCTTATGTGTTCACCTCAATGGTTGGACCCAGCATGGTAGAAAGCCAATCAGGAGTGCCACTACCGTAGACCTTGTATTCACCACGGGGATCTCTTACGCCCATATATTCATTGTTAATCCACTACCTGGCTATGATCACAACACGGTGATTTGTGATATGATTATTGATTCAAATAAACGACCAAGTAAAATGCTGACACCAATTCACAACCTCCATCGTGTGGACTGGAACACATTTAGTGAACTTATCAGCACTATGAATTGGAATACGTTATTCCTAACTCACAACCCTACTGTGGTTACAAATGGATTCATTAACAATATTGCCTTTGGTGTGGATCTACTGGCACCTACCGTATGGAGAAATACCCATGAACATAGGGGTGAACTCAAGTTTCTGTACAATGCCAAAACCAAAATAAAGACACTTAGATCGCTAAATCACAGGAGCAACAGCTTCGCAACATTGCTACAAATACATGAGAAATTGCAACAGCTACAACGTCTAACCCAAAAGGCCAAAATTAAAGAAGAAAATTGGGTACTTAGAGATCCTAAGAAAGTACGTATATTGATGCAACTACTCAAAAGAAGGAATACTAAACCCCATCAGGAAATTGAAACGTTGGCTCTAGACGATGGTTCAATAACGCACGACATCTGCTTCATGTGCAAGGCTATCAAGTCTAGTTTCGCCTCCTGTTTTGTCCCCAACACTCAGCTGTTTCAGCCTCCACTTCCAAACAGAACGACCAAGTAATGCTGTAATATCCCTGTGACTTTGAAAGAGGTGTAAAGTGTCATCAACTCGTCCAGACCCAGATATCATCTCCCCAACTGTTATAAAACTCGGAGGAAAAAACCTCACTCTACTGTTATTAAACATCTTCACAAATTCTCTCACTACCGGCTGCTTTCCATCTCAATGGAAGCGACCCATTGTAATGACTGAGCACAAGGGTGATCTACGTAACAAAACGTCAAGCTAACGTCCAATAAATAACGCCTCTGCTGTTTCAAAATCCGTAGAGAGAATAATCAAGAAGAATATCTTTCGACATCTTACAAGACTGGATCTGATCAACTCTTCACAAAATGGTTTTCTTTCAAAACGCTCATGCGTTACCTGCCAGCTACAATTCCTCGATCACGTCACGACTATCATTGACAGAAGAGTGGAAATCATTATAATTCTGTTGGACATGCAAAAGTCATTCGACCGCGTGCAGCACAAGCCACTGCTGTCTGGAATGTGTGGCATTGGAACTCCTCTGCTAAACTGGTTCTACTCATACCATAACGGTCGAACCCAGGTAGTTAGAATCGGGCAGCAATACTCTACACCGAAATAGATATTCAGCGGCGTCTTCCAGTGAAGTGTGCTCGGACCACTACTTTTCCTAGTCTACGTAAACAGCATACGCGATCGATCAAGTATGGACACCCATTTTTGTGTGCAGATGAGGTCAAACTGGTTTACTCATTTCATCCAGACCAACTACATATATGTTTGGGGAACATCTGTGAAGACCTATCCGCACTAAATATAGCTAGTGAGCGTTTATTAATGAAATTCTGCGCAGTGAAATCCCAAGTACTTAGGTACAGATGACGCATCCCAGAAGGCTCCATTATACTTGCCGGAAACGTGATCCCAACATCTGATTCAGTTCGGGACTTAGGAATTATGTACTCCAACTCTTTAAATTTCTCCGAACATGTTCTTTATCAGGCTGCGAAAGCAAGGCAGTTATGCCGATATATCACCAGAACTTTCCCCTACCAGAAGCACGACTTGAGTCATTCGAGACAATAGTACGACCGACTCTGGAATATTGTACTATCATTCACAGCCAATTGAGAAAGAAAGACAGAACGGCTCTGGAAAATGTCCAACAATCATTTACCAAGTTGGTCATGGGGCGCTGCTCAAACCGGACTTATTATGATCGGTGTCGAAAACTCCAGCTGGATCCACTTTCGCTGAGACGCTTAAAGATCAACCTCGTTCTCTTCTACAATATTATAAACCAACGAATTTACACAGACAGCACTGCACTTGAACTACGGAAGATTGCAGTCTACCCCACACGTAATGGCGGCTAATTTGCTACGCACAAAGTTTGCAAGTCATAAAACTCGACCAAATTTCTTCTTAGTGAGATACACTGATCTGTGGAACAAACTACCCCTACAGATACGCATGCGTGCAAGCTATGTCACATTTTGAAATTCCCTACAGACATTTTCTCACTATATCAAATGTGCTAAGGATCTTTGACACACAGCAAACTTTAGAAATATTTACAGAAGTTGGTAGAAAAACATGTGAGCGGATTTTCACTTACAACTTGCTTACCCAGTACATATCATTACCTACAATACCAAATTCTGTGTCTGTGCAGCCTAGTATTCCCTCCCTTTATTATCTACCCCTGAGCCCTACAAACTAAAAATGATAATACAAATATCGGTAACTTTTACATATTAGCTTCTCGGGTCTATGACCCAAGGAAAAAAGATCAAACTTCGAACTTCTATTATGTAAATTTACGTTACTTTTATGATTTACGCCGCATAAACCATGAAACCTATTTACTATACAAATGATCACTCCCGCTTATGGAGCCGTGTACCGTTTGTCCGTAAATGTAAAAATTTATTTATTTATTTATTTAATTTCCTTTTATTTGCTGCATCTCCTCCGTTGCCACGTTTGTGTGCATTCTTTGGCTGCCCATGCTCCGTGAACTGGTGGTTCACTTACGCTGGTTATATCTATGTTCATCGTTCATTGTACCTACCCTGACTAGAAGTTAATCCAATGTGTTTGGCAAACTTAACTGTGTAACACTAGTATTCTATTGTCTACCAAACAACAAGTATAACTTATTTATCCTATGGAAGCGAAACATCGCATTCAACAACTTCCCTTGCCTTCTTGCATTTGAGCTGCCACGATCACTAGCTGCGTGTCGTTTTACAAATTTTTTGAGTATCATTTCATCGCCTTGTCACTTCGTTATTACACCTTTCTAGTTAAGCTAATGAAGATCCACGCATGATGAGACATCGCTGTGCAGCCTTGAATCTATATAACATATTTTTATAAGCAAACAATCGTGGATGGTACGGAAAAGTGGCATTGAACTGCAACCCCAACCGGCGTATCTCACTCTGTTTATGGACCCAGACAGCTTCTGCCCACTCCGATAGTGAGAACAAGAGACCAGCTGGAACCGGAGTATATTTGCCTCATCAGGTATTAGTATTTTTCACAGGAAGCAAAAGAAGTAAAGGTTACAACACAAAGCTACGAGATTCAAACGTGTTCACATCTAGAGTAGAATTTGGATGGTGGGTGAGAGTAAGCCTATAGTAAATCTCAGCCCGAGTTACATTCAAGTGTGGTAGGTTTTCATCTTAGGAGTGAGCAACGTTAGATCAAGTCAGACTCGATGTTTTGTTTCCTATAACACATTCAGTATTAATCGCGGCGTTTTAGCATGGTGACAGAACTGCTTGGAGCACCGAAACTCACAAAGATGGTCAGTCAAGCTGCATCCTCAGTGCGCATTTGTTGACTCCTTTGCTCACATTAGCAGTCCATGTTTTCTATCCTTAACCTACACGTTAAACCGTCGTTTATCAATAGCATATTTTGGATAGAAAACAGAAACTTTACGACTCACGCGTGTTGGTTGGATGGGAATCGCAAAAGGAACAACAATTAAAAGGAAAGTGCCGGTTGAAAGTTTGTCCATTTGAATAGTGCACACAAGATTTCCCATCAAAATTAGTGTGGCTTTCCACGTTTTCTCTTTCGGATTTACACATGGGACATATTGTAGTGGTGCGGGAGGTAACGATCCCACGAGGACTAGAAATTCACTACGACGCGATGGAACAGGAAGTGGTAGAGGCTCCATGAAGAGGATCAAAAGACCCTACGCCAGCCCCATGGAACCAGATGAGAGCCGATCGCAAAAAATGAAGTGTAGCGGGCCCGAGCCAAGGAGAACCGAGGTATTGGTGGAAAGGTCAATAAGTCATACAAGTGCGCCTTTTTCGATACACTCAGTAGTAACCTAAGACGGGTTAATGCAACCGGATCCAAGAGCCTTAGAACAAATCCAGGCTGGTCAGAATGTAATTTACGAAAGTGAAAATGAGCGTTAAAACAGACAGGAAAGATTCACAAATTTTCTAATGTAGTGCGTTGTGCGACTGATACATTACCGATGTATGTGTGCATATGCGAGAGCTTGGCAAACTGTTATTGCATGCAATATGCGATGAGGCGTTATGGAGCACGTGCATTATCGACACAGTCTTCGAACACTGTTAATCGCAAGCAGTCTTTTTATGTGACTATAGTTGTGAAGAGTCACTCTGACATATGAATGCGTTCGGTGGTTTCCATGGCTTGACCCGCAGTTCTTTAGATTTCCAGATAAGAGAAGCGATTACTCCCCTCAAATAGTTACTCGGTGCTAATCTGCGGCTAGTAGCACCCAGTGTTCTGACGTTGAGGAGCCTCTGCAGAAGCGTACGTCGTTCTACGTCAGTGCGTTCAAGGGCGCTTGCACGGTATTCGGATCCAAACCAGGCAGCTGTGTCTTTTTCAGCCCACAAAGTTAGCAGTATTTTAAGCCTACCCAAATTCCACACCAAAGGATGTGGGGAATACTGTGCCACTCATAATCATTTTAACCACAACTCCCTGCTAGGTAAATTGCACGGCTGCTCTAACACACCCGTCTGATGATGTGGACAGAATGGCGTTTCCGAAACACGCTGACACTGCCCTGCAAGTCCCGGTGTGGTTTGCAAAGTGCAGCGAAATTGGTCCGAGATGTTTTTGTGGGTAAACAATGCTGTAAAGAAGCTGAGTATAATAAGCAGAAACGAAACATAAACAATTGGTAGTTAGCATGTATATCAGAATAAAATATTTGTATGTGCAACGCACTGCAAGTAACTGAGGAACCGTAAGAAACCGGTCGATAACCTGTACTGCAGAAGAAGTAGTCCTGATTTTCCTCGAAGAGTTTAACAAGAACCAGTTGCTCGCTTCAGAACGACGTGTGCATGTGGTTCAGAATTAGTACCAGGGAGAATACTGCTTAACAGTTTTTGACCTAGAGTTTCGGTTTTTAAAGCTGAGGCTAATAATTAGCAAACAACAGTCTGATAGCATTTCTTGTTTGTATACAAATTCCAAGTAAATCACCAATGAGCTTACACCGTCCCTAATCAACGATGGTAGTCGATGATGGGTGTTTTATTTCACTTTGGTAACTTCAGGTACTAGCTTATTCAACTAAAGCTTGAGATATTGGCGTCAGTTGCTTAGGCGGTTTCGTCGCATCTAAGGATGGTGGGCAAAATGGCGCAGAGATTTTACTCGGAGTCTTTCTGCATGACAACAAGTCGAGTCAATGTAAATTGAATCAACTCTCTCTCTTGTTGATGTCCATCTCCAAGAAAAATGGCAATAGCTTTCGACGGTTCCAACAGTTATGACACATTCAATCACAATCATCTATATTCCTTCGTACATCCTACCACACGAAGTGTTTGTGATTCAATACACGTTTGCGCCAGGACCCATCACCACCAAACCCGGACAGCGACGGTTACCGCTAGCCGGACTAGTCAATTCACGCAGCTCACAACGGTGCGACCGGCGTGATTTAAAGTGCATACGAGTCACTAAGCCATGGGAAGGCGAAGTTTATCAGCGGGTCCAAGCGTGAAGAAAACAACGAAGGTCAATCATGGCTCAAGTGAGTGGAGAACTGTCATCACAAAAATCACGTGCTCTTTGTGTGCAAATTCTTACGACGAAGTGGACGTGAACTCAGAACTTAGCGGAAACCGCAGCGTAATAACAAATAGTTTGTGGTTCTGTGATGCGTGTTCAGATAGCCCAATAGCCAAGATTATCCGAAATCTCAACGCGAGGTGTGAAATGTTGGCTGTTGCGTCATCCGAACAGAAAGAATTGGTCAAGGCTTTGGGAGGAAAAATCGCTGAAATCGAGTTGCAGCTTAGTGTATTAAGTAGCCCTAACCCCAGACCTACCAAAAGACCAAAGTTATCCATTAAAAATGTTACACGTTCCGGCGAAAAACAAGCACCATTAGCGATAAACAACTGTGGTGCCAAGCCAGTTGAAAATTCTATAACATCTTCTGTTGTACCGCAAGGCGTAAAGAGTTATGCACAAATTGCACGATCATCGCTATTAGCTGGGCAGCACATTACAAACTGTGTGAATAACGTCGTTGCACAGGAGAATTCTTGCTGCAGCCTTGACTTGTCTTCCCCACAAGACAAGACCAACACTCCCACACGACAAACCTCCACCCAAAAAGAACTGCAACAAACTAAATTACTACGCAACCAACAAGCGATGACAGTCATATGTTCAAACGTACCAGAACCCACCAGCGAGTCGTTTAAAAGGTCGACAAGCCGAAGAGCAAAATCGCTGGACTGAGATAAGCTGCGCACTAGGACTAAACGTTCTCCCAACTAGTCTTACACGTCTGTCACGAAACCCATCGTCTCCTCACGTAGGGGAACCTCGGTTACTGCGAGTAACATTTGGCAACACAAAGGACTTGGAGGATGTTCTCTTAGCAAGCCGCAGTCTACCGAACTCTTCTCTCAGTGCCCGCATTTTTCCAGACATGCCATGGAAGGAAAGACAAAAACCAAAATCCGACCCAACCGCGTCTTGTCAAAATGTAATGAAGAAAGTGGTGTTGGTTCATGGTGTGCCCGAACTGAAACATGGCGACACCAGTGATATTGATGAGTGGCGCTACATCACAGAACTCTATGGCACGCAGAATGTTGTGGCATTCGACGTCAGCCGCTTAGCTTCCTCCCCAAACTATCAAGGGAGCGGGCCGAAAATTTTGAAAGTTACCTTGGCTACGCCGGAGATGGCATCAATGGCAATTAACGTGTGGTACCACAGCAGTAGGCTAGGACCACCAGAAGTACGACTGAGACCATTCCTGCAAGCAGTACAGACCGCTGGTACAGTTGAGTCAGACCTGGCTTTTCCGACCATAGACCAGCCAAGCGTGCAAACACTCGTGTCAAAAAACGTGGGCAGAGCGGCACTGTTTGTGCCGGTCAAACACAGCGAACCCACCTCCTAATGCGGCAACTAATGCAATGCTGCTACACAAACGCCCAAGGGCATTACTCCAAGTTGCCGGAATTGTACCATCGGCATGAAGCAGCAACTTGGGACATCATAGCATTAACTGAAACCTGGCTCTCAAACGAGATTTTGGATCCAGAAATTGAACTTAATGAAATGTCAGTCATTCGAAATGATCGTCCATCTCGCGGTGGTGGCGTTGCTATCTACTACCGAGATCACCTGAAATGTGAAGCTCTCACTGAGCATTCCCTTATTATCCCCGACGCCTTATTTTGCCGGGTGCAGCTATCCGGTCTCGGTGGTTGTCCTCAGAAGAAGACACATGATGTTTGCCTCATAGCAGTTGTCTACAGGCCGCCGAACTCCTCCGCCGACAGCGATGATATTCTGTTAAATGCTCTCCAATATGCTATGTCGAAAAAGTACTCACACTACCTAATAATGGGTGACTTCAATGTACCGTCAATAGCATCTGTGTTCCCAAGTGGGCCATGCTTCAAATCAAAACTCCTTGAGTTCTTGACTATGGCAGTTTTGTATAACCATGTGGATCAACCAACCAGACACCGCGGTTCAAACAAGCCTTCAATACTTGATTTAATCCTGACTAATGAGGAGTTAATGGTTGAGTCGGTTTCATACACCCCCCGCTAGGTTGTAGCGATCTTTCAGTACTAACGTTTGATTATGTGTGTTATGCCAGTATGGTTGACAAAGAACCAGAAACCCGACGATTCATCACCAACTATTCCAAGCTTTACACTATAGCGACAACCGTTGACTGGGACCTCCAGATGCACACTTCGGCGAATGATGCCTGGCAAGTGTTGAAAGGCAAGATAAACTGAGTCCTACAATCAGCTTCAAAAGACGTACCGTTACGAGTTTCGCGACGGAGCAACAACTGGATCCGGAGTAGAACACGTAAGTGGTTGAATAGGCGAGACGAGGCTTGGAGGGGTCATTTGCTAGGTCCAAGTGATATCACGTGGAATCATTACAAAACAGTCAGAAACTACTGCACTTCGCTCCTTAAAGCTGACAAGTAGGAATAGCAGGAAACTATGGTACGCAAAGTTACTAGCAATCACAAACTGCTCTACCGGTATGTGAATGACAAAAGGAAAGTTAAGACGGGAATACCACCACTAGAGACGGTCAATGGCCTAACGGTTACTGAAGAGGAGACCGCGGACGCATTGCTCATGCAGTTTGTCTCAGTGACTAGACACACCATGGAACCATCGCCTTGTTACATCCCAGCAAATGTCGTCGACTTATCCACGGTCAACTTTAGCCCTACACCTATGGCAAAGAAATTACAGTCGCTCAGGGAAAATAGTGCGCCGGGAATTGACAAGATCTGTTCGAAAGTACTTAAAACCCTTGCACCCACCACGGCAGTCCACCTTGCAACCTTTCTCCAGTTTCTATTTGATTCTCATACACTTCCGTCTGAGTGGAAACGTGGACTTATCACTCCGATATACAAGGGAGGTAAGCGGTCAGACCCTGTCAACTACCGACCTATTACTCTCCTTCCTGTTCTATCAAAAGTAATGGAGTCTATAATCGCTGATGAAATGGTGAGATATTTTGAAAGTACAAATCATCTCCAACCTCCAACATGGATTCAGACGCGGACGATCTTGCCTCACCAATCTACTACTTGCTCGGGACTCATGGACCAGGGCTGCTGACGAGGGAGTTCCCGTAGGTGTGATTTACTTAGACTTTTCTAAGGCATTCGACAGAGTCAATCACCCAGCACTTCTCCGAAAGCTTGCGGCCTATGGTATCCACGGATCCTTGCTCACATGGTTGGAAAGTTACTTATACGACAGAAGAATCGAGGTAAGGATCGCCAACACCCACTCCGATAGCCTATCCGTCACTAGCGGCGTACCGCAAGGATCAGTTCTCGGCCCGTTACTCTTTTTAGTCTATATCAACGACCTCCTTGTCCACATTCAATTACCTATGCAAATATTCGCCGACGATGCTAAGATGTGACGAGCTATTCAGTCAACATCTGACCCTGTCTATCTGCAGGATGACCTGAACCGGATTCACGAATGGGCAGTAAACAACCAACTACCCCTGAACCCCGAAAAGTGTCACCTGTTGTCGCTGCGCAGTAACCGCAGCAACACATATCACCTGGGGCAGCGCGTTATAAAACAGGTGAGCAACGAAAGAGACTTAGGGGTCATCGTGCAAGAAGGTCTGGGTAATTCGCTCCAATGTTCAAAGGCAGCTAACATAGCGAACTTAAACTTGAGGCTTTTGAGGCGAGCGCTCGGTACCTTCGAGCGGCAACTCGTGCCATTATTGATTAACGCCTACATTCGTCCCCACCTCGAGTATGCGGTGCAGGCATGGCGTCCGTGGTTAAAAAGGGGCATTCATCTCCTGGAGCAACCACAAAGAAGAGCCACTAAGGCAACACGTGGTCTGTCGGGCCTTAGTTATGAACTGCGCCTTCGTTCGGTCGGTCTGTACTCCTTAGAATACCGACGACTTCGCGGTGATCTGATCCTCACTTACCGGATACTAAGAGAAGAGGACCATCCATGTAAGTCGCTGTTAACATTATCTGCCGACAAAAGATGCCGAGGCCATGCACTAAAACTTGTGACTCAATATTCCCGTTTAGATTGTAGAAAGTTTTTTTACTCACTTGGTGTCTGTCCGCACTGGAACGCACTGCCATCGCATGTGGTGAAAGCACCGAACATCGAGACATTCGAAAGACTATTGGACTTGCACTTACATGATACACATTATTTAACGGTATGACAAACTGCAGTGTCTAACTTACTGATATTTTTGTGTCACACCTGAAACTTTTGTTTTCTTCCATTTGCCATCCTGTGGGTCTTGTAAAGTTATTGCTTTTTATCCCACCATACACTATTGAACTATTAAACAAAATATCTGACACAACATGACACTCTGGCTATGGTGCGATTAGTTTTCCGACATCGACTTCCTGCCTAAATGACACTGTGAAGCTGACAATCCGCCTGTGTGAGAAATAATGGAATCCCACTATCTGACCACCCTAGCCTTTTGCATAACGCGCGTCCAGTACATGAATCATGCAGTACAACACCCATTAAAGTTGCTAATGAGATCCATATTGTAGCGAGAACAACGGTAGGGGCGCACAACAGGTTCACATAGTAGCAAACACGCGCGCACGGATAGAGGATATTTCCCGACCATCAAGCACCACACAGTGGCCTTTCGCTCGGCGTCACATTCATGCACTAGCTACAGACGATCAGTGAAGTCGCCGCACGTCGATTTGTCCTCGTATCTTCGCTTCTGCACGTCCTATTCTGACTAGACTGGATTCGTTCTAACGCTTTTGTCTTTCTGAATCGTGGTTGCGTCGCTCTTTTCGTGGTTATTCCTGGAGTCGCGACAAAACGCGCACTTCTCAGAGCATTTGGACTGTTCACGAATACGTCCCCCGCTCCTCTCGGTTTGGGCCTGACATCGTTTGTCGTTCGTTGTCGTGGGCCTCAAGTTGCTTTGTTTACTTTCGTCCCCGGTGTCTTCGAAACTTTTCATCTTCCATAGTTTTCGCGGTTTGGTCGGTTCTGCCGGGTGCACTTTGCCTTCCATGTCACCCACAATATTGCTGTTTTGTTAACCGGTGTTAAGGTTCAACGGGGACCAAGCATGAAGGTAAACACTTAATCGAAATAGGTATATTTAGTTCTGCGGAGTTTCGCTCTTAGTTATTGTAGGAATCTGTGCCATTGTTGCCAAGCGATCAGCTTCCTATAACTAAGTTGTCACCTATGCGTATCCATGCAAGTGAGTCGGTTTGGGTCCAGGCCGTCATGCCTTCTAGTGGGTTCTATGTGGCTCATTGCGTGAATCTGTGTCCGAAACGGGAGAGAAGATGGAATAGGGTGTTGCTAGCTGTTCTCCGTTACGGAGACACGTAGGTGCCGTCAGTTTGGCAGGCACCGACCCTCGGATTTGTTCGGACTCTGACAGTTTACTCAGTTTGTGCTCTAAGTCTGCAGTAAAATTCAAAGCATTTTCAAAGTTTGAGCGTGTAAAGAAGAGCCATTTGTAATGCTAAAAGACATTTGATCTGATGCTTCGCTGTCATACAAACATGATGACCTATGAAATAATTAATGATAACCTTGAGCGAAAGGTGACTAACCTGAAAAGCCTAATGTCCTAAGCAAGCAATCGGGATCAAGGCACCCGCACCTAATGTGCACAACCTACCTTTACAAACGGCTGGCTATCGTACAAAGATAAGGCGGCATCGGCCAAACTGCTTCCTTGCGGCTTTTACTGCTTCGCGTCACAATCAGTCATCACCCCGCAGATAACTCAGCACCAAACACACTATAAACAGGCAATCCAAATACGACAGCAGACGTGCCACTGGTGTCGGTTGCGAGCCATATACTTTAAACTCTCGAGCCAAGCACAAGGCTAGTCACGTGGACTCCAGCCCGGAAGGTGAGTCGGACCAACGGCACCCAGTTTGGTCGTCAGTGTCTTCTTTTTTCACTGCCCTGGCAACTTCTGTCCACCTCGAGACTTGCGCCATCCTACACTTGGGGGGTTAAACAAGGCCCTCCTAGGTAAGTGGTGACAAGGAATACGTAGCAAGTGACCGAGCCTACGCAACTTATTCAGTGCTATCTGTTGTTCTAGAGAGATAACATGATTAGCACTACCTAGTACTCGCCTGCGCACATCATCGTTGCGGACACGCTGGTGCCATCCGAAACCAGCAATGCTTCGCAAACAACGATGATCAAAGACTTGAAGGCGCCTCAGATCTTCAGACCGAAGGGGTCAAGTCTCATTCCCAATAAAGCAGAACGGCCCTCACTGTGGCCTTGTATACACGGCCTTTCAGACGGAGGGAAACTCCCTTCTGTCGCCAAAGATGACTCAGGTTCAAGAAGGCAGCTCTGACATTTGCAATGCATGAGCTGACGTCAGTTTCTATGCGCCCATCTTTGCTGACGCAGCTGCCAAGATAAGTGAATTGATCAACCAACTTGAGCTCCTCGTTTGCAATGGTCAAGGGGTCATCAAGTGGCTGGTGGTCCTGCAGCAACACTTTGCAGTTTGAAGGTGCAAAGCGCATATTAATAATGGGACCACTCTAGACAGGCTATTCAGGGTTGATAGTGCTGCCATAACATCGCCAAAATGCAAAACGACATCGTCCGTATAATCTAGGTCAACTAACCCTTTACTAGGCAGCACTTCAACGCCTACATCGTGAGATTCCGCAAGGGCAAACTCCATGATAGAATCCACAACGAAATTGGACAAAAATGGGGAAATCGGACAACGCTGGCGAACACCACTCACTTGTGGTCGGAAAGCTATCCGATAGGTCACCGTAGACACTGACAAGGCCTGTAGTGTTCGAGTACAGAGCACGTAGGATGTTCACATATTTCTTGGGAACACATTTCCGCGCAAATACTTCGAACAGAAGCGATCGATCGACTGAATTGAACGCACTCTTAAAATCGAGGAACACAGCTATTGTCGGTCTGCGGTATACGCGGCGCTACTCTAGCACCTGCCGCAAAGTAAATATATGGTCTATACAGCCACGTACTGGGCGAAAACTTCCCTGCTTTTCCCTAATGCGAGAGTCCTGTTCCAATATGAGGCGACGAACGATAACCAAGGCCAATAATTTTGTTACAACTGACGTTAGGCTAATACACCTCTGTTTCGAACAGTCTGTGCGACTGCCCTTGTTGTTGTTATTGATTCGCTCCAATTAGCTGGGACACTCTCTTCCTTCCAGATACGTACGAATAGAGAGGTCCGTGCTTTGCAAAGAACCGCACCTTCATCCTTAAACAGTGCAGGTTGGGGGGAATCCGGGCCAGCGTCACGCAAAGGATTGAGGGCTGTGATCGCTTTTCGGACCTCAGCCTCTGACGGAGACTCTAAACTAACCGTTCATGGCTCGTCCTGCATCACCTGAGCAGGAAGCGATCCGGGAGCCGGAGGCTAGCTGAACTGCTCTTGAAAGCATTCCGCCTAACGAGTCATACAGCGCTCTTTATTGTGTATCAGTGCACATGCGCTGTCTCTGATTGTCTCAATGACTCCTGGTTTCCTGGGACTAGTAATGCGGATCAGCCGGAAAAGTTTGCGGTAAATGCCTACTGCTCCTGCCTCCTCCATTTCTTGAGCCCAACTGGTCCACCAGGCTTCCTTGTCAGCACGTAAGTTCCGCTTTAGTTCGCGCCTAATACCTCGTCTGTTCACGTTGTGCTCAGAGCCAGCCGGGAGGTTGTTACTAGGCTCAACTGGTTCACCGACCTCTCGGATATCCAGTGACTGGTGCGGTGACAATGGATAGTGCCACCAACAGACGGTCTTGCGTCGTGCATGACGGCCGAGATCCTATTCCCCTGAAGCTCAGTGTCATTAGGACAAGAAAGCGATAGTTCGGTACGCAGTGTGTCTTGATACGCTTGCTTGACAGAGGGTTGAATCGATTTCTCAATTGCCAATCGAAAGAGTTGCTTCGTACACTACATAGTAAAATTTATGGAGAAACGACAGCGTACCAAGGCATGAGCAGAGTCGACGCAGGTACTCCATTACGAGCAGCCATCTAGGATGGAACCACGCCACCTGTAACTTATGGCTATGTGGTTAATTTGGGTACCTTGTTGGCCGGCTACAGGAGGACACCAAGTAGCAGTTCGCGCCCACTGTGTCTAAAAGCAGTGCTATTAAGAAACAACTGGTGCTCTGCACCCAGTTGCAGTAGACCCTCAACGTTTTCAGTACATTCGGAGTTAAGCCCATAATTACTACCCAGGGAAGCTTCTGAAGAGCTCAAAGGCCATACTTGTGCTTTCATATCCCCTGCAAATACTATAGTATCTGAACTATTAGCACTGCGTAGTAGTGCGTTCAGTTCGTGATAGAATCCTTAACAGCATTAGAACTGCAGTCGGTGGGAGCATAAACGGAAATCACAAGCAAACCGCATTTTGTACTACTTCGTAAATCAACCTTAGCTGATGTCCTCAAACGGGCTGCACATAAACGACCGTTCACCTGAATCCAATCAACAAACCATGGCTCAGCCTTGGAGCTTAGAATGATACTTACACCAGCTTGACCCGTGAGTGCTGCATCGGCGTCTCCGGATAAGTGTAACTAATAACGAGAGGATAAGCCGGAGGCAATTACTTTATCAACCCGTTAGGGTCCCACAACCCAGATCAATACCCCGTTTGTCCAAGGTGCGTGCGAGTGCCGCCTGTTGACCTGTTTGTCATAGAGTGCGAACGTTGAACTTCGCTATGGAAATGGGACAGCGTGGACTTATAGGGGACTTTTACCGATAGGCATTCGCTAGTTGTTGTGGGATGGTGGCTGCAGATGGTTCTAATTCAGTGGCGCTTTGGTTGCTCTCAATTAAGCTGAGAATTATAGAAGGAAATTTAGTAATGAGGGTCGGGATGGGAGTAAGAAACAGGTAGCAAAGGAGGAATGGAGGCGCCAGCAGTAGCATGTGTTCGCTTAACCGCCTTGCTGTATACAACAGATAAGTCGACGCTTAATAATCTGCTGGACGAACGATGCAGGGTAAAGTTTATATTTGAAGAAAAAGTCACGTGCGCAACACAGCGCGAAGCTCATGGCCTGGGCTGGGTTGACTGGTCGAAAAATCATTGCGCACTTTTTATTTTCCAAGACTGTGTCCAGCTGGTTGTCGTTTAACAGTAGCAATGTCTGATCTTCCTTAGCATCATCGTACATGAAGATGTTGCACATCGCCGTCATTCTGCAGCTACAGCTGGAAGGGTAACTGAGTGAATTTTGGTGGCAGCAGGATGGCGCACCTGCACATTCGGCGCAATGGGTTCATGCCTACCTGAACGCGACATTCGGTGGACTTTGGATCGATCGCGGAAGACCGATGGAATGGTCTGCATGATCACCGGATCTGAATCCCGTGGAGTTTTGCTAGGGGGATTATTGAAGCGCAGAGTTAATAGAACGAAACCCAGAAACCTGGCTGAAGTAAAAGAGGAAATTATGAACGAATGTAGGCAAACTTGGTTGGAGACATTGCAGAAAGTGCTCGGCAACACTATTCGGCGAATGCTCTTGTATAGTCAAAACGACGGTGGGCACTTCGAACAGCTCGGTGCGCTTTGCGATCGTAGGCAAGCATCTGGTTTTTGTGTCCCATCTCACCCCTGCCTACAAAGCTATTTGTGCCATTGGGCAGTTAGCAACTCTGTGTACCGGTACTACGTCAGCACCTGAGAGCAGACGCTCCTACCGTCAGACCAGATTAAAAATACAACCTGTACATAAGACAGCCATCGAACGCCTACGCCTACAGAGTGACAATGGGTGGCTTGCGATTCACTACTCATAGATCGATTCAAAGTCCCCAAATCCAGAGTAAACCAGAGGGAATAAGACCTTCAAATATGTGGATGGGTGAAACGTTTTATTAACGGAGCTGATGAACACCCTTAATACATACACATAAACAGAACTCCAGTTTATATGCATTGGGAATCATGCATACTAGACGTAGCTAAGGCAGTGGATAGGACATGGTCCGCTCCAGAGCTGATGGAACCATGTTTTGAGCCTAACAGGACCACATATGCTACAGCATCGTGTGCTCGATATTGATAGAGTACCCTCCATCAGCGCCTGCTACTTCCGCAATTACCGCCTCTTCTTCGCATGCATGAGGTCTTTCTCTTGTACTTTGGCAATGGTCTTGATTATCAGATCGCGCCATGCAGGTCGATCAACCGCTTGCGATTCCAAAGATCTGCAATCAAGACTAGAACGTGAGAGGCTCAGTTTGATCAGGTCCTGCTAACGAAGTTTCGGTTTCCCTACCTGCCACTTTTCCAAACTCATTTAACTATAGAACAGCTGTTACTGTATAAGCGTCGAATCCATGTGCCACTGCTGGGGTTTTATAGGCAAATAAGGTCGGGTATTATTACGTAATTAACGACCCAACAGATAATAGTGAAAACTCCGAGATTAGGTAGGAAAATAGATTGTCAAAAGTGACAACAGATTGACATAATTTAACAGTGTATCACGGTAGGCCACAAGGCGCTGTTCAATCGTATAGTATGTAGTCAGCCCCGTTGACGTTTTTCGGCCGTGGTGCACCTGATGCCTATTTTGTGGATTTTTTCTACACCATTTTACACGCATATTAGCGTATTGTACCAAGCTTTTAGCGTGGTTCATTTTCGAAATAGCGTGCGGTACTTTCAAGTTAGCGAGGCTGAGAACGCCGATTTGGCGTCCTTGACACTCTCATTGGTTATGGGACGTAAACCAATGGGACACCGGTTAGAAGCTGCCAGCATAAGAGACAGACAGTCCAATGAAAGTGGTCGAGCACCACCTTCTGTTCTGCCTTGATGCCCCTCTGGAGTTAACCTCGATGCCCCTCGAGTAAATCTCGATGATTGGTCTCCAACCTGAAACCGACCAATAGGCAAATTGTGATGCGTGTCAAAGGAGGAGATGCTATCTACCCCATCATCCAAAGCTTAAGACTTAACCAGTGTGGACAGACATACTAACCAGCACATGAAGCGGTGTATGGCGATCACTGGCGGCTACCTAATGGTGGCTTATTCAGCGGCCTAACCATGGTGGCGTAGACAGGCAACCATCTAACTGGTATTCCACAGTGCAGCATTGGCTGCTAGGCGGTTAGACAATTGTGTGCGAATGTCATTGCAACGATCGTGGGGGACATAGTTCCCACAGAAGTTAGTAGACCAACCTGAAGCTGAACAACGACAATTCTAAGGTTGCTTAATTCGATCACAGTTGATGACTCAACAAAAAGATAATAGGATTCCAAGTGGGGCGTTGACACGACGTCAGTGAGTGTTCGTTTGTCTCCATACCCATGGGTGAAATGTTAATCAGTTGTCGCTTCAGTGTCTCTATGTATGGCGTTATGTAAAGGTCATAGGAACCTATGAATTCTTAGGATAATTAGGTTTCACTTCCATATGGTCGCCCATGGTGACGTAGACAGAGAATAATCTCACTGGTATTCCGCACGTCAACAATGGCTGCTAGGTAGTTATACAATTTTGTGTGATTGTTATTGCGACGATCATGGGGACATTGTTCGCATTGAAGTTATAGACCAATCTGAAGCTGAACAACGGAAATTCTATGTTTGCTTACTTCTATCACAGTTGATGGCTTGAGACGGTCTATATTCAATGTATCGGTCCGAGTTGGGAGTTGAACAGTGAACTGCTTAGGACCGCGAGAAATGACTCGGTATGGTCCATCGTACGGTGGTTGGAGGGGTTTGCGCCCACGATCTGAACGTATGAAGACATGAGCGCAATGCATTAGGTCAGAGCAAACGTAAGAACTTGTAATGGTTGAGAGTGGAGGTGCGTAACAGATTTTTGACATGTGTAATTTAAACTCTGTTACAAAATTAGATGGTTGTGGATATTCTGTACTAGACCGACAGAAATATTCGCCAGGCAGGCGTAAAGTGGTTCCAAAAACAAGTTCTGCAGGTGAGCATTGCAAAGTTTGTCGAAACATTGTACGTAGCTGTAACAACACAAGTGGTAGCAAATCACACCATTGAAATGGGTTGTTGTGAGCCATTAGAGCTGTTTTGAGGTGGCGATGCAAAAGTTCCACTAAGCCGTTTGCTTGCGGGTGATATGCTGTAGTACGGATGCGTTGACATCCAAGAATGTTGGTAATGTTTGAGAAAAGAATGGATTCAAACTGGGAACCGCTATCAATTGTAATGGTGGCTGGAACACCAAATGTCGCGACCCAATGGTTAATGAAACTACGAGCGATTGTTTCCGTGTGAGTGTCAGGTATAGGAATAACGACTGGCCAACGCGTAAAGCGATCGATGCGAGTGAGGATATATGCGTAGCTATTTGACACAGGAAGAGGACCGACGATGTCCAAGTGAACATGAGCAAAATGGGCATCAGGATTGCTAAAGGTTCCGAAAGGTGAGCGTGTATGGCGGATGACTTTAGATCGTTGACAGGAAAGGTAATTTGCAGCCCATTCCTTGATGTCTCTGTTCATGTTTGGCCTTACGTATCGTTCAGAGATGAGGCGGATGGATTAGCGGATTCCTGGATGTGAAACATTGTGAAAAGTTTCAAAAACCTGTCGGCGCATAGATGGTGGTACCAATGGACGTGGTACATGCGTCGAAACATCACATTCTATTGTTTCAGGATGTGTATAGAGAGGGAGTGGTTTTAACACAAGTGCAAATTTCTCGGAGGGTGATGAGAGTGATTCGGATGATTCTGTCTTCTGAGCCTTCGCCATCTGGTGTAAATCCATTGCGGAAACACAGTCAACACCAGGACGTGACAAAGTATCTGCGACTACGTTTTGGTTGTCGGCAACATGCCGGACATCAGTGGAAAACTGAGAGATGTAATCAAGTTGGCGAATCTCTCGGGGCGAATGTTTGTCAGGATTAGCAGAAAAGGCTGAAGCAAGAGCTTTATGGTCTGAATAGATGCAAACTTCACGGCCTTCCAAAAGATGTCGGAAGCAACGCACATCTAGATAGATGGCCAAAAGTTCTCGACCAAATACCCTATACCGCGTCTACGTTGGCTGAAATCTCTTGGAGAAGAAACCAAGTGGTTGTTTCTGGTGGTCAACGGTTTGCTGAAGAACAGCCCCTACTGCAGTGTTAGATGCATCGACGTGGAGAGACAAGGGGGCACCTTGGCGCACATGAAACAAGGTACATTGGTTCGCTAAGGTACATTTGGCTTTCTCAAATGCGTGTTGAGCTTGTTCAGAAAAATGAAAATCAGAGTGACTTTCTCTCACCAGGTCAGTCAAAGGCATCAACAAAGCGGCTGCATGAGGAATGAAAGGACGATTATAATTAACCATTCCAAGAAAACGTTTCAGTTGACGAAGAGAAGTGGGACACGGAAATGAGGTGATAGCGTCTAGCTTAGGTTGTGCGGGAGTAATGCCATGCTGATTAATGGTATGTACGAGAAAATTTAAAGAGGAAACACCAAATTCGCATTTCTGAACGTTAAGTACTATGCCATGATCTTGTAGGCGTTGAAACAGTATGCGAAGATGGGTAATGTGTTCATCATGGGTTTTGGAAGCAGCGAGAATATCATCTAGATAACAGAATACAAAATCCAGATTGGGGAGAACTTGCTCAATAAAACGTTGAAAGGTCTGAGCAGCATTCCTTAAAGCAAAGGGCATCCGCAAAAACTCAAATAAACCAAAAGGAGTGGTAATAGCTGTCTTGTGCACATCATCGGGGTGAATAGGGATATGATGATACGCTCTGAGAATGTCAATGTGTGAGAAAACTGTACAGCCGGTAATGTTTGCAGTAAAATCGTGGATACGAGGAAGGGGATATCTATCGGGGATAGTGAAGTTGTTTAAGGCTCGATAGTCATCACATGGGCGCCAATCATTTAGCGTTGAGTTAGGGACCATATGCAAAAGTGAAGCAAAAGTACTGTGAGAGGGTCTGATGATTCCCAGTTGGAGCATGTATTGAAATTCCCTTTTGACGATGAGCAAGCCTTCAGGTGGCATACGTCGGGGGCGAGCAAAAACGGGGTTACCGCGAGTCTCTATCCTATGGGTTACAGAATGTTTGGGATTAGCCTGGTGAAAATTGGGTTTAAGCAGGTTAGGGAAATCTCTAAGTATGGAAGAATAGGAGGTTGGATGGAGCGTGGACAATAACAATGGAACAGATTGGGAACAAATGATAGGTTCACCGCAAACAGATAACTTAGTATTATCGTCCTGGAGGATACGGTTTTGCAAGTCAACTAACAAATCAAAATGTGCAAGAAAATCCGCACCTAAAATAGTCTGGCGAACATCCGCAATAAGAAAAATCCAAGGGTATTCACGTCGTAATCCCAAATTAAGTGTCAGCAAACGTTGTCCAGACGTAAGTATTTTTGTACCGTTTGCAGTTCATAAAAATTCCCAGGAGCGAGAGTGTCGGTGGGTTGCGGTGGAATAACACTAACGTCTGCTCCAATGTCAATCAAAAAGTTTAGTCCAGAAGTACGATCCACAACAGAAAGACAGCGAGATTGGGTTTGATAGCCACGAGTGTTACTGGCCCCTAGCACTCGGCCTGGCGGTTTTCCGGCATCTGCGGAGCATTGCTTTTGGAGTTTCTGAACAAACAGGTGGAAACACATTTCCTTGCTATATGACCAAATTTGCTGTGGCACCAGCAGTAGTTGTCAAACTGTCTCTTGTTAGAATTCGATCGGTAAGTTCTGCTGTTTGACCGTCGACGTGAAATTGGCGAGAGTGTGAAGCTCTAAGCTCAGGAATTGTTCGGAAAGCAGCTTAATCTGGTCGGCAATGGATGGTGTTTCCGTCGCTGAGTTGATCGAAGACAAAGAAGTTGAATTTGGTTGTACTTCTAAAATTCGATCAGCCATAGTCGCCAGTTTGTCGATGGGGACGATGTCAATCGACGGTGCTAAGATTGTGGGTACATGTGAAGGGAGGCGCTTCAAAAACTGTTGGATGAAAAGAGCGGAATCAAGCTGGCGATCTCCCAGTGTTGTACATTCGACAAAGTAACTGTGATGGGGTACACTCACCAAGATCAGCACCGTTGAGGAGTTGTTCCAGACGCTTATATTCTGATATCGTTGTCCGTTTGATGATAGTGTCGCGCAAAGTGTTGAAAGGGGTGAGTTGATCTGGGGCTTGTAACACATCCCGAACATCCGCAGCAACTTCAGGTGGAAGCACAGAAAGCACATGATAAAACATGGTTGACTGTTGTGTGATATTCCGGAGATGGAATTGTGCTTCGACCTGACAGAACCAGATTGCTGGATCATGATGCCAAAACGGCGGGAGGTTGATTGAAACAGTGTCAATTCTGTGCGTTGGTTGATGTGATACAGAGGACATCAAATAGCTGTCTTCGGATGCCATTTTAGGTCACATCGGGGTCACCAAAATTTGTTGGGGTTTTATAGGCAAATACGGTCGCTTATTATTACGTAATTAACGACCCAACAGATAATAGTGAAAACTCCGAGATTAGGTAGGAAAATGGATTGTCAAAAGTGACAATAGATTGACACAATTTAACAATGTATCACAGTAGGGCACAAGACGCTGTTCAATCCTATAGCATGTAGTCAGCCCCGTTGACGTTTTTCGGCCGTGGTGCACGTGAAGCTTATGTTGTGGGTCTTTTCAAGTTTCACATGAGTCGATAAGGTCAAGTGACCTTGTATCGGCCAAGCTTGCACGTCCCGTCTGCGCGTGCGAGCGTGCGGATGCTACACCACACATAACCGAGCCAGCTCAGGTGTCACGACAATAGTATGCATTGCATTTCTTACTTCGGCGCATTTCGACTCAACATCGTGTCTGCAACCCTACCGCACCAACCAATGCGCAGAATCCGTCGCAGACACTGCTGATAAAACCGCGCGAAATATCGCAAATCCCGCAGGTACATGGTCCCCGTTTCGCAGCCGTATAGAAGAACGGATATCACCATGGATTCATTCACCGTCAGCTTCTTGCCAACGGTAAGCTGTTGGTTGTTCCACCGTCGGTGAACAAACTTCCCAATGCCACCGCTGCCTTCGATACCCGGAAACGAAGCTCAGTGTATATTTGCTAGCCAGTTGAAATCACAATCTCAAAGTAGGGGAAGCGGGAGGTAGTTTTTAATACCTGTTCACCAATGCTGATTTGTGGCACCAATTCACATTGCACTTCCGGTGAAGGCTGAAAGAGGCAGATAGTTTTTCTTATGTTGACGGTGAGCCCGAATTTGGCCCTGTCGAAACCAGAACACTAGTCATGTGCTACAACTCATCCGTGCTGTGTACAAAAAATGCACAGTATTTAGCGAACAGCAGCATGCTGACTGTTGTCTCACAGACTAGGTTTCACGCACCGAAACTATGGATGTTCAACGATCCACTATCAATACGGTGCTCCACACGAACACCGTACACACAAGCTGCATCAAACGCACAAGATATCATGGCATGAGGAGAAATGTTAGACAGGCCCGGAGCTAAGACACAGCCATGCTTCACACCAGAGACAACTGCAAAGGCATCCGAAGTCTGTCCACTCAGCTACAGCCTCGGCTGCATAACACTGTCAGACATACAATTCGACTTACAAAGTTACTCGGAGAACCAACCTTACACAACACCGGCTCGCTGTTCACCGCTGTTCACCGTATAAAATGTTTTGGTGAAATCCACAAACAGCGCGCGCAACGGCCGGTGGTGTTCTCTGCATTTTTATCCTGCTACTAAGGAGTCGCAAACACTATGTCGATGGTGCTGTAACAAGCACGAAATACACATCGCTCTTCCGCCACGTTCAATTACGCAATCAGACTGCCGAGGCAGTTGGGCAGGATGCGGGTAATCATATAGCCCACACAATACAGCAAGTTGAGGCCATAATAATTCATACAAAATTGCTTTCTTACTTTGTCCTTGTACAGTGGGAGCCAAAGGAGTCAAATAATTCTTGGTGCATGCGGCGTTCGGTGTGGCATTCTGTGTGCTTCGCACTCTCCGTCCACCATGCAAGTTTAATGAGACGGAGTTCTCGAGTCTGTCGCCGAGGAAGTTTGCGAAATCTGCTATTCTTCACCAAGTAAATGGGGTCTGCCACATGTGCACCGAAAGCCGCAGTCTTCTCAGATACCAATGTGGCCATCCTCGCATTGTTCTCATCAAACCAATTAGGCCGCTTACAGTTGGCGCGCCCGATGGTCTCCTTGGCAGCAGCTGTCATCTGGTCGCGAATGTGGTGCCACAGGTCGCCCAATGTGGCTATGCATTCCACATCACACAGGCGGGCAACCATCGTCTTCTCCAATTCGACGCGATCCTCCACAGTACCAGCGATTCAAGTAGACACACGGTACGTACTTTTCCGCAAGTAGATGATCGCACTAGTTTATGAGCAGGTGTCATAACCACTTCACGCATATCACACGGACGTACGATCAAGTGGACTTGCAGGTGAGCTTGACCACTTGGCGGGTGGGTCCACTAGCTATATCACTCGCACTCAGTGCGAACCGAGTGTTCGTGATCGTCAGGCCGTGAGTAGCATGAAATGAGAGCAGCCTTTCACCGCTCGCATTCTCTGTCAATGCCTTGTGAACAGATGACATCTGTCCACAACGATGCATCACGCCCAACTCGCGCGTTGAAATCGCCCATTAGAAATAGTCGGTCGCTCCTAGCCATAAGCCGTATTACGGATGATATCTGGGTGTAGAATTGATCACGCTTGTCATCAGTTTAAGGCATGTTCGGACCGTACCTAAACGTATGCCTGAATTGACGGAATATGTATCCGGATTTGCCTGTCACTGACTTTCATGGGAACAGCCACAGGAAGCCTGCGCCTACCGAGTGGACCATGAGTGGCTTGCGTTGCCTCACCAAGAGTTCTACTCACACACCCCATATCCGGTGTAAACCCGAAGGAATAAGACCGGGAGGCATGTGGATGGGAGCCGCGTTTCATCAACGGAGCCGGCCCACACTCCGTCAACAAGCAGAACAGAAGCATTCCGGCATATTTTGGAAAACATGCACACCAGACGTACACTAGGCGGTAGCTATACCTTAGGCCGTTCCACACAGGATGGAACCGCTCTGTGAAACTAGCACCGTCACTTGGACGGTGCACCACGTCCCCTCCAGCAACGACCAACTGTGTTAGTAATCGTGGTGGAGGGTATCATATAGGTAGGTACCTTGTTAATATTCATATCTGGCGCAGCCACACCGGGGAGTTAAAACAACATCTACTTCTGAAATTCAAGATTACTCATCCCGCAGTCAAACGTCCCCCATACGCCACCTTGTTGGCTTGGATTATTAAATCGAATGGGAGCGTACGCATCGTGCTTCTATTCCGTTTGCAATGTTGCCATCTCCTGCACCTGGGCAACCGCCCTTTGGATCGGTACTCAGAATTCACATCAATCAATTTACCTTGGATTCGCAAAACCTTAAATCAAAATTAGTTTTTCATAAACTCACCTTCTTCATGTCCTGGTAATGTTCTTTTCGGTTTGACCCAGTGCCGCATTCCTGCATTTAACTGGTCGTACAAAAGCGGTATGAGTATCCTCGTCGGATTCATTCGGGATACATTTATACATGAATTGGCGTCATCCATGTCAACTGGTAGTTCGAATACAACCTATGCGCAGGCGCTTGTCCAGACTTAAATATGAATTACCACCAACTGGATAGAGACAGAATAAACCTCCTGAACAATAATACTAATAACGTGTATGGGTATCGCTTTGAGGTCAGGCTAACAGCTAATTGCACAGGCATGAGAATAAGTATCCAAGACGAATTATTGGTGTTTTCTTTAACATCTGGACGTGACAGCTTTAGATCTTGGGCATCCCTATTTGAACGAAACCGATATAGGAATAGGTACGCAATTGCCGCCAGTACGGTTACCAGTTAGAATGATGAATAAACTAGTGGTACAGTAAAATAGTATGTGCTTTAGTGTTGCCTTCTATATGCACAGTCTGGTTTGAGTAGCTGATGTGGGAGATCGCACAGCGTGCGAATGCGATGGGGTGTTCACTCCGTGTCGCCAATCGGTTCGATCATCTGCTGTCCGAGGTAAGACTGTTGCGCAACCTTAAGCATTGACGGAAGGCAATACCACTTTTCACAGCTTACGGCCTCATTGGAGAGACAACTACCGCCATTTTACATCAACTAAGTCCCGCTGTTCACTGTCAAACATGCGGCCTTCTAAACGGTGTGCGCACTGTTTTTCAAATGTTCAAGACATCACATGGCTGTCATCCAAGTACCCACCCGTTTGTGCATACCACTGTGTATCTTGCTGTGGGCATATGCTATTTGGTAACAATCTGCATCATAAATCTCTGGGGCAACCATTTGTTGCTCCTAAAATTAACTTTTGTCATTATGCGCCGATTGCTGTCCGATGTGACATGCTAAGACATATACGTGTCATCACCTTTGTCATTACCTTTTTCTTAGTCTACCCAGAAGATTGGCCGGTTCTAATACAACTTCTAGTATGTGCCTCTTAGACACAAAGAAAATGACGGAGCGTGTTTGGGCGACTGTTCAAGTGTGTAGGGAAATGGTGCGCTGGATTCAACTGATTTTCCTAAGCTCAGCTAATTTCAGGTTGGTGAATGAAGAACGAGAATTACAGCTCAAATGATTTTAACAGATAACATGTGGAACAGAGCATGAAACGTCAACATCAGCATGTTAATCGCAATCAGTTACTTG
This sequence comes from Dicrocoelium dendriticum, assembly GCA_944474145.2. Taxonomy (NCBI): domain Eukaryota; kingdom Metazoa; phylum Platyhelminthes; class Trematoda; order Plagiorchiida; family Dicrocoeliidae; genus Dicrocoelium; species Dicrocoelium dendriticum. The sequence goes on from OX104068.1 coordinate 65,881,040, forward strand.
CCGGGACTGTTCGCTTCCCATGGACGAACCTGAGCTAGTTAGCTTTGAATGCATCGTCCAACTTGGACATGTCCACCAGATTGCCAATCCGCTATCAAAGCGAGGGAGCATTGCTTTCGCATACTGTAATAGGTAAAGTGTTTAGAGGCTATGGTAATGGTAAGGTACGGTAAAATATGGTAACATGAGGTAAGTCAGTGCAGCTTAACTGCAGTAAAGATGCATGGTATATGCGACATCAAACCTCAGCATAGGGACACTCGTATGTTGGCATCTGTGTTCGGATTACCAGTAGGGCAAATACAGTGCGCCTGCATCTTTGCAGAAACTATGGGTGGTTGTCACTGTGTTGAAGCACTCCAAGAATTAGTGCTTTATCAGTGTAAAAGTCCTCCCGTCCGATGTTGCGACCCAACGGGTATTCCGTTCTGACTCACTTCGCTCCATAAAATTTGGCCGATTTAACCTACACCGCCTCTTCTCAGTTGTGTACCACCAAGTGCCACGTGTCAGTCCGTGGTGCTCGGTCTCACAGTCGACCTATTCGGCATAGCCCCATCGTGGTCTCGTTGACGACTGGCCAGACGGGCTGGGTTACATCACACACGGCCGCATGCTATACAGCTTCATGTGGGAGTAGCCAAAGGCTTCTAGTCCGCTGGCAGATGATGCTTGAGTGCTGCATTTTTAATTTACCAATGCACCAGCTATATATCTTGCGCGTGTGCAACGGTACGCGTGATGAGACCACGCCAGGTGCGGCTATTCGTCGTCATCTCCTCCTAACACTTAGATCAACACTTACTCTGGACAAACTAGCCTTGATATTGTCTTGGTAGTGCAATCTTGATTTGCATGCATTCCGGCCGCCTGCGCTCAGTTACCCATACATCAGTTGCTTCGGGATTCTCGTTGCCTCCATACGGCACACATGTCCCAGCCATCGTAGGTCTCGTAACAGTAGCATATAGTCCATGGTGTATGCTTCGCTCCGGCGGATCGCATCAGTGTCCGGTCCATTGTCCCACGATTGGATATTCATAATCCGGCGGAGGCACAGTTTTTCTGGAATCGTTCCAGAAACCGCATATCCTTTCTGTATAGTGTCTACGTTTCCGATCCATATATAAGGACTGAGAGAACCATGGATTTGTACGCTATCATCTTGATTCTGACAGTGAGATGATGATTCTTCCATGCGCGACGTTCCAGGTTCCCAAAAGACGCACTCGACTTCGCTACACGAGTGCGCCTTTCGTCAGTGATCCGCGTGTCGGTTGACAATGTTCTCCCGGGGTAGCAGAATGTTGACGTGTTCTGTAGTACTTCATCTGCAATCCGTATGTCTGGCCCGCACATGGGCTGCACTCCAGGTGCCGGCTAAATTAGGCATACAGTCTTGTCTGTGCTTAAGCTGAGTCCAAAATTGGTCGCCGTGAAAGCTGACGTAGTCGTCATACATTGCAGTTCTTTCTCGGTATGTGTAAACAAAACACAGCCGTCAACAAACAGCAGCATACGGATGGTTATCTCACGCTTTAAGCTTCTTGCGCCAAACTGGCGGATGTTAAGCAAACCCCATCCATGCGGTGCTCCAGTTGCACACCGTATTCACATGCTTTGAATGCGTATGACATCACAGCGGTCAGATAGTTAGTGAACAGTGTGGGGGCTAAAACGATTCCTTGCCTCACACCGGAGATACCGGCAATGGCATCTGAGATCTGTCCACTCAGCTGTACCCCTGCTCGTATGCCAGTATACGAACACTCAATCAGACGAATAAACATTGCAAGACATGCAAACTTCGAGAGAATCAGCCACGAGGCCTCGCGGCTTACCGTATCGAACGCTTTGGTGAAGTCGATGAAGAGTGAATACAACGGTTGATTGCGTTCACGACCTTTTTCCTGTATTTGACGTGCTGCGAACACCATGTTGATGGTGCTCCGGCCCGAGAGGAATTAGCGTTGCTCCTCAACTCCGTTCGGTTCCAGTATATGTGTCGCAAGGCGGTTGAGTAGGATGCGCGCAACATTCTTGCCGACGCAGCTAAGTAAGTTGATGTCACGATAATTTTTGGTGTATTGCTTACTATTATGAGAACAGCTATTAGACATTCATTTATTGTGACCGAGCTTGGTAGCTATTCTTTACTCTTCCTAGTTTCTATTTCTGGACTGTTGTTTAAAAGCTCTACTGGTTTCGCCCGATTGGTACGTCCGCGTCATTGTTAATGGACGCTCATCGTCACGCCCTTCTCAGCAGCGCTGTTTGCAAGGACATATTCTATTGGTTTTTTCTTCTCGTCTCTGTCCTACTTGGTTATGTTAAAGGAATATTTAGTGTCACACAATTATTGTACTCGTTTTCAACTTTTGGGTCTGCATTCCTTATTCGCGTTTGTTTCGTGACTTTTGTTTAAACGTTCCATTTCGTCATTCTGATTGGCCAGTGCCCGTCACTGTAAATGGTCGTTCGCTTTACGCTTGGAACCCAATGATGCTATTTTTAAGGACCTACGCGATTCGCTCTTACGTACACGGTTGCTTATTCGCCGTTGCATTTTGCGTTTTTCCTTCAGTTGGTTGGCTCAAGTGTACTTTAGTAGCTTCCCTTCATTTTGCCTTCAAACTATATAAGCAACTGTGATTTCATGTATACAAGTCTCCTTCTGGCTCGTCTTGGACTTCTTCTTGCGGTCGTGGGGTGAAGGCATCAGCGGCGACACAACACCTACTACCCTATCCCTTGCACAGTCGAAGCATAAGAGCATCCTACAACTCTACATGCACCATCTCTTCCATCCAGACGGCTTCCAAACAAACGATGGAGTCCAGGCATCAAAACTGGTCCTCCTTCCTTCAGTATTTCCTGAGACATGCCATCTGCAACAACACATTTCCCATTCCGTAATTGAGCAAGAGCTCTCTGTGTTTCGTGCATTATCGGTGGGTCCTCCAGTTTGGATAGTACGCTGTAATTTTGTAGCCCGTGCAGTGTGTCAGTCAACCTGGGATCGATTGTTCAAGTGGGTGTCATAGTGTCTATGCCACAACTGCAACATGTCATCAGATTGTGTGTATACTGCGCCAGTCCCAAATTCTTTCGGCTTCTTCATTTGCTGCGGTGAAAGCGTCGTAGAAATCATTTGGTTGACGGTGTTCAGCGTAGGACTCTATCTGCTTAGCTTGCATTGTCCACAATGCATTCTGCAGCTGACGCAGCCCACTAGTTAGCTGCCTAAGAATGGTGGTGAAAATTATCGCTCTTTATTGCGTTGTTAAGGTCAACGTCGGATGCCATGAACGCTTCGTTTTTCGCTCGTATTAATGGCTCAATAGTCATGCTGTTTTCGTCAAACCAATCGGGCCGCTTACAGTGTGTACACCCAATCGTCTCCACCGTAGCAGTAGTCCCCTGTTTCTTCAAGTGATCCCATAGGACGATTTGGTTTGACTGTATGCTAGGCGAAAAAGAAAAATGAAAGTCAAAAATTGGAAATAAGGATGAAGATGTTAGAAGCAGGGTTGGTTAACCTCCCCTCGTGTCCTGACGTGTCACCTTAGGACGACAAAGGAAGCATAGCGTAAAAACGAATGATAAAGTGAATGAAGATAGGTAGATTCAGTTAGCGTTTTCTTCTCAGCTCGCGATTTTTGCATGACTGGCTGGTATACGTGGCTGAATTAGCAGACCATTAAGAGTTGAGACCAAATTAGTTATCGCATTCGCATCTTGTAATTCCTATACACTGTGGTCTCTGTGGGTTATACTTTCCTGAGTAAAGAAAAAAGAGGGTCGAATGAAGAAGAGTGAAGGGAGTTCAGTCAACATTTTTCATTGTTTTCGATAAACATCTCAAGGAGGACTTGGAAGAGGAAATGCACTATACGTAACAAATACTTACAATCAACAGGCTTACGTCACATCCACTTACACAAATAGTGTATTTCCATTGCAAGTTAGTCACAGCGTTTTTTTACCTATTTCACTGTCGATCAGTTTGAAACAGCTTTAAGAAGCTGCTTGCGATTTGTTCCTATTTCAGTAGGGAAGCTGTTTCAGATCTCAGTACCTAGTTAGGAAGCATTTTGTTTTAACATTAGTTTTCGTCTTGAAAACCATACATTTCTTCTAGGTATTCTTACTTGCGGATCTACTTCTATGTTTACATTGAATAGTGATATTTGGTGTGAGTATGCGCTTTGGGCCAAATAAAACTGGAATGATAATCCTAGCTTTATGCGTCTTAGTCACAGTGGCTCTAGGTGGAACAGCTTACAGGCTCAAAGCAGTTAAGTTTTATAGGCATACGCGATCGCGTTTCCTGCCGATTGTGAAACTAGTCGTGCTGCATTCGATCACTGGGTGACTGCGGAGCTTGATCAAGTGTAATGTAGTTCAGCGCATCTAAAAATGTTTTGCCCTTTTTCGTGATCTGACCGTCATGAATTCAATTTGCTGACCAAATTCAGATTGCTTGAATACCGGATGCTTAGACCACGTGTAGTTTTGGTATGGGATGTGTTTACCACCATGGTAAGGTGCATGCAGCGAAAGTTCGCCTTGTATGGTAACACACTGCATTTGACCGCCGAGAAGGACATTTGCCTAACTTGCACCACGATTCCAACGTCAGCAGTTCTATGCGGACTTTATCAAGTGGATCATACAAACACAAAAGATCGAAGGTTTTTGGTATTTTTATGTCATTAATGAAGACATCTGGTGTCCCAGATATTAGTTTTTCAGTAATGTTATTGATAAACAGTAGGAAAAACACGGGACCTAAGATGCTACCTTGGATCACACAGGTTTTATCCCCACTGGTGAAGAGTTAGTATGTTCTATGTGTACGTGCTGATTGCGATCAGAGTGGTAAGATTTGAGCCATGCATAAAGGGATCAGTTATCCAGGAATTCTTAACTTTCCGAAAGGCGGTTGTACGGCTTTTTGTAAAATGCTTTCAATAAAGAAAATGATAGCCGCTTTATCATTGACAAAAGAGCTTGTCAAATTGTTTAGAAAGGCTAGTTGACAAGTCTGACATGAGCATCTTTGCAGAAACAGATGCTGAGCTACGCATATCAAATACAATGACATCAAGCGCATAGTCTTTTTCTCAACCAAAATCGTTCTATTATTACTCATAAGTAGCAGAATTTTAGTTTTCACTTTGCTGAGGTTTTCAGCAAAGTAGTTCACAATCTACATAGCACAGCGTAGTCCGGAAAAGCACCAGATGCGGTTCGCCCTATTTGGGATCGTCAGTGAATCCCATACCCTCGGTCCTCTAAGGAGGATCGAACCCATGACCGCTAAATGCAGACGCCAACTAGCCAGCAGCTGAAGCCACTGAGCCATGAGGGACGTTGTCTGGCCTACATAATTTGCTAACTACCTGGGATATAGCACTACCTATCTTCCACTGTCACTGACAGTGGTTAGCCTGTGAGGTGGTGACGTCTTCTCACTAGACGCTATATCCATAACATTTTGAAACTAGGAGAGGCTATTTATTTTATATTACTCATACGTAGCAGGATTGTAATTGTAAAATGTTTGAGGTTTTTCATCCCAGCAGATCGAAGGCTACATAGCACAGCCTAGTCCGGGAAATCACCAGACACCTTTTGCCCTATTGGGGCACGTCAGTGGTGCACATTCCCTCAATTCTCTATGGAGGACCGAACCCATGACTGCTAGAGGCAGGTGCTAACTGGTGAACTTTTGGGATGTAAAACCTCAACAACATTACAACTAACATTCTGCTACTTAAGAGTAATATAAAATAAAAATATGCTCCCCTAGTTTCAAAATGCTATGGATGTAGCGTCTAGTGAGAGGACAGCATCACCTCGCAGGCTAACCACTATCAGTGACAGTGGAAGATAAGTGGTGCTATATTGTTAAGGAACATTTGGTTTCGTTCCTAATATCGCACGAACATCTCTCCCCTTCGCAGCATGGCTTTCTGAAGTCCCGCTCTTGTGTTACCTGACAAGTTGACTTCCTTAACCATCTAACTGAAGCAATTGACTCAGGTCATCAGTGCATTGTCATCTTCCTAAAATGCAAAAGGCTTTTGACAGAATCCCACACAAAAAGCTGCTATATAAATTAAGTAAGTACGGTGTTACAAATCCGCCTCATTCTTGGATCTAATCGTACCTAGTAGGACGGTCGCAAGTTGTGGATATCAACGGTTACATCACTTCACCTAGTCTGGTCACCAGTGGAGTGGTACAGGGCAGTGTCTTAGGTCCGTTACTCTTTCTACCGTATATAAATGACCCAGTTTTTGTTATACAATTTAGGAAGTCTTATTTGTTTGCTGATGATTTAAAGATGGTTTACAAGTTCCCAGGTTTTCAGCGTACCGCTGAACGTAATAATATCCAAAGCGACTTGAAAGCCATTGAGAGATGCGCTGATATGTGGCAGATGATATCGGCAACATCGAAATGTAGTATTCTGGCGTATGGATATCAGATAGCAGCAGAAGTGTCCAGGCTTCATGACGAAGTCATCCCCACCAGCCAGTCTGTTCGTGACTTATTTTTAAACTTAGTGGACATTTAAATCATATCGTGAAAAGGCTAAGCAGTCGATCGAGCTCCTATGCCACCTGCTAACCTTGAAAGAAACCAGATTAATTGCTTTCAAAATCAGTATCTGGCCTTTGCTTGAATATTGCCGTGTTATCTTCAGTAACTTGCGAAAGGTTGACTTGTGAGCCATTGAAAACGTCCAACACGCCTTTACGAAGCGCATATTTGACTATTCAACCGCTCTTTCATACAGCGATAGGTGCAAGCAGTTGAATCTTGAACCTCTGTGGTTACCAAGAATGCAATTAAATCTGTGCTTCCTCCACAAACTCGCGTGGCGGAAAGCATATGCTGGAACCTATCAGCTGCACTTTCGGGAAAATACTACTTACGAAATGAGAGATAGTGCATGTACATTCTATTTGCCTAATTTCAAGACCAGCCTAGGGAGAAATTTCTATCTTCTTATATAGGCTCCATATGGAATAAGCTGTCAAAAGAGTTTAGATGTACTGAACGTTTTTGCAGGTTTAAGAAAATGATAAAGACTTATCTGTCAACGGACAGAGTGAAATGGATCTTGAAAATTCAACCTGATGATGAAAAGCTGTATGAAGAAGGGTCGGATCATGTATGATACCGGAGAACATCGACTCGAATGCACCAGAGAAAACATGATCATCTAGGATGAACTGCTGCAAACCGCTTCTTAAGCTATTCTTAAATGCTACCTATGCGGTTTTACTCCTTACAAACTTAGTTCATACCAACTGTCTTCTGTTTCAAACCCAGAGCAAAATTATTTACCGGTTTGGCGTCCGGAACTATTTTCGTAATTTTCCCCACAAATTGATTAATTCGTAATATTGTTCTGCGACCCCCTTCGCTACATTTGTTCTGCAATGCTAATCATTTCCCCTTCTTTTCTAAAGTTAACAGTCCAGAAACATATACTTGAATTCAGTGATGGCAATAACTGATTCCCTATGCGACTTTTGCCTATGGACAACTCTTACAGTCATCTGTCTCCGGCTGTCACGCCACACAATTTGATCGTATGATCCGCACGATCCATTTCTACGCCGATGTAAAAAATATACCTGCCTATTTTTACATTAACGATATAGTACCTCCTTCACGTAATTCTTCTTTTCTATATTCTTCCTTATTTCATTGTTGGTCACGAATGGACTGATCTCCTGTGGTGACGGATTACAGCTTCCAGATTATAAAAGATTTTACCGATGCAAAGCACATTGTCACAAATAGACTGGCGTATAAAAGGGTGCCATAATTGAATGATCCGCATGACGGACTGGGCTGAGGCTTCATTGCTCAAAATACATGTATAAAAGCAGCCCTAAAGCGAACAGAACATATGATAAACAGGTGATGGCTCATATGCTACTATGCCACACCGGCACACGGCCTGGCATTGCATGGAAGTGCGAGCGAAACCTTCCCAGGGAATACCTTACGTGGAAGCAAGTCCCCTGGGGATGGTTCCACGAGTGGCCGTATTACTATAACTGGGCATCTGTTTAAATCTGCATATGTTATTGTTCCTGGTTGTTTAATTTCTTTAATACCGTAATCCTGCCAATTACTTTAGTACCTGTTTTGGATCCATTGTAAAAAGCGCGAACAAATTGATTATCTTTTACGATCCTGTGGTACACACTGATCAGACAACATAGTTGGACTACACCTCGAATCATCGAGGAATATACCATTTATTTATTTATTTATTTATATCCCAGTTAGTTTGCAAATTATGTAGGTCAGCCAACGTCCTTCATGACTCGATGGCTTAAGCTGCTAGCGGCTTGGCATCTGCCTCTAGCAGTCATGGGTTCCATCCTCCTTAGAGCACCGAGGGTATGCGATCCACTAACGAGCCCCAATAGGGCGAAAGGTATTTGGTGCTTTTCCGGATTAGGCTGTGCTATGTAATCTGTGAACTACTGGGAGGAAAACCAAAAAGTTCCATTATTCTTGCAATGATTTGTGTGTGGATACTTGGGCGACAATTTTCTCTCCAGCTGTGAACCAATATTATGTCTAAGTTTTATTATAGAGAGTTTCCATTGCTTCGGTCGAATTCCCGATTTTATAGATTGGGTTAACATCATTAGAAGGGAAAGCGGTATCTCCTGGCTACCAACATTCATTATAGAGGTTGATAGACCAGCAGGTAAAGGATGAGTCGAAGACCATGCCCGACCAAGGAATGATGATGGTGGAGGTGCTGGTGGTGGTGATGGCGTTGGTGGTGCTGTTGCTGCTGCTGGTGGTGGTGGTGGTGCTGATGCTGCTGCTGATGCTGATGCTGGTGTTGATGCTGGTGGTGGTGCTGGTGGTAGTGATGGTGGGTACTCCAAGACACAATAATGAACTTCCAACCTCTATGTCAAGCGCTACTATGGAACTCTGGCCTAATGAACAAGCCGTCAAGCATGGTGTTTGTCTTCCCGCTCAGCTCAAGCTACTCTAACTGACGAGTCCAAACCAGGACGAAACCGGGCTTTCGTAAAGTGCAATGTTTAGGAAAAACAGCCCCGAAACTCTCCACTTCGGATGTGATTCCATTGATCGAAATGTCATAGACTTGCTGCAAAGCAAACTGTAGCCCAAATCGAGGTTGCGCTTCAGAATCCAGACACACGGCGGGTACTCCAAGACCCAATAGTGATCTTCCATGTTGAGTGCACAGGAAATTTCCTCCGTGGCATGACGTGAATTGGATACATTAGTGACAGGGAGATTAACATTATGGGTAAACTTTATGGCAAACATCGGTTTTCAAGGGCGACTGTTCAGATTTCGTGCTAGCACTGTATGTTGAAATATTACTATTTTTGGACCACTCTTTCCAATAGGTTCCTATTTGCCCCAATCAAAGCAGCTTTTAGTTCATTATTCACGACGATACGAAATGTGAGGCAACAGAAAACGCATGCGAGGAACCGTATGAATAGGGTGAGTGGGGCGAAACTCAAGAAACAATGAGGAGTAGTCGCGTATTCTTACCGCCAACAAAACAGAAATTAATGAAGGTTCGGACCATCTCAGGGATGTTAAACCACATTGATACCAAACAAGTTTTGTGTTAATTTTATGAAGTCCTAAAACGGCACAGTCTGCGACACCTAAGGAAGTAGACGATAGATGTGTAGGTTTTAATTTATTGGTCGGTTAGCTGTCAGGAAAATTACTGATGACAAGGTTCTTAGAACCTACAATAGTTCATGAACTTCAGTGGCAATATTAGCTATAAAGTTATTGAATCTATCCACCTGTTCCGCGCATTGGGTTTTGGCAGGACCTGAATGTACTTCAGTAGTCTTAGCTGTCTTGTGCTTTTTCCACAGCACTAATGCGGGTCCTAAATTATCTTCAATCGGTCTCCAAAGGGGATGTTTGTGGTGTTTTCAAGGCAATAGTTGAGGTAGTATGATTGGTTTGTGCTTTTTCTCCAACTGCTTACTCGCTGTAGGAGGTGATACTTTTACTGTCATTGTGGCCTGCAGTAATTCCAAAAATCGGTTCGACGGAAAAGGAGAGTTCCGAAACTAGTGTGTAGAATTTTCGCTTGTTCATGTTTAACTGTGCTTGAATGAATATTTATACCGAGAGTATATGATTACAGACACTAGAACAGCAAACTACGGATGACCGCAGTGGGTGGTGATATAGTGTAAAGACTAGTCAATAAACAAGATGGAGTGGATCCATTAGCTTAGTATACATTATAATAGGGGTAGCAAGAGAATAGCGATCATAAGCACCTGTATGACTTCGCGCCACTTTTCGTTGCGTGGTAATCGCTATTAGTGTAAGTCCGAAATTTTACGTCCGTCGCTCCAGGTTTATCGGACATGTTCGCGTCGAGTCCGGCGGTAACTGAATGGGCGGCGGACGGTCGCTGCCATCCAGGGAACTATGGAAGCAGAACAAATCGACATGGGAATTACTGTCCAGTGGCGACAGTGACTGTTGCGAGGGTGGAATAAATTGACAAAGTTCGCTTTGTAAAGCGGCTGGTAGGAATGTCAGTCTTATTTTTTGATGACGCTCAAAATAGTTTTCCGAAGAAAACAACAATATTTCTTGTAGAATACGAGAGAAGAGATATTCCCCGTCTATATTCAAGCACTTGTGACTTCGAGCTTGCATGACGCGGTGTGGTGGTGGTTCGCCATTGAAAGATCCAAATGATGAAGATTAATAAGAGGGACCTGCAAAGTAAAATATAATGATAATACTTGGGTCGTTTTGACAATAATTCTGAAGAATTGAGGGCAAAGTGCTCAGGAGGACAGTTCGCTGCAAGCGCTCTCCGTCCAGTTTACGGAGACAACGGCAACTGGATGGTATGAGTGAAACCTCAACCTGCAGTAAGTGTTATCATAAACCTCATCCATCATGCGGCGATATTATGCTATTCTATGAAGTAACCTTAATCGAAATGGTTTAAGCTCAAACCCAGAGCTAGCAACGACGCGAAAGTAATGAAGAACAGCGTGCGCACGTGCAAGTGGTACTAGTGAATTCGGAATTACGTTAAGGGCGAAAGCACTGTAAAACTGTTCATGTACAGTCACCACATCCCCGCAGTTTAAAGGAAGTTCCAGAGTATTTTTAATGACGGCGATCTTCGTTCTTTAGCCTCTCAAAACCCCGCGATTGCTGTGGTGGAATTTCCGGAGCCTCTTCGTCCGTTGAAGTTCAATCTGGAATAGACTCGTCAACAACCTCAGTATTAGCATGAGAATTACATGTAAATTTATCATAATGCCTATCATGCCCATAGGCATCCGATAAGCCAAATATTCGACACATACAGTAACCCAAGTTGTTGAGGATTTTTGCACGTGATGCTCGAAGATCATTACCATGATGGCAGACAACTTCGGCGGATTCCAGGCATGAGATATTTGTTTGAAGTACGCTTTACTTGAACAACTTTGCCGGGAAATCTCCGGTGGTCGAATTAGGGGCTTTCCTGTATTGCATTTGGAAGTTGTTAGCGCCTCTGTCAAAGTCAACTGAGGTTGTCGGTTTAAAGAAAGCGACTGCACTTTTATGAACACGCACAAAATTTTCTGCAGCACCAATGAATTGTGGGTGACTAGATGAAGTGTAAGCGTGGTGGAAAACAGTCCATTTATTCCACTTACGTACGTTTTTCGCACTGAACTGTCTACCGTTGTCTGTAACCAAAACAGTCGGTACTCCTTCGCGACTGATGATCTTGAGGAGAGCTGTGACGGTGAAGTCTGAATTAACTGATTTTTTAAAATATACTTCTGACCAAAGAGAAATTTTATCCATTAATAATAATGCGTAGTATTTGTCCAAATATGGACCACATTAGTTAAGATGTACGCGTTGCCATGCCTCAAATGACATCAGCCAAGTAGTCCATTTCTTTGGTCTGGAATGTATTTTGCTCGAGCAACTAGCACAGTTCTTGGCCGTGTGGAGAATGTCAGAATTCAGCTCTGGACCCCAGCAAGTCAACCTAGGCAAGCACCTCATTTCTTTCACACCCAGGTGGCTAAAGTGCAAGTCCTCCAACACAGCAGATCGATGTTTAGGAAGAATAACAATTCGATCTTGGAAACATAAAATTCCATCAGGCGTAACGTAGGGTTAGTCGCGCAGCTTGTAAATCTGTGGAAATCGTCTTTTCCAATCAGAATTCCATCCTTTGCGGATAGACGACAGAACAGAATAAGACTAGGTTACTGAAGCATCTATTTCCCGATGAGGTTTTCAACAAGAACATAAGCTTGATAGCCCAGCAGGATTTGCATCCGGAAACATTGATCTGCATTTGTCAAATGAGTACTGCAGATTGTGCGGAAACCTATGCACATAGCATCATGAACATCTGGTATAGTTGGGACAACCAATTCACCAAAGGACATACACTGACACGCGCATAGACAAACACACACACACACACACATTTATTCGTTTCTCAGCTGGCCTACTACCACGGCAGAGTCAAGGTGACGAACGCATCCTTTTGTATATATAGGGTGGGGCCCAATTGTTTAATGACCACCGCTTCGCCATATCGTAACATGCGCAAGCTGCAGTATAAACTTGATAATATGCAGATAAAATTTTCTGGATGTAAATCGTGCGGAGTTGTCATCCTAACGTTCTTGTTAAGAATGATATTACTTCCTTGTATAACAGACAAGCTGGGAGTGGCTTAACGTAATTGATTGGATTAAAAAGCATTCTGGACGACCAATTTCATCAGAATTAGCATAGCATGATAAATATTCAACTTGCGGAATTTGTGTAGCACTAAGTGCTCTATGTCATTGGAATATACTGCAATCGGTATGCTCCAAAGCTTTACCAATGCTGCGGAAGCTTTAGACAAATATTATGGGGATGAAAATTGCACTTCAAGGATTCATTGTTAGTAAAAATTGTAAAATGTATGCCAACCAGATTTTTGTGTAGGCGTGAGGTTGTCAAAATCACTGCAAGTGCTGCTGCCATTGTTTGTGAATATCAGCGTTCAGTTGGGCTGAGACGTCTGGAAACACAGCACGGGATGACCATTTTGTTCCAGTGCTGACCCGATACCAGTAGGCGATGCATCTGTAATTACGGTGGATGGTGGTTTTGGTGAAACTGACATAAACAGCCTCCGTGGACAGAAATGGAAGCATAGTGCTCAGTGTATCCTCATGAATTTGGGACCACGCAAAGGTGTTCTTAGATCGTACTTCAAACAGCAGCTCCGTCTTTGCAGAAAAGTTGTGCCTAAAGCTTGAGTAATACTGCAATTACCCCATCAGTGAAGGAATTTCGTCTAAATTCTCCGAAGTAGATACTTTACGAAACAGTAAAAAACGAGTAAGATCTGGGGGAAAACCACTTTCGTCAACTAGATACCCAAGACAGGAAAAATTTGTTGTACCAAAAATACACTTCGACTGGTTAACTGCCACATTAAGTAAACGAAATATTTCCAACTGTACAAAGTCTCACTTATGAATGGTTCTTGTAGGCGCATGTGCAATGACATCATATTGGTATACTGAAATACCGGTCAAGTCGGATATCATGGAATTCTAAACAGATTGGAAAATTGAGGATGACACTGAGTTCAAATGCCAAAAATTTGTAGCGAAATAGACCAAATGGTGTATTAATGGTGGTGAGAGCACTGGACTGTTCATCAAGAGGAACTTGCGAGTAGGCGTCTTTCAACTCGAGCTTCGAAAAACCCTTGGATCCGCTCAACGGTTGAAAAATATCCTCCGGTTTAGTAGTAGTGCCGTACTTTTGTAACAGGCAGTTGTTCAGTGTAGCACGGTAGTTGTAACAAATTCTGTTACTCCTACCTTTTGAGCAGAGCAACGATTGTTGTGGTCCAAGCGAAAATATGAACTGGCGAAATTATGCCTTTTTCAGCCATGTTGTCTGGTGCTTTCATCACAGGCTGCCTAAGATCGAGTAGAATGGTTGTCTATTTATGAACAACGGAGTGCCCTGAATATCAAGCAAGACAAATTCAACACGCATGCCAAGTGAGGCATTGAAACCTTTTGTGACCAGCGAACGAAATTTTGATTGAAGTGTGTCAGAAATTATTGACAACAAAATATTTAACACTTTCAAGCACTTCGGCCCTAGGATGAATGGACCAGATTCCATGACAAGAAATGTACGTTTGCACGGATCAGACTGCCCATTTGAAAGAAATAATTCACAAGAACCAAGGATATAAATTTGCTGTCCAGCAACCTCTAACCGAAACAGTAGTCGGTCTTAGTTACACTTCGGGGATTAGACTTTTACGATACAACTTGGGAAGAAAAGAAGCCATACTACTCGTATCTATAATGTTGGAATGTTGTGATACCCCACTGACAACAAATTGGTTTTTTATGGGTAATGCTGATCAGGGGAACACACAGCAAAGCAATGGACTGGAACACATCATAGAGATAATGCTCACCTGATGTTTATTGTACCAAACAAGTACTTTACTCCGACAAACAACTTGAAATGATCAAGCTTTGGCAAATATAACACTTGCAATTGCGGAACTTGCAAGTTAGCCTAGAATATTTCTACCCCCAATACTTACAGTTGTTCCGACGGTTTTCTCAAGAAGTAATACTTGGTATGTATGTCATTGTGGGTAGCAGACTTCCTAAATTGCCGCCGCTGTTAATTAGCAGGTTGCATCTTACTGCCGGAATAATATGGCAGGTGCTTCTCTCTCTACCGCTCACAAATCTTCAAATTACTCGCAAATTGCCCTGACGGATTGTAAGGTTTGCTCAGGAATAATTAATAATTTCTTTTGCACGCAGGAATGATTGAATACGGCTACCAGAATATCTCGAAGTTGGATATGCAACTAGGCGCCAAAATTGAAGCGTGCAGCTTGCGTCTGAAGTTGCAGTATGAAAGCACCAATATACTGTTTATCCTTACGCAAAAGCATGTGAGATTTAGCCCGTTCAGCTGCCCCAAAGTTTGCTAGTTCAACATGTTTCAGCAGCAGCTTTTTTATTGTATCATGGGGCAGCGAAATTGGATGGTTATGGAACGAAAGGTTCTTCAGCAGTGAATAAACATCCTGTCCAATAGCAGTAAGAAACTGGGTGGTTTTCTTTTCAGCATTCGAAACTTTCTTAAGAATGCTTCAAATTTCAAAGCGTTCAAGATAATCGTCGATTTGCAAGAGCAGAAATACCCAAGTTGCACAGATCTCTGAATAAAAACGACTGATCGCAAGGCCATTTGCGGTATTCTATGAATTAACCTTAATCGAAATGGATTAGGCTCAAAACCAGAGCTAGCAACGCTGCGGAAGTAACAACGGGCAGCAAGCGCACGTGGAAATCGTATTAGTGAATTCCGAATAGCGTTACGTTCGAAAGCACTGCAACACAAGAAGGGTACAATATTGTACATCTACAATCACCACAGCTATGCATAAGTTTGCGTATTTATGGCGCTCCTCCCTACTGTGGAATTATTCCATGTCATCGTATTGCAGAGCAGTACTTTACACCTATTCGAATAGGGAGCTATCAAGTATATCCGATTGCTAGTTAAACACAAGAAAACTTCGCTTGATTTGTCACGTTTTTCAGCTAATTCCATCCCCACTCCCAATCAGCAGGCTAAGCCTAGTCTGGAAAAGCTCCAGACGCCGGCGTTTTGATCTAGATTGTGTTGTGGGGAATTGCTCATTGACAGAATCGGTCTCAGAGGGAGGTCCAACTTGTGCACTGCTGACTTGCTGGAACAAGAGGTGGGGCTGCTAACCAGCACCCTCCTAGACAATGGGTAACCCCGGTCCTTCATCGCTCAGTTTAGTGCTGAGGAAGAGAAAACATGTGGGCCCACGGTACCAAAGGTTAAGGTAACCATGCAATTGCCATTCAAGTGCGACGACGTATGCCAGCTTTTTCAACGCCGGTCGAAATCCGCAGTGGCGCGCGCATAACCTGCGGCGGAACCAGTACTCCTCTGCACAACGAACCGTATCTATACTCCATCGGTTAAACCCACGCTGTCGCTGTCCAGCCGTTCACACACCCTTTACCAATTTACATGTATTTGCAAGGCCGAATACCTGGGCATGACAGAACGGCGGAGTACATACCAACGTGGGTGAGTAAACACGTTTCGCAGATGGCCACGTCCACCCCCTTGAATGCGCAGCCCAGGAAGCGAAATGAAGTTCCATACAAACAACCAGCTTCATCAATCGCGCGCCATCTGCTGGCTAACAATCACTGTGTAGACCCGTGCGGGAGTACCGTGTTATCTATACATCAATGAACCCTCCAACTTTAAGATATGCTGATGCCATGGCTATCAAACTACTCGGCCCAACTCTGTGTGTGCAGAAAGACGCATTTGTGACCCTGGCCTTGCCGTGGTAGCAGGCCCGGCCCAGATGACAAAGTGACATGAAAGCAGGTGCGCACAGTTTGGTCAATTTGCCATTTTAACTGCGCTCTTTCTTGATGCTATAAATTCACACTGTAGTACGCCATTGAAGATATGCAGAGAAATTTTTCCGGAATTAACTCATGCGGCACTTTATGTTAATTTTTCTGCTATAATTTTGGAATCATTTAGACTAATTAACATAGTCAACCGGAGAACACCCAAGTCACTACAGAACTCTCAGCCTGATGCGCCTAGTCTGTTTTTTCAACTCAGTACAGTATTTTGAACCACGGCCAGCCGAAGTAACGCTTCCGGCAGGAAAAGATGTGGAGGTTATTCTATGTCAGCCTTTGCTTCCAAACTACCTTATGCACTACTTACGTTTTGTAGTTTCTTTTGCACTTATGGCGGAAGTATAACAAAACCCAGATGAATACACTAAACATAATGACATAAATCTGGTCCTTTCCACGGTGTCCATGAGCCTAACAATTCAAGCAAACTATAGGATCCTACTCATGGAAGCAGATATGTGGCGCACAGCAGTGTAGCGTTCTCTCATAAAAATGCAGTTACCATTTGAACCACAAGATTATCAGTGTAACTCAACTGCAACAAGCGTTGTGCTCGAGTGCTAAAGGTAACACTGCAATCTAAGCTGATGTCGAAAATGGCACTACAAATGTGCTACGATATGCCAGACAACCGCCGTCCAAAACGTGCGTAAACGCGATGAACCCACAAGCAAAAAGATAAAATCACTGAAAAGACAGGACTGGTTTGCGACTTTTTCAGCATGCAGCTCCAAACCTGGATGCTTTCAAAACCCTCCGACGGCTGAAGTAATCACTGTTATCAGCCAAGCACGGATACTTAAAATTTTACCCTGTGTGAACTGCATAATAAAACTACTGCTGACGCCTGATGCTATTATGGTCATCCATAACTGGCACTTGATATATACATACATTTACGCGCTGCTTACCTCGGAAGACTACACCAACTAGTAAACCAACACGCAAGTTCGTCTAGGTAACCTAAATAAGCCTCGCATTCGTCTGGTCTCAACTACTCGGGACATCGTCATAGTACTCAAAACAGCGCCGAATGCTGAGAGGACTGATGCTGAGACACCGCTGCCCGGTAGGACTATTCTACTTAATGATTCACCCAGGAGAGGTGGAAGCCTACTCTGTTATTACCAATCTGACCAAAGTATTTATATTATCGATGGCCTTAAAACGCAAGTTGTCGATTCGCTTTGGTGCCTTCTGCGCCACCGTCCAATGTTTAACTTGCAAATGAGCCAATGTCTAGGTTCTGTCATGAAGCGTGTCCTGCGATCTTCATACAATCACATCCTTCCTACAGGGACTTCGTTCAACACATAAACAACATCCTTGTTGCTGTCAGTGAGCAATCCAAAGCAACATAAAGAGTAATCACCTAGTTATTGATGATCAACCTTGTCATCTATCCCACACAATTTCGAACGACTGAAGACCATCTGTTTAAATTCTCGTGCTCATCAACGAGAAACTAATGGTCAGTACCCTAACCAAATCTGTGCAGGTCGCCCACAGCAATCGTGCGGCGCTGCGCTTCCGTTATCTAAGCTATTTACAGCACATCTGTGGAAATACCGAGAAAACAAGTATCTTTCCACATTTCGACGGACTGCAGCAACTACAAAGTGGCTGGTACAAGCTCCTATCCACATGTATTTCGAATCTCTGCGGAAAACAGAAAAACTATATTGTACCTATACCCGCGCCGAAGGCGTTCTCAGCAAGCTTTGCGCCAGCCCCAAACGTGTGGGATCATAGTTTAATTAAAAAAACATCTTGAGTTGAGGTCACTGAAGCTTAGATGGCTATTCAAGAAGTTACACTAATACGCAACCAGCTTCCCAGCATCGCTGGTTTCTGATTCTCTATTATCGCAGTGACTTACAATATCTGGCAGATAATGATCCGGAAACGCAGCTCACTGAATCTCTACGGTGTACTTTGTGTTTCAGACACGATGACAACTGCTTTGGCGGCAGTTGTTTGAAGCCCTTCTGTTCCTACACGATATCGGCGTTGACAATAGTATACTCCCAACTTGCAGCCACGTTATTACCATGGGCGATTCCAACGTACAAGACCTAGACGTCAGGGCGTTTTACAATGAAATATTTGAGATCGAATTACTAAAACGTATCCCAGTTAATCAAATTCACGATAAAATTATTCCGCCCACCAGCACATAGATTTTGATTAACCGTACCTCGTATTTACAACTAAGGAACACATGTCGACAGGCCATTAAGAGATACCCCACCAGGAATTAGAGATCGTTAACATAATGTACAAGTATGTATGTTAAGCTTCGTTACCAGGACATGATTAAAGTGAGCCTCTCACGTCCTAATTTTGAGTGCAGGTCATGGGAATCAAAGGCGGTTGATCGGCGTGCATGGCGAGATCTAATCACGAAGGCAGTTGCCGAAGTGCGGAAAAAAGACCTCATACATGCAGAGAAGAAGCGGCAAGTGCGGAAGCGGCAAGCAACGATGGGTTGTACTCCATCGACAGCGAGCGCGTGGTGCTGTGGCACATGCCGTCCCGGGTGCCTGGGTCAGGCAGGCCTAGGGAGCCATGAGCGAGACTACTCGGGGCCACCGCTAAAGTGCTGACTGGTCCTGCAAAGAACTTAGGAAGAACGGGCTCAGCGTTTGTAGTACGCTGCATTCGATTTACTAACCCCGTGCTTGCATGCTAAGTCTCCTTATTTCAGGTGGTGGGTTTGCAATTTTGTCCTAATGCTTTTCTCATATTAATATTTACCTGTGCTATCTTCTATAAACTTGCACACTTCCCTTAAGCAAATTGTAGTTAATTTCGATAACATTTCCGCAGTTGTGGCATTTTCTCAAGATATAGTTTCTGATGTATTTTCAACCCCTCGCGATTTTTGCAACCAATTTAACTCAAACACTCATTTAGTGAAGAGTTATGTCTCCGTATCTGTATGCATTATTCGGTCTATTTTACTTAATATCGTCGATGCAAGTGATTGGTTGTTGTTTGATATCCCGGTGTGGCTGCGTTTAACGTGCATGTTGGCAAGGAGGCTACCTGTCTATTACCCACTACCCCGTCCATACTGGCTCTAGGAGACAGTTGGCCGTTGCTGGAGATGCCGGGGTGCACGGTCCTTGTGACCTGGCTAGGATCAAAGAGTGCTTCCATACACTCAGTGTGGAACGGACCACCGTCCAGCCACTGGCTTGTGTGCGATTGATTCCACAAATACAGCGTGCTTGTGTTTGCCTGTGAAGGAGTGTGGGCCGGCTCCGTAGATGAAACGTGGCTCCCATCCGCATGCCTCCCGGTCTTATTCCTTCGGCTTTACACTGGGTATGGCGTGTGCGGTTGGAGCTGTGGGTGGTGCAGCGCAAACCGCCCATGGTCTATCTGCAGGCGCAGGCGTCCTGTGGCTGGCGACAGTGACAGGCAAATCCGAAACCGGATGCCGCTAACCATATACTGAACCAAGGCCCGCCACTGCGCACCACTACATACTGTCGGATTTGATTACGATGATCGACTGGGACTACTTGAAAGGTTGTTCCCCTAATAAAGCCTAGACTCAGCTTGCTGGACGACTCAGTTATCTGATTGTAACTGCCGCAGAATCGAAACGGCTTTGTTTCACTAAGCTTTCGTCGCTTGGCATACGAAATATTCAAATATACTAATCAGCAAAGTATTCAGATTAGAATGTTTACAGAGCCAGTCTTGGTCCCGAAATCTGTAGCGTCTAGGTGGTCCAGAGTAACAACTGCAATAGGCCTGTCCATCAGGAAAACTTAGCTCTCCAAAACACCTGGGTTGCAACTATTCCAAAGATGTAAACAGTTGGTTCCATTCAGGCATTTCATCAAAGCCGAAATAAGACATAGATTGCGATATGTCAGCATTTCGATTATTCTCCTCTGCCACATATACAGTAATACAAGCAGAAACACACACAAATATGTACATGAGAAAAATTGGCAAACCAACCAAAACCTCAACATCATAACCAAGGCAAACTAATTGATTGCTTTAATAGTTTCGGTCCACCTGGCACAGGTTGATAGGCCCTAATTATCAACGCTTCAATGCTTGTCAACGGTATCGGGTTCCGGTTGCGTAATTGCACTTTGAACACGGTCTTCGGGTCCATATTGTGACCAGTTGTCATGAGGTGCTTGGTGGTGGCTGAGGACGGAATCCGGTTTGTTCTGGGGGCGCTCCGGTTTGTTGCGTCATCATTTGTTCCACCCACTTTCGCAAGAGTTCAGCCACTCTCTGAGCCAACTGACGGTAAGTTCTGCCTATGTGAACGTCACTATAACTGCAGGTGAACTGCTAAACTACATGAGAGGCCGAACTAGATGAAGAGTAGCTCGAAAGATCGTGGAAAACATGTCTCCGTGTAGGATGCACGAGGCACAACTGGGCAATCATGTATGTGCGCGTTAGGACGGACCTGAGTTTGCGTCTGATGTCATTTTCCCCATGGTCTTCCTTGAAGGCCAGGAACAGATAAACGGCTTTTTTCCCTGCCTTTTGCACCGGTAGTTCCTTTTTGGGCGCCTGCTGTGCACTTGGATGGATTTTCAGGGTAATCATTCGACACTAAGGTCCTAGGCAAAAACTTCTCTTCAGCTTCCAGTGTTTCCGGATTACAAATTCGTCTGGTCTTGTAGAACAGCGTTTTCACTAGGCCGCTTTTGTATGCAACCGTGGCGAAACGGAAAAAGTGAAGGTACTGCCCACTCAGGTTGCCTTGCAAAAAACGGTACGCTGCAATGTACCTCCGTCCCTCTCCTTAATGAGGATATCCAAAAATGCCAGGCAGCCGTGCTGTTCCTTCTCGTGGGAGACCAATAAGTTAGGGTGACTTGATTGTAGACTGGTTGACAGGCGGGTAACATTTTCGCTGTTGGTGAACACCAGAATGTCTTCCACACAACTTTGTATAATCTTGCTTCACTAATATTGGCAGAAACTTGTCTTTCGATGAAGCCGATAAAGAAATCTGTTAAAACCGGTCCCAGAAGCCTTCCCATGGCGACTCCGTCGATCTGCTTGTATGCCGTCCTCTCAAACACAAAAGGCACATTCGCTGTACACAGCAGAATCACGTCTCTTAAGTATTCCACATGCAGGACCACATACATGTTTTGACACAGGATGAAATGACATAAATCATCAACTGTTTCCTAAAGTGACACGTTTGTGAATGGAAAGTCCACGTCAATAGAGTACATACTTTACGAACCCAGTTAGGATTGTTCTAACGTCTCGGCTAGTTCAAATGAGTCTTTCAGGCAGTGCGTAGCCAGGACTTTACGTACGGGATCTAAGAGCTGCGCCAGCCACCGGGCAACGTTGGGATAAGGCGAGTTTTTCATGCACATAATCCGACACAGTGGGTTACCTGGCTTGTGTGACTTAGGCGTGCCCCTCACTCTCGGTGTCTGCGTCCCAGTCAATTTCAGCTACCTGTACTGCAACACAGTGACGTATCCGTGCAGCAACCGTATCTAAAGTTTTCTGGGCACCTGGTTCTCTACCGAGATGTTATTCTCCGGTGTTGTGTCTATCAGGAACTTACGTCCATCACCTAAAATAGACTCAATTTCTGAAAAGCTGTCATCCTTGTTCATTATTATAACGCCTGATCCTCTACCTGGCTGCAGGAAGGTTACGTGTGCCATTTCTTTTAACTCTCTGATCGCCGCATAGTGTTCAGCCTTCAGACCATATCTTCAGCTTATTGGCATATGGAAGAATTGGTTCGAAATATCCACCAGTTTTGCCAGAAACCAGGCCGCATCTTTTATGGATCGTGGCGAGAGATCACTGAGCTGGTCATAAAGATACTCAAAGTGAGTCTGCGTGCTGAGCCTGTCTAGCGTCTTGAGTGGCAACCGATATTTCGTTCCAAGCGAAAGCACTTCCAACTGCGGGCGAGTGAACGGAGCAGTTGATAGATTATGGAGCAATGGAGCAATAGTTTATGACAGGCATAAAAAAGCGCATGCTTGACATGTCCCGTAGGATGGTGAGGGTAAAAATCGCAAAATAAAACGCCGTGTCATTAAAAGAACATGTGAAATACATAACTCATCAAGGGGTTTGGTGTTGCACAGCCTATATGACGTAGTGTTAGTGTGTCAGGATATCGTTAAGGCGTTTTTTGAAAAAGAATAAAGTAGGGGTATTAATTACATGTTTCGGAAGGACTTTCCAAGGCTGTGACAATCGGAGCGAGAATAAGTTTCGTCGTCATTCTAGTCAGCTGTATTACGTTGTCAGCTTAAACTGATAACCCTTTAGAGATGTGTTTTGACTGCGTTTCAAAAGCGAATGACATGTGTGCCTGGGGTTTCTCACGATCCGACACACCAGTATGAGCTCGTCTCTTAGACGCCGTTTACGTCCGCTGTATAATTTGAGGGTTTTTAGCCTGAGGAAGTAGGGAAGGCGGGAAAATCCTCTAAGGTTCTTTGTCGCCTTGCATTGTGCGGTATCGAGCGTAGTGATGTGGTGCTTCAGCCAGGGTTGTCACGTTGCGACCTCACGTCTGCACCAAGCATTTTCAGAAAGTTTGAGGCACCAGATGGCTCGAACGTTCTAAGAAGAATGCCGAACTGTTGGTCGGTCTTTTTGAGGCCTTTTCGGTCTGCTTTAAACACCGAAGGTCTTCTTGCACAAACAGACCTAGATCGCACCCATAAGAAGCTCGATGTGGAATTTCTGGTCCTAGACGGTATCTGTGAGTAATCTGACGGCGCATGTTCATGATTTTGCGCTTCTTGATGTTGAATTGCAACGTGTTATCAATGGAGCTTGTGTACGCTTTATCTAGGTCATCCTGTACGGCTGTGTAATCTACCTCTGAGGCGATAGCACGACATATCTTCAGGTCATCTACTAATAGCAAATAGTTTGAAGACAGCACATTTGCAAGGTCATTTGTGAAAACTAGGAACAGGCGTGGCCCGACTACCGAGCCCTGAGATATGCCACACTGAACTTCGATTGGTTCCGACTGGGTGCTACTAACCCCCACATTCAAGTGACGTGGACCGCGAAAGTAGCCTGACCTTCCTAGAACGGAATCGCCGACACCATTATTCTGAAGTTGTGCAGTAGAATGCGAGGGACCAGGCTGTCGAATGCCTCTGAGAAGTCCGGGTAGACTGCATTCAATCCTACAATGGCCTTCACAGATTCCATCCAGCTTGTAGTAACAATCAACCAATTAGAGTTTCAGGACCGAATTTGGCGGAATCCGTGCTGCTACGAAACGAGACTCTTGTTATTTTCCAGGTACTCTATAAGCGCCTCAGCTACAACGGACTCCATGATCTTGGAGAAGAAGCGTAATCGGACCATATTTCGTTGGTTCTGCACGTCGACCACTTTTGTAGATTGGAGTGTTGATCCTGTGTTTCCACACCTTGCGGACGTGCATCTCATTAGGACATCGCTGAAAGAGTGTTGCTAATGGTTCAGCTAATCTCATGGCGGCAAAATTCAATGCCTTCAGGCGAATGCCGTCCGCACCCGGGGAGCTGTATTCGAACAAGGAGATCAGCAGCTTCAATACAGCTGCGGTTCTGAAAGGTATGCGGTTAAGGCCTGACGGCGGCATGAGCTGTGTTGACATGTTGTAGGATGGTTGCACACTGGAAGGTACGGCCAAAGTGTTATCCAAGAACCTTGGACGCCTCTTGTGCCGTTTGTGTTAACACGCATGCTGTGTGCAGAGCCGGAATTCTGTGGTAGATACCGACAGTTACGTGACATGCTGATAATGGCCTGCCGGATTCTGAGGAAACCTAGCCGCACTTGCCGCCACCTAATGCATCCTAGCAGCCACCCGAAACTGAAGAGTCGACTGTTCAAGATGTCAACACAATACAGGTGGATCGATAGTCACCGGTACGACGGCTCTTTTCATTTTTATCGTTGCTTGAACACCCTCGCTAATTACGTTGTTTCCACTACCGCTTTATCTGCGTTTTGACTATACATTGATTTTGCCTTAACGAACCTACGTTACAAATATAGATTACGTAAACCAAGATCACTTCTAACCTTAAAACCGTGAACTAACCACATTTCCTTACATAATCGAGATATACGCCTTTACGCACTCCTCAATGTGGACACTATAGTATGTCCCCAAACCGCTTCTCATGTCGTCTGTATTTTCATTTGCAAATTGTGTTTCTCATTCCATCCACCCCTCATTACTTGTTGAGCACTTACATAGTCATCCGTAATACACAACGGTTCCACTAATCCATTGAGATGCTCTCAAACCCACTTCTAGTAGTCGATTGTTCACACCTAGCCGCATAACCTCTCGTTTTCACCTAGATGGCATCTGTCACCTCATTAACCGAGGTAGTGGCTAATGCTTTTGAAACCACACCAATACTCGCTAAGCAAAAACGTCCTTCCTGAGCTAATGGACCCTAAAATGCATGTCTATACGTGAATCAGCCTGACGCGCTGCTAAAACCTATGCGAGCACACACGCTTTGAACTCCCAAATAAATCAAAAATGTGTAGTCAAATGCATCCGCGAAGTCAAACGCAGGCAGTAACCCTATTTAGCAGTGAAATTCAGATACTCATAAATTATTTACGGGCTGGTCAACAAGATCCGAAGGGTGCAGAGCTGAACCACAGTGCTGCGTGCAACAGATGGTCCGGTACTATATACACAAGAGTCGAGCGGTGCACTCCGTCAGTATTTCATCTACACTCCCCAGATTGAATCGTCACACTACCTACGGATTCACTGTGCCAAGCCCTAGTTGCGTGTGTGCGAAATGCTGGCTATTGGCCTGGCTGCCAAAGATATTGATCAGGGATTTTGGTTCCGTGTCCATTTGACTCACGCAATTCCAGTCTGTGCGGCAATTCCCTTTTGGTGTACAGTTTCTATTGCAGGTTGCGCATATAACCGTCTTATTACTCAGTCTTGTTTTCTGCGTTCGTCTTGGAGTAACACCCACGTTGGATGCAGCTAACACTGCTCCCAGGGTTAAGTCGCGCATCATCCACTGCGGTGAATGCGGTGTAAAGCATGGTGTCTTTGCGTGTGTGCAGTTTTCTTGGCTTGGACGACATAAACTCGAAGCCACTAAAGACAGTAGCCATGAATATCGCCGAACCGTTGGCTTGGTTCATTCCAATTTGCTCTGATGAAATGCAGAGTTGAAAGCATGGAACAGTCACTCCTATTTACACGAATGATAATCGTGCGAAGCCCCCTAGTTATGACCAATAGCCATCCATCCGGAGCTATCTAAAGTTATGGAAGATAACATCACAAAGGCGCTTATGGGACCAAATTAAAGTTTAGTGTATTGTACCCTATCGATCGGTACTAAGATCATGTTTGATACTGAATGCATTTCCGTTATAAAGAAAACACATACGACTTGCTTTGTTTCTGCTGTAAAGTAATGGCAGTACTGTGTTCGCGGCAAGCCACTGTGTCTAGAGTATACCTCGAACTACGGTAGGCGAAATGAAGGGAATCATTCGGGCGAACGTATCATTCAGTACCTTCAAAGCAATAAAAGTGCCAGCGATGGGTCTATATTTCTTATGTCCTATAGTTGCAATGGTGTGATACTGACACTTTTCCAGCAGTCAGAGGTTTTGTGTTAATGTACACCCATTGTATATACAGACGCAAGAGGCGTTGCTAAAAGTCAGCACAGTATTTGAGTACAATGGTAGATAGTTTCTCCTGACCACTAGTGGCTATAACAAGTTATCCACAGTTACACTTTTAACAGGAGGCAGAGTATACAGGGCACAGGACATGAGAAAAGGGAGGCTCTGAGGATATAGCAGTTTTGCAGTTACAGAACTCCTGGTACAATTTCATAACATTCACATGGAAACAGCGCGCCCGCCGAGTAGATTAGAGTACCAGTCAACGGAATGACTGTCTTTCAGCTTGTAAGGTCCACTTGCAAAATGATGCAACAAATCACATCCATATTTACCACATAGCTGGTTATTCAATTGCTACGATGATGTTTCGGTGTTTTTTGACATGTTTGATGCTATATATGAGTGTCTTTTTGTTGCCGTGTATTCACCTGTCGTAAACGCCTACTGTCGTAGCGCTGACCTATCACTGTCTTGTGCCGCCTCCAATGCAGCTGGGGAAAAACCATAGGAGTCCACCTTACTGAGAAAAGAGGGTTTATCAGAATTATATTTATCAGACATGCGTCATCACACTGAAATTTAGGCAGTAAAATTCCATCCCCGTTTGCCAAGTCCGTTGGATATGTGCCGCTTTGTTGGCCTGGTCACGCCTGCGGGATCGTTGGTAGTTCTCCGACCGCTTGTTATTTAGAGACCTGGAGGTATTTCTTACATGCCGCTGCTCAGAAACCTTAGCCCGACGAACACAACGACTGCGCATCTGACTGATGTTTGTTACGGCCAGCTACCCGGACAAGAATTCACTGAGATAGCCGAGTTGATGACGTCTAAGGAGCCCTTGTTTTGCGCCGACAAATTGCATTCCAGCAGTCGACCTTTTGGCCTCTCTAACATCCCCTTATAAACACAGCCTTATTTTGTGCCTCTTAAGCTGATAAAGCAAACAATCATTGGATCGTTTTTGTTTAGAGTACTATCATTAGTAACAAGCCCCCTCTACTGTCTCACCTTATTTGTAAACAACCATTACAAGGATTGGTGTAACAACACAACTAAGAATAGTTCCAATTTCTGTACGTTCTTTATCAAAACTACTTGGCAAAAGCAATCAAGAACCAGGTCGGGAATGGTTTTGAGTTTAAAATATTACACTACCTCTAACGATAATGTTGGTGATGATGTATTTTAACCGACTTTTACATTGGTCGTGCAAAGATATGCAATATTGGCACTGCAAGTTATCCCTTGCAGAAAATACCATGAGTGAAATGAGTTAAGCATAATTCAATATGATCATTTTTTCCATCAAAGAGATATAGAATGCCAATATGGGGAACCTAATCACTTTTGCACACAGGATGCTGAAAGACACCAAGATGTGAGACAGTACTCCAATGATTTCCGGCACGTTAAATTCTGTCTGCACGCCACTACTGCCAACCAATCAGATTTTCGCTTGATTGACAGAAATGCTGATTTACAAAGGAATTTCGGAGCGTCACTATGGATTAACCTACGGTCCAGATTTAGGTTGAGTGCTGCAGTTCACTCAAACAAGTGCTTTAAAACCAACGAACAGGTTTTCAATCGCTTTATAAAAAATAAATACGTATGTGGTAGCCCCTGCCAGTGTACATTGGTTTATAAATTACCCATCAGAAATTCATTGTTCGTCAAGCAGACCGTGCTTCGTTATGGATAACTAGAAATTTCATTGTGCTCAGACTAGATTTCGTGCTTCTGAGCTGCTTTGTTGTAACAAGGTAGACATTAACAATATTGCAGTAAATGTATAATTACTTGTATGGACAGTTATAAAGTCTAATAAACTGAAAGCGATCACTAATATCCGTTGTAAGTTCGCACTTTGGCCATTGCCAAAGGAGGAAAATGGAACAAATTGCAATCCCTTTCTCGTGAACAGTGACTGACAAAAAGAGATAGTTCAGCAGAAGATTTTAACAAGTTCCTATACGATTCACTGTAAATGTTTTTTCTCTGAATGAAAATCATTTTTCTCATTTTCTTGCTAGGTATCTTCCATTTCGATGCACCTTCAGGGGGTCAGTGATTTGCTGCACTAGTTCAGCATAAATATCAATTCTCACAATTGTACTTTCGAAATGAATCAATATTATTCCTCTTGATAATTAACAAACATCTATTCTACATTTTAAAATGTTCACGTTCATATTTTCTTCAGAAGCAAGTGTGTATTCAATAACAAGACATAGATCCACATGGTAAGACTGGATTTTCAACTTTTGGATATCTGATTTTTAGCTTAGGTTCTCTCAAGCTCTTATTGATGGAATTTCTCAACGCACATCTATCTTGACTACCAATCACAAAAGTACACTATCCTCATTAGTTAACTGAGTTGTGAATCAGATTAGTAGTAAAATATTCACTGACTGGATGGCTAACAAACACTATTTTCACTGTACCCTTTCGGTCCTACTCTACTGTTCCATATATAGATTAATTTGCCTAAATGCTTTTAAATGAGCTCACAATCACGCATTTTCTCCACGAATTGCACCCAGTGTTTCAATGTCACGCAAGACGGTGATGAAATGAAAGAATGCTGAGTTACCGTGTGCACATTGTTTTGGCGACTGCATTGATTCAGTTTAAGGAAATTTATTTTCTTGGATCACTTTAAAATGAAATAAGCACTATGATTATTAAAGCCTCAGTTAACGTTAGAAGTTGAGCAGTTACGTCTGCACTTCCTAGGTTTGCATTTTGTGTTTAGCATAGTACGAGCCGAATTAAGAATCACGATGACGTAGAGTATGTCTTGAGCATTCAACTAAATACTTAGAACCGATTGTATGAATAGTGGATAAATTGGCTCGTTTACAAAAGGCAAGTGTATTGGTCACATCCCTAGCATTTCAACAGTTAATACAGGCTTACAATTGAGGAAGAATTCCGAAAAAGCCGTCTGGTTTCCGAGAACGCCACAAAATATCAGCTCTGAACAGACAACATTCTAGACTGGTATATTAATAATTAATACTTCAGCTCCTTGTTCAGACCATGCAACAGACTTACGCCAGAACAATGCATACCTATGTAATGTTAACTTTAATTGTGTCACACTTTTGGGTGAAATGCAGGAGTAGTTGGAAAATAAGGGAGGAAACGAGTGTTGTACTCTCATATAAACAAAGTTCAAACAAGTGCTGTTTAGACAAAACCGCAACTTAAATTAGCAGAATTTTAGTGACCAATTCCATGAATTTCTACCACATAATCGCGCAACAGGAGTTGACTGAAATAACAACGTAACTGACATCTCCCGTAATTTAAGAATTAATCGTACAATGAACATCCGCAAATTGTAAACTTGCCGGTTACAGTGTTCCCGTCTGAGTAGCTCACATTTGGTCATATGCAACGTTTTAAGCAGCCACAAAGTTCACAGCTTAACATCAGGCATGTGTACAGCTAAGTAACCGGTGTGAAGCCGTGGGTGAGGCAGTCACCCATCCGGATCCTCTTCGCAACAGACTGTATCTTCGTAAGCAGATGCAACAGTCAGCCTAGTAACCAGCGATAAAATTACATGTTTGCGCTAGCAAACACCTGAGGATAGCCAACAACTAAAAATTGGTGTGTATCTTAGTAAGGAAGGTCCCGTCACAGAGACCAATATAACGTCCAAAGAAACGATAATTGAATATTCTCAATCTGTGAAATGGAGCATTGAATTTTAACGTAAAACAAAGGTCACTCGTCATAAGTCAGCAAGAGGTTTGTAATACCGCAGGTATGAATATGCCCTGCTGTAGTTTAAGAAGAACATGCGAGAGTCCGCTGCTTGTTTCGCACAAATGCTGTCATTTGATGGTCACATGCTATATCACGTAATGTAAACCTGTGCAATGGTCACTAAATGTTTTTCTTACCGTGCTGGATACTTGATACAATGACGATCTAGTGCTTCATAATCATTGTGCATAACGGTTGCAAAGTAGAAGGATGGCAATCCAGAAGAGAAAGACAAAGAACAAACCTTCTTATGGGATGCTAATCATGTTATAGGGGGGAGTAAGGCAAAACACAAGGACAACCAACATATCTGTTTACTGTAACCGCTGGCAAAGAAACTGGAAATAGCTAAAGGATAGTTGCATTACACCTAATATGTACATATATGAATCTCACAATGTAAACCTTAAAACAGGAACGTGACACTGCTTTGTCTTGCAAAATATACCCTATATTTGGTTTGCAATGATTGCAGCAGACCAAGCTAATTGCTTTCAACTGTTCACGTGTCAATCATTTTTGATGTGTTGACTACACCTACTTCAATACTAAAATGCTTGCACAAAGTTATACATGGTTCTATACATTAATACCATATCAGTGGAATGTTCCTTCTGTTTCGGATGCTCAACATCCGGACTACGGTACATTTCAATAAGTTTGTCATCCCAAAGTTGTCCTTGCAACAAGTCGTTACCTTGAAAACCATCGGGTTTAAATTCTAGTTCAGATGAAACATCTTCAAGAATACAGTGAAACGGATTCTTGAACATAAAAAGGTCACTCTCAGTTCTGTTTAGACCTAAAGATACTGAC
This sequence comes from Dicrocoelium dendriticum, assembly GCA_944474145.2. NCBI lineage: Eukaryota > Metazoa > Platyhelminthes > Trematoda > Plagiorchiida > Dicrocoeliidae > Dicrocoelium > Dicrocoelium dendriticum. The sequence continues at coordinate 65,911,888 of OX104068.1, forward strand.
AGTGTTCCAAATGAAATGCACTCTATTGCTTGGAGCGCGCATTACAAGCCGATCCGTATTTTACAACCTAGGCCTTTACTTCTGGGTAAACGCGAGATACCCTATCCACAGCACTTAAACTAATAATCACTGAAGACTTGATAGAACAAATTTTGTGTTCTTAATGTCTTCAACAACTAGTTGCCATTCAAAACCGTCTGATGAATCCGTGCATGTAAAAACTTGCAAATGCAGAACAAGCACATAATTGTGACCACATTCTCCCAAGCTTCTGTCGATTAGTTGATGGTCATGCTTCTTCATGTCGATATCTTCACGAAATCGGATATTCACAGTGCACCTTAATACACGTGTCACACTGACTCCAGACTGCCGATCGTTAACTAACTTTCTCTCACACAAGGTTCTATGTATTGAGATAAAAATTTTAGCAATGGACCATGGCACTGCGTCAGCCGCTTGTTAGTATTTTATTGCAATATGCACATCCGATCGAAAAGGATATGATGTGTAGGTGGAAGACTTTTGCATTCGGTTATAATTCCGCCGATGGTATTAATTTACTTTGTATGGGAAGGCAGAAAAAGCAACGCAGCGTTTAACCTACGTATGAGTACTGCGATCGAACGGTCGCGTATTACCGCAAGTCCACTAGGACGATGCAGATGGGGCGATCAAATCAATACGAATAATGGATCCACTTAGAACGAAAAATAAGTTAGGTACCACACGCAGTTACGTTTACAAGAGAAAGATTATCCCAAGAAGTTCCGATCCTCAGTTGGCTTTAAGAACCAACAATTCACTCATGGGAATTGAAAGTTCAAAACTGATTACTTTAACCATTATGAGTCCGCCACGGAATACAATTGCCCACTGACTGGAGCCAAAAATACACTTTATCTTAAGCAGATATTTCGTAACATTCGCAGTAAGCGCCCAGATCAAACCTTCCTCAGGTATGCGCATAGTAGGGAAATATTTATAATTGAAACATTATGCGTTTTCGTACTCCTTGCAGTAAAATTGGTGATGCGACTCTTTCATCTTGTATATCACCAAAAACGCTTATCAATAAACCCTAAAAACGGCAGCAACATTGAAACGCAACTCCTGGTTTTATCTCGAAACTTGATATCTTAGCCACTAATTAAAGTAGCCCCTGATATCTTAGAATACGCCTAGAATCAATCGGGAAGGCGTTCTTCCAAAAGCTTTGTGCTCAACGGGCTAGTGAATTTGCTAGGGTGGTCAGTGCGCTTGTTGGTTGAATTCAAACATTTCTGAAATAAACTTCTATTTCCCAAGATGAAACACGCACAATATTCATCCTCCTCCTCTTAATAAATGTCACGGTGTTTAGTTTCGTGCTTTGTATAAATTAAGCTAATAATTTGCAACGAATGGCAAGATTTATCTGCCAGCGGCTCCTTCGTTTGGAAATCGGTTAGTGAGCATCCCCTAGTTCAGCAATACGTTTTATTCGCCTTATCAAAAGCAACCGAGATAGATTATCTGCAATCAAGTGAATTGACAAGCGGACGTATTTTTCATCTGAATGCACTACGAACCTTTCATAGGGACTACGGAGAATGCTTGGGTAAAATTCCATTCGAACTTTGTTGACAAAAGCGTTAAATTTAGTCAGGTTGTATAAATTGGTGCGCTTTCAACATGTCATCAGTTGCTGCAACAACGATCTCTAGTCAACTTGTACTACTTAGGTAAACACGGAGCCTATGTGGTATCCATACTGAGTTGCGTTTCGACATTGCACTTGAGATGAACGCACCGTTTAACATCAGGCACTTTGTGAGGTAATGTTTTTTAACTATCAGATTTACATCAGCAATTACTTGTGGTATTGGGTGTATCGGAGTACATGTTGACCTGAAAAATATGCGTTTTCCACATGAGGTTTGCACCATCTATCTCTCAATGTATAACCGCATCGGGAAGAATAGATTTTCATTAAGCGAGAAAAATACATGAAGAACTAGTTATAATCGAAATAATGTGCGCAGCAAATGACGGTGGACTATCGTTTGAGCCAAATAGTAAATTTTGCTTTACTGATTTAATTTAACTTGCTGGTGTTAACTGTACCCTAGCAAATACCACCCAGTTTCTAACAGGTGCATATCGCTTATGATATATACACATGCCTGCAAGCGATTTCAATGAATTTAGTTTGCTAGAGGAGGGGAGGTCTTCTGTATTATCGATCCGACCTGCGTGCTGATGTCATTCAGGACGCAGAAAAGAAAGTCGTCGATTCTCTTTGGTGTCGTATGCACTTAAGACGTAGTGATATGTGCTTACTAGCAATAGTTTACCGCCATCCAAAATCCACCTTGGATATGGATCATTGCCTAGCTTCTGCGATGAAACGAGTCCTGGCATGACCACACAGTCCCGTCCCTCTGGTGGGGGATTCAAACCTTCACGCACTCGAAGTTTCAGCATCGCGCAGCGAACAATTCAAGGCGGATTTACAAGAGGTGATCGACTATATACCTCTGTACAACCATCCCGCCTCTTCCAAGCGATAGTGAACAGGCTATACACCCTCTGTTTCGGACCTTATGCTCTCCAACGAGGAACTAATGGTCGACACCGTGACAATAGATGCACCACTTGGCTGCAGTGATCACGCGATGTTGCTCTTCCGTTACATCTGTTACTCGGAGAATATCAGTAAGAACAACGTGGAAACCTATGTCGTTATACATTACGATATAATGTTCAACTACGTTCAAGAAACCGACTGCTCCTTCCTGGCCGAGAAGCCGCCCGTTCGTCACCCAATTCACTGAGCTAGTGGCAAATGCGTCAGAAAGCAAGTCCTTCGCCCGAAGCAGGTGAATTCGTTCCTGAGGAGGTACACTAGAAAATGCACGACCTTAAGGGATTCAGCCTGGCGCGCTTATAATGTCTGTCCAAGTAACCGGAATTGGGGTGCTTACACAACTCAACAAAACCGCTGCGTCAAGTTGATCCGTGAAGACAAACTCAATCACCAACTGCATTTAGCGGCAAAATTCAGTACAAAGCCCAAATTGTTGTATAGACACGTTAACAATTTCAGCAGATGACAGCCATAGATCCCGGTTGTACATGCAACAGATGGTCTTGCGCAAACGGCACAAGATGCAACCAACGTGTTTCGCCAACACTTCATCAATACTTTCCGGAGTGAATCATCATTTCATCCGCTTTTTACACAGCTTTCATCGCCACCAGGGTTAAATCACGTATCGTTTACGGCAACCAATGGGATAAAAGTGCTAATGTCATTGCGCGTGAACAGCTCAGCTAGCGTGGACGACATCAAACAGAAGGCCTTGAAGACAGCGGCCATGAACCTTGCCGGACAATTAGCTCAGTTCTTTCAACGTTGTCTCGACGAACTGCAGGTTCCGACAATGTGGAAACATGGACTAGTCACTCCTAGTTACAAAAGGTTAATTGTTCGGAGCCCTCGAACTACCGTCCAATCACTCTCCCCTAAGTTTTATCCAACCACACAGCGTGCTCCCGAAATTCAGCTTTGGATTACCTTCCGCTGTGCCCATCGTTGCTCGTCGATCTCAGTAGTAAAGTGTTCAGTGCGTCAGCCGTGAACTACTAAGCTCTGAGTTCCACCCCAACTCAGGCTATCTCCACCTGACGAGTCCAAACCAGCACGAAACCGCAGTCGTGGTGTGCCAGTCTTGGGATGAGAAACACCAAATATTTCCATTCAGCTTACGGTTCACAAGGTCGGAATGACCGAGATATACCTCAAAGTGAACCACGATCCCAATAGAGGTTGCGAGTCGCAACCCAACCACACAGCGTGCTCCCGAACTTCAGCTTTGAATTACTTTCCGCTGTGCCAAGCGTTGCTCGCGGATCTCAGTATCATAATGTTCAGGGCGTCAGCCGTGAACTACTAAGCTCTGAGTTCCACCCCAGTTCAGGGTATCTCCACCTGACGAGTCCAAACCAGGACGAAACCGCGGTTGTGGTGTGCCAGTGTTGAGAAGAGCAACACCCAACTATTTCCATAATGAAACGTTCAATTGCAGAGGTGCTCATGGGATATCTTGAGAGCAACAAGGTCCTAGTGTAACAGCAACACGGATGCCGCCGAAATCGATCCTGCACTACAAACTTACTGCTAGGCCGAGCAAGCTGGACCGATTCAGCTGATGCCAGAGTGAGAGTCGACGTTGTCTATCTGGATTTCTCGAAAGCGTTCAATCGTTTGGACCACCGCAATATTCTTCACAAGCTTCGCAAATAGGGAATCGCTGACCCTATGCTCGTTTGGAGCGGCCACTTTCTCGCTCAACGTCAGCCAAATGTGAGAGCACGCAGCTCCATTTCCGATCCCATTGACGTCCAGTGTGGCGTGCTCCAAGGATCGGTACTGGGGTCATGTTTATACCTAGTATTCATTGACGGTATTGCCAGTGTACTGCATTCGATTTTTTACTATTTGTAGGTGATGTCAACGTTTGACATGGTATCAGGACATCGGATGATCACATGGCATTGCAGAGCGGTCTTGACAGGACTTTTGCGTGGTCATCCGACAACCGGCTCCATTTCGACGTGACCAAGTGCAAACTCGTAAGCATACGCCATCAGCTTACTCATGAATATCGACTTGAGGACCAGCAGTTGCAAAATGCATCTCTGGAAAGCGACCTCGTTGTGCTCGTGCAGTACGATATTGGTTGCTCGAGACAGGCTAAAAAGACATCACAAAGAGGCAGTCAAAATCATGGACTCTTACAGGGGGCTTTCGGAAAATCTGAGCCATCAATGCTGAACGCCTACTTGAGGCTCCATGTTGAATATGCGATAGGCCTGGAGTCACTTGCGCAAGCGCGACATAAACGTACATGAAGCTCCACAACGTAGAGTGACCAAACTCGTTAAAGGATTGTTTCATCTACCTACCACCGCAGACTGTAGTCCCTGGGATGGCAAAGTAGTTAATATCAAGGTCAGCGAGAGGACCTAATCATGGTTTACTTAATACTGACAAACCCAACTCACCCAAGTCGCAATCTGTTGCAGCTGAGCCAAAATAGCAACAGGAGGGGCCATCACCTCAAACTGGCTACACGCTGAAGTCCACTTGATTGTCGACGCAACGTCTTCTCCCTACCTGTGTCCCGTGCCTGGAAAGCTCTTCCGACTCACGTTATACATGCCTCTACACTAACGCTTTTCAAAAAGCGCCTTGATGAAACGTTTTCAAATTTGCGTTACTTGATATGGTCCGCTCTACTTGGAGGACGAAATAACGCAAGCCTTACCATGTGCTTAACGACCCTCTCCGCAACATGGCGGTGAGGATATATGCAGAAGTGTCCATGTGATTAGCCTGGATGTAGCTAAACTGGATTAACCTACCACATCTGTCAACTGAAGTAACACACGTGTGAGCGTTGTCGTTTCCACTTCTATTTCTCATACACTTACTAAACTACCTACATTGGACGTTTTCAAAAAACGATTAGATGTTGCCCTTACCTTACAACATTTTGTTACCTAAACACCTCTGTTGTGGATTACACCAAGTGTGCTTTTCAACTGGATTTATATATCAAATGGACCCAAGTGAGCGACCATATTTTACTTTCCTTACGCCTTCTATCAGCGATCACTGCACCCCAGTGTCTTTCTGAACGTTTACACTCCAGTTTTTTTAATTTTACACTGATGTAATTTATCAAAGTATGCATCTTGGCAGACGTTCGGTAGATGACCCAGATATATTTTGAATTCATCTTATTCACCCCAACCATCCTAAGAGAGGTGTCAAGCATTTGCTTTTATCCCGTGATAAATCATTATTCATTGTTCATTGTATAACAGCATTCGATACTGTTTTGCGTGTGCACATCCCATTCCCACTTCAATCTATCGTTATGCAGTGGTGCATTTAACTAGGTGGACGCTAGAAATAACGATTTACTTATTCGATGTTTCATCAAATTTTAATTGTTACTCCAACCATCCTACGGGACTTGTCAAGCACATGCTTTTTAACCCGTGATAACACTGTTCGTTGTGCATTAACTTTTGTGAAAAGGACTCGATGTACAGAGTGCATACGTATGTTTCTGAAAATTGGGAGAAACGTTTCCCACTTAGGAACAGATCAGTTTGTACAGCAATGTTCATGCTCTTGCATGAGTGCGTGTTATCGCCAATTCTTAACCTTTTAGATATTTTTTGGACCATCCTGGAATATTTCATCAGGTGAGTTGTCTGATGAGAACACGAATAATATACCTTCTAGATCAAAGAATCTGTCGAGTTTGGTGGGAATGATGTGGGATTTCATATGTCCTGATTCCAGTTGGTAGGCTGTTCCACAATCGGCGTATCTGATGAGAACATAGTTGGACCGCATTGATGTTCTAGCCCTTGGCATCCGTAGAGTAAGTATTTTTGTTAGGGAGTCTGTGATGGTTATTGTGTTGTATCTCTGTTTTCTTAGGTAAGAGTACCTTTTCTGGTCCAACAAATTCTGTAGGAGTATCAAGTCTTGCTTTAGATGTCTCAGCTAGAGAGGCTCGATGTGAAGCTGTTTGCAACGTTTGCAATATTTTGGAGTGGCTGTGCTATTGAACCAACATTTGGTGAATAATCTCTATAAATTTTCCATAGATTTCCTATTTAAATTCTGCATGCTGCCGTAGGAGAAGTTGCAGTATTCGAGAATAGGACGAGTGAGGGTTTTAAGTAATTCCAATGTGGCACGGATTGTATGGATTTTGTGGCATATGTTAGCCACGGATTGTTTAGCCCGAGTTATTTAGTACTGAGCATGTTCGGAAGAACGAAAATCGAAGCAGCAGCGGATTCCAGGATCACGAGCAGACTGCCGTATGGACATATTTTGTTGTTGAGTTTAATCAGTCCATTAGGGATCGAGCAACCACATGGCATAATGTTTGAATAGTTGGTTGATAATTCTATCAACCAAACCTCAGACCATTCTTCAAGAGAGTGAAGATCTTGTATTACAACTAGTGTGCTCTGAAACGCACCACGCCGGAGTTTGTAAACAACCATGATATCACCTGTAAATAGAAAAAGCCGGCATTTTGATGGAGCTACCAGGATCATAGATGTAGAGGAGAAAAAGTAGAGGACCGTGTACAGTTCCTTGAATGACGCCGCTGGTTATGAAACAATGGAACAATGGTTTATTACGGGTAAAAAAACGCAGCTTAACAAGTCCCGTAGGATGTAAATTATTGCGAAAATCAATTGCATGATAAAGTGAAAAGCATTGTGGTGGACTCACCATAGACTTATGCGGAATAGCGGAGATGTTCGCGTATTAAACATATAAATACAAAAATCCATTGGTTAGGTGTTTGGCAAGACACCGTTTGATTGCGTTTTGTAGCTCCTGGCTAACAAGTCATAAAATGAAATGTATGGGAGACAATGCATCGTCAACACGTTTTTTAAATATCGCCAGATTGGGAGCAGAAACGACATAAGTAGGGAGGGCGTTCCAAGGCTGACAAACGCGGAGAGAAAAGAAATTTCTACGGCATTCAAGCCGCCTATACTGAATTGTCATTTTCACAGGGTGACCTCTTAGTTTAGTGTTGTGGTTCAATTCCAGCAGCGGACGGCAAATGTGGTTTGGGTTCTTCAGAATCTGGTAAACCATTATGAGATCCCCCCGCAAAGGTCGATATCGACTGCTGTAAATTCTTAGGGATTTCAGTCTAAGCTGATGGGGGAGATGAAAGAAGCCCCTGACGTTCTTGGTTGCCCGTCGTTGAGGAGTCTCGAGAGCAACAAGATCCTGTTTCTGCCATGGCTGCCACGTCTGAATTTCATATACCACGTGAGGTCGCACGTAGGCGTTAAGCATTTGGGGAAAGATTGAAGGTTCATACCGACCGAAGGCTCTGCGAAGAAGGCCGAAGTGTTGATTTCCGGTTCTCCTCGCCTTCTCTGCTTGTTTGAACGCCCAAGATCTTCCTGTACCAATACATCTAGGTCACGCTCTTGAGAGACATTCTCCAATGTGTGGTCTCCAATCTTGTAAGCGCTCACCGGCTGGTGACGCAGATGGATCACCCTGCACTTAGCCATGTTCAATTGAAGTTTGTTTCTCTTTGACCATTCGTAAATGCAACCTAAGTCATGTTGGAGCAGATGGTGATCTGGCTTGTTACTAATCGCCTGCCATATCTTGACGTCATCGTCGAAAAGCAGGAAATTTGAGGAGATGACTCTTGCCATATCGTTGATAAACACCAGGAATAAACGCGGTCCCGGCACTGAGCCTTGTGGGACACCACATTCCACCTCAATTGGATTAGAAAGTGATCCCATAACACGTACTTGGAGCTTTTGTTGGTAAAGAAAGTTGCCGATAAAACCAAGTACAGGATCTCCGATTCCGTAACTCTAAAGCCATTGAAGTAGGATGCGGTAATCCAGGCGGTCGTAAGCTTTGGAGAAGTCCAGATAGATGACGTCTACTCAGATCCCATCATCGGCCACTTCCGTCCAACTACCTCGTGCAATAAGTAGGTTGGTGGTGCATAACCGGTGTTGACGGAAGCCATGCTGTTCCGGTACCAAAATGTTGCATTTTTCCAAGTAGTCCACTAAAGCCTAAGCGACGACCGCTTTCATCCCTTTCGCGAGCACAGGGAGGAGAGTCACTGGGCGATAGTTTGCAGGATCGGAACGGCTACCGCCTTTAAATATAGGGGTTATAATGCCACACTTCCACATAGTGGGGACTTGTTGTTCATCAAAGCACCTTTGGAAGAACTGTGACAGTGGTTCAGCTAGCTTGTTGGCCACAGCCTTCAGTGCCTTCGGGCGGATGTTGTCTGCTCCCCGAGAACTATGCTCACGCAGTGAGTGTAACTTCCTTAGCACAATTGATGGGTTGAAAATAACATTTGTAAACAAAGGTATCGGTAATGTGCTTGATATTATGGGACAGGTATAGGTTGCGAGTTCGAAGATTGGGGCGTATTGTAGCCGCAGGGCATTAGCTGCTTCTTCGGCGTTTTGTACTCTAACGCCTTTCGTGAAAAGTGGGGGGATTCCATGCTTCACTTTACGAAGCTTATTGACATGCCTATATAGCAGTTTGTTGTTTGCCATGAATATTTTGACTAGGCACTGTTGATAAGTTACTTTGTCCTCACGGACAAGTGCAGTGCAATGGTTGCGATGGGTCAGGAAATTTCCCCAAGTCTCTGAGTCGGGGTTGATCTTGTAGGCACGCCATGCTGCATCCCTTATCGCCAGGCATTTTCGAGTCCTACTCCTTATAATTGAAGGCATTTTCGCGGGACGAAGGGGTTTGGTCTCTGATGCTTGTTTGACGATGTCGCTGAGTTTATTAACGAACTCTGTCCAAACGTTGTCAAGGGGACTTTTGTTTGAGAATTCCCAAGCAGCTGCGTCGGCGAGTTCTTTTACTACATGATAGCGTGTGATGGTATAAGTTAGTTCCGAGTGTTCAGATGGACACTCTGCATAATACACATAGTTAAACGTTATTACTACACGGTCACCGAGACCTAATGAACTATCCATCAATAACTTGTCAAGCATGAGCTCTTCATTCGTGAGCACAAGCTCCAGTATGGACGGTTTGTTTGGTGTCCTGAATCTAGTGGGCGTGGTGACATGATTGTACAAAGGAATATTAGCGATCATTTCATGCAAGTCTGCTTTGAACTGCTCACTAGGCGATGCCAAAAGCTTCAGATTGTGTAAACTGAAGTCCCCGGAGATGAGAATGTGGCTGTACCTAGTGCGTGTTACTCTGTTTAGGCCACGGATCAAGCAGGAATTCATTTCCGGAGTGGACGTTGGGGGGCGGTAAACGACAGCTACTAGACACGTGTCGTTGTGTCTCAGTCGGAGACGGCACTAGAGTGAGTCAGTAACGTGTGTTTCCAGATCATCAACGGTTGTACATTGTAGATCACTGCGGTAGTAGAGTAGGACCCCACCTCCTCTGCTGGGGCGGTCGTTCCGGATGAGTGACATTCCGGCTATCTCAACCTCAGCATCAGTCACCTCTTGATGTAACCAACTTTCGGTAATAGAAATTAGGTCCCAAGCATTTGCAACCTGACGTAGTCGAAGTTCGGTAATTTTACTGAAGAGCCCTTGGGCGTTAGTGTACATACATGAAAGTTTCTCAGATTTAAGCAATGTTTCGGAGGTTCTGCAACTCATATGTGAAGTTTCGCCGACCAGTGATTGGCCGGCGATTAATCGTTTTTTCGATGTGTGCTTGGGGAAGGGTTTAACATGGTGGTCACCCAACGTGACTTTTTGAGACCGATAACTAAGGTAGGAGGAAAGCCGACTTAAAAGCGGGTTGTGAATTCCAAAAGATTTGACTTTCTTCAACAATCGTTTGTGTGGTACAAGGTCGAATGCTTTTTCTAGGTCAAAAAACAAAATTATTATCACACAACTGGAGTCGGAAGTGTAGTTAAGGTAGTGTGTATGGCAGGTCTTGCAGGGAGGTCTATCCAGGAAACCGTGTTGAGATTTGTTAAATAGGTTCAGAGAAGTAAGAAACTCCAGCAGCGTTTTCGTGACTGCTCTTTCAAAAAGCATGGTGGTGGGAGTTTGATGAATCGGTCGGTAATTACTGACATTTTAGTAGGGACCACTTTCATGTTATGGGATAAAGAATGAGGTTTTCTAATTACAGGTTCGTTCGGAAAGCTAATTAAAATAAATCAAGTATGAGTTACAAATGCTAAAACCTAACGTATCACGCAACTGGTTGGGGAACGGACTACTTGTGCCCTCGAAAATATTTTGTTATTGGCCAACTTTCACCCAAGTTCTAAAAAGCGATAGGCTGAAGCTGCGAACAAATTGTTTCTGGTTCATCTAGAATCTAGATGGAGTCTGAATATGGTGTGGCTGTTGCTATCAATTGCAACTCAAGCTGGTTCAATGGCGTAGCAACTACTTTCGCCGCCCGGGTGGTGGTAAAAATTTATTTACCATGCTTGAGGGCAGAATATGTCCGTGTAGGTCACACGACCGACTCAGAGTAAAGTGCACATTAGTTTTCCATGAAATGGACCAACCTTTGGGACACTGAGATACATGATGTGTAAGTGGCCACAATGAGACAAGTAAGGGGTTGCTGAAGAAAGTTCACACAGGTGTGGCACATAGCGCAAATGTGTTGTTGATCAGACAGAGTAGCACTAAACTCCTCAACCCTCAACTTATCCGGAAATCGTGCACTTTATCTTTAGTATGGGGCAACGGCAGTACCAAAAAATGCCGCCCGGGAGGACAGCGCCCTATGCTACTCCTCTGAACTAGCCGCAGTAGAACCTGCACTAATTTAACCATGATTTCTGGTCAGTGCGTTGCTTCTGAACAGCAATACGCTAGAGTGTAAAATACAGAACTCAACGAATTTTTGGCTTGACACCAGAATGGGAGTTTGCAAAAAGCCAGAAGTTTAGCAGGAACTAAAGTCACAGGGTACGGAATCTGATGAGCTGTAACGGTGATTGATCCCTTTACCCTTGCTTTTAACATACGTATGCTTGCTGCAAAGGCGATATGTCCTAGAGGGTACAGAATCTGTGCTGCATAAAATGGGGTGTAGCACAAAACTGTTGATTAAACCGAAATTGTGGATCCGGTAGGTAGACCACACGTTCGTTGTTATCAAACGGGATCCCATGCTAATTAGACATGAGCTAATCAATAGCATCAGTGCTTCTCCTCTCGGTGCTCTCAACGGTGATGGAATCGATCATCATCATCATCATCATCATCATCATCAGCAGCAGCAGCAGCAGCAGCAGCAGCAGCAGCAGCATCATCATCATCATCATCATCATCATCATCATCAGCAGCAGCAGCAGCAGCAGCAGCAGCAGCAGCAGCAGCATCATCATCATCATCATCATCATCATTATCATCATCATCATCATCATCATCATCATACACGTTAGCTAGAGGTGGGGAACACCTCAGCTACTGTGCCGCAATACACAGAAAAAACGAGAGAAAAAATGCAACTGGTGCAAGCCGGCTGAGCTACCGGTAATGGGTGTGCATCGTCCCGGTAAGCTACCAGCCGGCTACTATGCATCAAAAAATACTATGCGAAATTATATGAAGCTAAATAATGAAATCGTTGTTGGAGGGGGAGCCTAAGAGGGATGGGGTGGGACAAAGAAACTCACAGCACGAACGCCACTGAGGTCGGCTCCTAGCCATATCAGCAAGTGTGTCCAACCAAACGTGTTCATCGTCTTTCCGACCCCAACCAGGGAGCCGAGACGCTCCAACCAAGGCCAGCTCAGAAGTGAGGACCTTCATTCCTATCGACCAAGTCATCGCTTGGCTACCCCTCCTCTTCTTCCATCCACACCCCCGGCGCGCAAACAACGCACGTCGCGGGAGTCGGTGGGCTGGCATGCGTAACACGTGGCCGAGCCTTCGGAGCCTGATGCGTTAAATAATGGTGCTGAGGGGTTCAGTTCCTTTTCCTGTGCCGTAAACGAGGCGTCGAACACGCTCGCTGCTCACACGGTGTTCCCACCAGATGTGAGCTAAATTACGAAGGCACCGGTGGTCGAACGGAATCGATCATAGCTGAAGCTGTAATGGGTTACTTCAAAAGATCTAACAATATAGTCCCGAAGCAACACGGATACGGTCAGCATAGGTCATGCACCACCAACCGACTGCTTTGCCCGTGACAGTTGGACCGAGATAGCCGAGAATGGGACCGGCATTTATGATATCTACCTTGATTTTCCAAAGCATTCGGCCGCATAGAGCACAGCATCTTTCTCCAAAATCTGCAAGCACACGGAGTTGAAAAACCTGTCCTTGGATGAATCGGAAACTTCCTCTTTGAACAGCGCCTTCAACTACGAGTTCGAAGTTCATTTTCTGATCCAACTGCTATGCACTGCGATCTTCCACAAGGGTCGGTGTTGTGGCCGCTGTTATTCTTGTTCTTCATTAACGACTTGTGAGTGCCATCAAATCGAATTTCCTGCTTTTTGCCAATGATATCAAGATATGGCGGACAATAGACTGCCAGGAAGATCGCGATATGTTGCAAAGAGTCTTAGACTGCGCTTCTGAAAGCTCAAACGCAAATCTACTTCCGTTTAACGTGGGTAAGTGCGAAACAGTGCATGTCCGCCACAGGCCGACGTAAGCATGTAAGCTTGAAAACGACATTCTGAGAACGGCCTAACAAGAGCGAGACATTGGGGTGGTGGTCCATGACGACTTCGGCTGTTCGGCGCAGTCCTTGAAGGCGTCCAAAAGCGCGAACCAACGGGTTAGTCTGTTACGGAGGGCGTTCGGGAGGTTCGATTCTTCTATCTTCTCCAAAATGCTCAATGCGTATGTGAGGTACTTGTAGAGTACGCGAGTCAGCATTGGCAACCCTGATTAAAACTCGACCTGGTTGCACTAGAGACCGTACAGCGACGTGTAACAAAAATGTGAAGGGGCTGTCCCACCTACAATACCATAGGCGACTGAAAGCTCTGGGAGCGTAAAGGGGAAGATATCGTCGTCTACGGAATGAACTGCTCCTGGCATTCCAGAATTTGAGAACCCCCGGTCACGCCTGCCCGCCACCTCCTGAAGCTTAGCTGCAACACAGAATTGAGGGATCATAAATTTAAACTTGCCACCCATTACAGTCGGCTTGAGTGCCGCCGGACTTAATTTTCCCTTCGAGTTTTTAACCGTGAAACACTTTCGACTTTTGCCATTTGTGCGCTCACGCTACCCATTTTTAAAAACGACTGGACGATGCTTTACACCGTTTACATTACTTAATCTGATCTCTATTCGTTGATCGACGACAAAAGGCCGACAACAAATATTGTGCTCACCAACCACACTAAATCGGGGTAGACGGATATACTATGTGTTGACGTGGATAATATGTTGAGTCCACAGATGTGTTTTTCATTTTTGGGTAACTTGACTGTACTAACGTTATTCCGACAGATCATCCCACGGGTCTTGTCAAGCCTTGGCCTTTTTTATCCGTATTATACCACTGTTCCATTGTTCCACTGATATTAAGTTTACCACTAAACCGGAGAATAACAACGAATTCCCATTCTTGGATGTACTGGTTCATTGGAATACAGACGGCAAACTTCAGCTTCATGGTTATCAGCAAAAGACACACAGACCAAATATGAAGCTACCACAGCAACCATTCCCTGAAATACAAAAAGCTTTTTCAAAACAGACGAAACCCACTGCAGCACGAGGGAGTTGAGGAGGATGGAAGAGAACCATCTATACCGTGTTGCAAAACAACGAGTATTCAAGAGTTTTCATCAGAAGAAGCCTGATTAAAGGAGTGCTTTGACAACAAAGTAAACAGGTAGCTAAATGAGCAGTACTTGCTTATATTAAGAAGCCGTCTGAACTAACAGCGAGATTTCTACCACGACTTAGAATCTTTGTAGACAAGAGAGCAAATGCTAGTTTGTGAGGATTGCTTTTAAGATCCAAAAGTAAAGTCAAACAAGGCAATCGGAATGAGTTCACTTACATGATAATCTGCAAATTATGTGACAAAACTATATCGGACAAAATGGATGCAAACATTCAACGCAGATTACCGAAAACAAAATGTCCATAATGGGACATGGCCCGTATTCCTTGGTTTCCATAAGTGAAGACCAGGAAGGCCATCATCACAACTTAGAGAACGTAAAGTTCTTGGCACGTGGAATTTCGGAGCAAGCCAGAGAATTCTTGGAAATGTGGCATTCTACAGTCAATTCAATCAACGGACAAGTTGAGCTAGATACCATATACGTGGTACTACGAATAAAGTTAACCAACTTAATCACTAAGTCTAATATTATTGAACACCGGAAAAGTACGTCGGACGACGACGTCAGCCGCGGGTGCACGCGTTCTAACCTCAAGGGGTATAATTCAGAGAAATCAATTGCAGTTGCGCATGTACCCCTTGCAAAATTCGAACTCCGTGTGACGGCTCGTCCGCTTAGACGATCGATCACTCACTCACTATGGCTTAGCAGCGTGCTGCTCCTCTCCGCAACATACTTCAAGTAGTGATGAAGCGTTTGAAACAAAACCGCCGAGCTCACTGAACACTTTAAATTTTATGTGTAACTCAGGCAAATAAGATAATGTTATTGGTATCACGTCGGAACGATATCTAACCAGTGCAACATAAACACACTGGATGTTCGTTAGTAGCACAATAAGTGTAGTCATGTTTGGAATCGTGGCAAGATGCCGGCCAAAGGTTATTGTAGCTAGAAGAACGCGGGAGAGGAGCAGAGCGCGTATTGCCACAACATTGCGCAAGCTGACAACTCACAAACCCGTACAGATATGGACCGTGTTTCTTTCATATGCTGCACCGCGGACGATGCTTTGTGTGATGGGCCATTCCATGTGACTTAAGTGTTTGAGCCTGAGGAACCATCCCTCTAAGCTTTCATCCCGTATCTCCGCTGCGCTTTTTCCGATTCTACCCGGCCAGGGTTCGTTCGAAAGCTCGAGATTTGCTCTCCCTTGGCTGCATCATTCGGCCCGCGTTCAGTCTTGTGGGCTTTGCTAGCTGCGTATTTGTCTGATTCCCTGCGTTCTCGACAAATACCTCCTCCGTTGTTCTGGGCCAAGGCTCGTTACCAGACGTCGCTCGTGATCCGCTGTCGGCTCGATCCGCAAGACTCGCACTACCTTGTCTCGTCTCATCTATTGCACCCGTTGGTCTTTGTTTTCTTCCGGTTCGCGAGTAGTCCTTGTCTTCCGCCTCCCTACATTGAGACTTACCAGACTAA
Organism: Dicrocoelium dendriticum; assembly: GCA_944474145.2. Lineage (NCBI taxonomy): Eukaryota > Metazoa > Platyhelminthes > Trematoda > Plagiorchiida > Dicrocoeliidae > Dicrocoelium > Dicrocoelium dendriticum. The sequence goes on from OX104068.1 coordinate 65,927,757, forward strand.
CCATGTGATCTCCCAGAGAAAACCCTTTGCTTTGCTTCTGTTTCATCTTTTTAGAGGTCTTTTCGTCAGTACAGCGGTCTCCGCATTATTAATTTGAAAGACGTTAATAAGCTTTGTAGTACCGCGCACCTGAAAAGTTTTAATACATGACCGCTT